>JBBDGP010004548.1:0-143857 GCA_037952835.1 Lithobates septentrionalis | reverse complement strand
TGTACATACACCCCCATCATCCCCTCCGCACTCCTCTCCTGTACATACCACCCCCATCATCCCCTCCGCACTCCTCTCCTGTACATACCACCCCCATCATCCCCTCCGCACTCCTCTCCTGTACATATCATCCCCTCCGCACTCCTCTCCTGTACATATCATCCCCTCCGCACTCCTCTCCTGTACATATCATCCCCTCCGCACTCCTCTCCTGTACATATCATCCCCTCCGCACTCCTCTCCTGTACATATCATCCCCATCATCCCCTCCGCACTCCTCTCCTGTACATACCACCCCCATCATCCCCTCCGCACTCCTCTCCTGTACATACCACCCCCATCATCCCCTCCGCACTCCTCTCCTGTACATACCACCCCCATCATCCCCTCCGCACTCCTCTCCTGTACATATCATCCCCTCCGCACCTCCTCTCCTGTACATATCATCCCCTCCGCACTCCTCTCCTGTACATATCATCCCCTCCGCACTCCTCTCCTGTACATATCATCCCCTCCGCACTCCTCTCCTGTAGAATCAGATGTGAAGGGGGAAATCTTGTGATTATCTCCATATGATTAGAAATGTTATTTAATCACAAAGTCTATATATAGTTTATACCACATACAATATATGCTTTGTACAGAGAGAATCAATTTGATGTACTATAAAAAAAAATGTTGGCGCCGCTAAAGTGTTCAGGTTTGGCTTGGCAAAAAGGTGGCAACCCTATAGGGGGAGTATATAGATAGTATATAAGGGGAGGGGAGTATATAGGGGAACTATATATATTGTATGTAAGGGTAGGGGAGTATATAGGGGAAGGAGAGTAAATAGTGTATATAGGGGAAGGGAGTATATAGATAGTATATAAGGGGAGTATATAGGGGAACTATATATAGTGTATATAAGGGTAGGGGAGTATATAGATAGTATATAGGGGGAGGGGAGTATATAAATAGTATATAGGGGTGTGTGTGTGTGTGTGTGTGTGTATATATATATATATATATATAAGGGGAGTATATAAATAGTATTGAGGTAGGAGAATAACAGTACATGACTGCTGGACAATGAACTTCTGGTATGCGAGTTTTTTATTTCATTCTTCTAGCTAGCAAGAATGAACACTCCTGGCCCGACTCGTGTCTACACGCCAAAGAGTATTCCTTACAGGCAATTCAGTGTACATATAACTCTATCACATTACGTCACAAGCACACAGATGATACATTTCCTTTACAAAATATTCTGACCCTTCACCTACTTCTACTAATGCAAGCAGCTTACCAAAGCATATAGTTTCACAAGCATTGCCCAAGCCTTGCTCTGCGGTTACCTCCTTAATCAGCTGACTGGCCTTTGACACATCCTGGACAGGAAAAGTGTGCTAAGCTAGGCACAGATGGCTTTGCTAAAGGGGGAAGTGTTCATTTGCCAATTCACAGCCTGTCACATTCTTCTAAATCAGCCCTACTACACACCTAACCATGGCCATATAATCTGATCCCCATTCCTACTTCATTCCCCCCTTTGATCATAATCATAGCGATTAATATGAGCGAGATTAAGCATCACTAACTAGCATACAGGTCTGCTTTCTAATGGATCAGAGCTCAATATGACTGAGATTTTTTTATTTAGTCTTGGGGGGTTAATGGCTGGTATTTCCACATAGCCATAATATGGGTCGCAGCCTTTCTTTCTACGGTGGCCTCAATGAAACTCTGGATCATTCTAGTCCCAAGGGGAATCAGACAGGGCAGCAGCAGACATGCTACGAGTATTATTACAACGATCCCCAATATAGCCTTTACCCCATATACACTGGGAAAACCCCAATCTCCGAACCAGCTACCAGCATTGAGACCATCCCATGTCTGGACTGGCACATTGAGACCATCCCATGTCTGGACTGGCACATTGAGACCATCCCATGTCTGGACTGGCACATGAGCTAATTTTTTCATTCTACCAGTGATTTCCTCAACTACTTTTCCTAAGCAACAATTACTCAGATTAAATTTTCCACAGACACCACCCTCAGTAGCTAACAGATAGTCTAAGGCAAGTCTATTCTGATACACATGAGCACGTAAATTAGTTCCTTGTTTAGCAAGCAAATTTAAGGCAGCAGCAGTTTCGTTAGTAATTATTTCTAATACAGCCTGTAACCTTATAATTCGATTAAACATATAAATTGGTGTTCTATAACCGTAACTGCCATCTTCGGCCCATGTGGCTGGACCATAATACTGGACAATACGTTCTGGGGGCCATTCATTATCTTTCCAGTTTCCTATCGTCAGACTAGATGACCTCCGCTTCCTCTTTGAACCTATGTACACAGGGACTCCCAGTTCTTCCCTATTCCCCAGTGGAAGAAGGAAAAATGAGGGTTCTAATGTACCTAAGACACAGGCTCCTGACCAGTCTTGGGGGAGCTCTGAATAGGCTTTATTCCCACAAATCCAGTACAAGTTTTCTGGGGCCTTCCAGTTAGACTCTTTGGTGAGATTTTCCCATAGCCCTTTTAGATGAGTGAAATTGGTAAAGGGGTGTGGGTCAGGCACGGGTACGTTTGTATCACTCCACCAGGATGTACTTTTTGAAGTGTTATTATAAAACTGTTGTCCTAAACAGGCCATTTCTCCTACATGTGTTCTATACTGGGGACCCAACCTGGCTATACAATATTTCCCAATTATTGACGTTTTCAGGTACCATTCTGACCTTATTCGTTCATGGGGCTGCTCAGAGGTGGCACTGAGTGGCACATCATAATCTTTTTCCCTGGCTTCCCAAGGCCATTGGTCTCCCATGTTAGTTCCTCCACACACATAGCAATCTGTGACTTGTAAATTGTCAGCCACACTTTCTGCCAGTTCAATGAACAGGTTCTTTGTGCTAGGGGGTACTTCCATACCAGTGGCTAGCTCTTCATATAAGGAATGAAATAGCTGATGATTAACACTCTTTGTTAGTTCAGTTTCTAGTGAGACATACACAATTGTACCGGGGTCTGATCCTTTACCATAAATATGAACTCCAAACTTATTTCCCTATTGTGCTAAAAACCGGGCAGGGTTATGTATGGTGAAATTCACAGGGGTGCAACTTCCCACTGTGCAGCTGGATGAACCAGCTAAAGATTGTAGAATGGCATCCTGATTTTTCATTCCCCATGTTCCCCAGGCAGCACACCTCCAGTTGGGGCAGTAATTCCATTCCTCACCTGCACAGCTAGGTCCCAGTTTCCCTGAACAGATGTACCTATCATTTCTCAAATACTCTCTCTCCCATTCCAATCCCCCACACCCTCCCCTTGGGAAGTGGTTGAGGTTGATGGCAGCACACACATCAAAGATTAGGCTTGCTGCAGTGCTGGGGTCAGTGATCAGTGTACGGTTTATCAGCCTACCGGTGGAACTAAAGCTCCGAACGGTTAGCCAGGTTTTATAGGGTGCATAAGTGGGGTCATAACAGGTTATCTGATTTTCAAAGGAGCACATTGAATAGGTAGTCCCATTATGTATGCAGGTACCAGTCTCTGTGCCCTTGCATTGATAATGGGAGTGCCACAATAACATCTTGGTAGTTACGGATCCTACTCTGGTAGTCTTTATACAAGGGTCACATGAGATACTCTCCCCCCCTGTTAACCTGGTCAGTATCACTATTATGACTATCAACAGTCTCATTATAACGATCTTAGTAAACATTACACCGATGAATATCCTCAGGCTTCAGCTTGTGCGTAGACCAACCAGCGTCCGGGCTGTGGTTGGAGCAGAGCTTAGTAGATATCCTTTATCTTCCGCCGTGCGTTGAGCCAGCAGCTTCCAGGGGTGTGCTGAACACAGGGCTGGAGTTCTTCCTTCTGATTTCTCTGGTCAATCTCAGTCTCAAAGGATCTTGGGGGTCTACTGTACTGTGCCCGGAGTCTGTGAGGTCAGCAGCTCGCTTTACCCTGGAGTGGTGTATCCAGGGTGTCACCTCAGCTACCTTAATGGCTGTTGGGGTAGATAGCAGAACAATGTAAGGACCTCTCCATTTTGGCCCTAGTGGGGTTATGTTCCACTCCTTTACCCACACTGTGTCTCCTGGTTTAAAGGGGTGTACTGGGTTCGACAAGCTTATGGGAAGTTTCTCTTGAACCCATTTCCCTATGTCCTGCATACTGTCCCCAAGTTTCTGTATCAGTTCACGGTTCACTACCCCTCCTATCTGATGCAAGTCTCCTCTTATCCCTCTAATGATAGGTGGGGGTCTACCATACAGTACCTCAAAAGGGGACAGATTTGTCCTCTTTGTTGGGGTACTCTGAATTCTCAGTAAAGCAATGGGCAACATCAAGGTCCACTCCATTTGGGTTTCCTGACAGAGCTTGGCCAGTTGTGACTTGAGTGTGCGGTTCATCCGTTCAACTTTTCCAGAGCTTTGGGGCCTATATGCGGTGTGTAATTTCCAAGTAATCTTAGGTGCCGTTGCTAATTCCTGGAGACACTTGTGGACAAAGTCAGGGCCATTGTCTGGGCCTATATCTGGGGATAAACATCTTTTACAAAACTGCTTCCGTCAGTAAAGTACTCAACGTTTGGATTTTCCAAGGGGCTGTCTTTCAAGTCTGGTCGGCTTACATATCCAATACCCGGAGGCTGTCATGAGTTAGGGGTTCTTGTGAGGTGGGGAGCAGAGTGGCTGGGTTCAAAGGGTTTACAGTCTCTAAGTGGATACGAGGATTTTCACACAGCATAGCTTGATATTTAACCATTCGACTGGTCGTGAACCAGTGATTCCCCTTGTAATCCATTAATGCCTGTACCTGGTGAGGGACTCGGACATAAGTCTCCTGACCTAATGACAACTTGTCAGCTTCGACCACAAGGAGGGCTGTTACTGCGATGGCCCTCTGCAGGATGACCATCCCTGAGCTACAGCGTCCAGTTGTTTTGAAAGGTATGCTACAGGGCGCTGCCAAGACCCAGAGTATTGTGCCAGGACTCCTACTACTATTCCTTGTTTTTCACTGACATACAAATAGAAGACTTTTTGGCTATCTGGCAAGCCTAGCGCAAGAGTCTGCATTAGGGAGACCTTAATGTCTTAATGCTCTGTTTTGCTGTTCTCCCCATTGGAAGGGTTCCTTTTCTCCCCCCTTTGTGGATTCATAGAGGGGTCTGGCTTTTATGGCAAAGTCCGGTATCCAGATTCAGCAGAATCCTGCCACCCCCAGGAATTCACGTACTTGCCGTCTGGTAGTCAGGGTGGGAATCTGACAAACAACTTCTTTCCTGCCTTCTCCCAATTGTCTCTGTCCTTGTGATACTCTGAATCCCAGGTACTTTACAGTCTCTTGTCAAAATTGCACCTTTCCCCGGGACACCTTATAACCTGCCTCCCACAGTAATTGTAACAGTTCATTAGTGACCGCTGGGTGCATGGTCATTACAGCCTGATTGACCGCTCTGAGGTCTTGAACAGGATGACAGTGAGCTGTTTCAGGTTTCTGCACTGGGAGTAGAGGTGTATTCCAGGGAGACTGACAGGGTTTTAGAATTCCATAGTGTAGGAATTTGTTTAAGTACTTTTGTTTTCCTACTAGGGCTTTTAGAGGGACTGGGTACTGTTTCAGGCTGACTGGAGTGGCTCCTGATTTTAATTCAATAAGGATTGGGGGAACGTGTGTGGTTAATCCTGGTAGGTTGTCTTCTGCCCATAGTCCCGGGATGTCTTGCAGTATGCGGGCTTCAAAGGGATGCGGGGCAAGGGTCCGGCTATTTGCATCAGGATCTCTCGGAGTGGAAGTGGACACTTGATTAGGGAGCCCATGGACTACTACTGAGTTCCCTATTTCTGTCCTGCCTATACCCAGAGTGCTACGGTCAGGAGTATATTTACTGAGATTTGGCATTGACAAACTTGCTGAATCTGATGTAGGTGAACAACAACTTGAGTCCCCTTGTTTACTGGACGGGGCATTTGGACATGGCTCTAACCTGTCTCTATCTGAGGTCCTTTCATCTACATACGGGGGAGGCTGATCTGTCTCTTCGGGTTGAGAATATATGTGTTTTGTTTGTTTTGTCAGTGGTACTACTCTTGTCATAACTATAATTCTATACTGTTCCTCTTTCTGTGGCTTCTATCCACTGCAGGCCTTTATCTCCCATTTGTCCAAAGGATGCACAATCATCCAGACGGACGTTTTCTCCTAGATGACTGACTGACTGACTGACTGGCTGACTGACTGACTGACTGACTGACTGGCTGAGGATTTATCCGAGAGATGCACAATCATCTGGACGGATATTCCTCCTGACTGGCTGGCTGAGGATTTATCCGAGAGATGCACAATCATCTGGACGGATATTCCTCCTGACTGGCTGGCTGAGGATTTATCCGAGGGATGCACAATCATCTGGACGGATATTCCTCCTGACTGGCTGGCTGAGGATTTATTCGAGGGATGCACAATCATCTGGACGGATATTCCTCCTGACTGACTGGCTGAGGATTTATCCGAGAGATGCACAATCATCTGGACGGATATTCCTCCTGACTGGCTGGCTGAGGATTTATCCGAGAGACGCACAATCATCTGGACGGATATTCCTCCTGACTGGCTGGCTGAGGATTTATTCGAGGGATGCACAATCATCTGGACGGACGTTTTCTCCTAGATGACTGACTGACTGACTGACTGACTGACTGACTGACTGACTGACTGGCTGAGGATTTATCCGAGAGACGCACAATCATCTGGACGGATATTCCTCCTGACTGGCTGGCTGAGGATTTATCCGAGAGATGCACAATCATCTGGACGGATATTCCTCCTGACTGGCTGGCTGAGGATTTATTCGAGGGATGCACAATCATCTGGACGGATATTCCTCCTGACTGACTGGCTGAGGATTTATCCGAGAGATGCACAATCATCTGGACGGATATTCCTCCTGACTGGCTGGCTGAGGATTTATCCGAGAGACGCACAATCATCTGGACGGATATTCCTCCTGACTGGCTGGCTGAGGATTTATCCGAGAGATGCACAATCATCTGGACGGATATTCCTCCTGACTGGCTGGCTGAGGATTTATTCGAGGGATGCACAATCATCTGGACGGATATTCCTCCTGACTGACTGGCTGAGGATTTATCCGAGAGATGCACAATCATCTGGACGGATATTCCTCCTGACTGGCTGGCTGAGGATTTATTCGAGGGATGCACAATCACCCGAACGAACAGTCCTCCTGGAAGGTGCGTCTTGGTCATGTTTCTGTAATTCTGACATAATATTCTCAAATAATCAGTCAATGGTCTCTAAGTCAAGGGTTCCCTGTGGGGGCCACCGCGCTCCATAGCAGGGCCAATCTTTCTCACACAATGTTATCAATTTCTCAGGGCTAAGTTTTAAATTACAGTTCTTTAGAAAATCCCTTCTTAAAGTTGGAGATCATGGTTTGTAGAGGAAATTCAACACTATGTTTCCCACCCATTCTTATAACCTAACAGACACCAAGACAGACACAGAGGGTAGGGTAAATGATGAGAATTCAGTAAGGGGTCTGAATCCTCGACACAGGTAGGGACAATAGACAACGCTTCCCTCGGTCAGTGGCCTGGACGTGGTCTCCCAGCCAGAAAACGCACTTAAAAGAGGACACGGTCACTTCACCACAAAGTGATGTCTCATACACACATCAATCATACCAGACATTCCCAACCAAAAATTACTGACTGACTGAGGATTCGTCCGAAAGATGCACAATCATCTGAACGGACGTCTCTCTCGGAAGGTGATCAGGCTTCCCTTCTCTCGATCCGTCGAGAGGCTGGCTGGCTGTCTTAACTGTTATCCAAAAACAAAAGTAAAAAGGCTCTCACCTGTTCCCGTTGGAGCTCCAGCTATCTACTTCTCGGATTCCCAGGTCCATTTGACGCTACGAAGGTCGTCCACAGCAGGCCACCAAATGGGACACAGCACAGTCTCCTAGATAACAGTTCTAGAAGGCGCCTTTTGAGACTACGATATAGCCCACAGGGCTGGCCTCTCGGACCATTCCTTGTAGGTCTGGTGGAAAACAGTGCCACCTGCCTCAACAGGTCACACCGATATTCCCCCCTTACGGCCAATGCACCAAATGAGGTAGGAGAATAACAGTATATGACTGCTGGACAATGAACTTCTGGTATGCGAGTTTTTTATTTCATTCTTCTAGCTAGCAAGAATGAACACTCCTGGCCCGACTCGTGTCCACACGCCAAAGAGTATTCCTTACAGGCAATTCATTGTACATATAACTCTATCACATTACGTCACAAGCACACAGATGATACATTTCCTTTACAAAATATTCTGACCCTTCACCTACTTCTACTAATGCAAGCAGCTTACCAAAGCATATAGTTTCACAAGCATTGCCCAAGCCTTGCTCTGCGGTTACCTCCTTAATCAGCTGACTGGCCTTTGACACATCCTGGACAGGAAAAGTGTGCTAAGCTAGGCACAGATGGCTGTGCTAAGGGGGGAAGTGTTCATTTGCCAATTCACAGCCTGTCACATTCTTCTAAATCAGCCCTACTACACACCTAACCATGGCCATATAATCTGATCCCCATTCCTACTTCAGTATATAGGGGAACTATATAGATAGTATATAGGGGGAGGGGAGTATATAAATAGTATATAGGGGGAGGGGAGTGTATAGATTGTGTGTGTATATAAGGGGAGTATATAAATAGTATATAGGGGAACTATATAGATAGTATATAGGGGAGTATATAGATAGTATCTAGGGGGAGGTATATATAATGACTCTCGAAGGCCTACAGGAAGAGGTCGCGTCTACAGCGCGCTCTGCCCGCTCCCTTCAATGGCTGCCACCCTGCTACTCCGCACCGCTCATTGGTCCGTCCGCCTGTCCGTCACCCGCAGGCCCACTCTAAGCTTCAATAAAGCAACCGCGGGAAGAGGAGGAGCGCGAGGCATGCCGGGAGAAAGGGGCGGAGCCGAGTAAAGAGCGCGAATCTGACTGACTCCTCACAGGAATCCCTGTATATACCCAGATATAGAGGTGTGAGGTGTGTACTCTCTGTATATGCTATATATCCACTGTCCTATATACCTCTATATACTATATCCCCCCCCTATATATCCAGATATAGAGGTGTGACTTGTGTACTCTCTGTATATACTATATATCCACTGTCCTATATATATCTATATACTATATTCCCCCTATATATCCAGATATAGAGATGTGACCTGTGTACTCTGTATATACTATATACCAATGTCCTATATACCTCTATATACTATATCCCCCCTATATACCCAGATATAGAGGTGTGATGTGTGTACTCTCTGTATATACTATATATCCACTGTCCTATATATATATATATATATATATATATATATATATATATATATATATATATATATATATATATATATATACTATATCCCCCGTATATACCCCGATATAGAGGTGTAACGTGTATACTATGTATCCACTGTCATATATATCTCTATATACTCTGTATATACCCAGATATAGAGGTGTGATGTGTGTACTCTCTGTTTATACTATATATCCACTGTCCTATATATATCTCTATATACTATATCCCCCAGATATAGAGGTGTTGTTAGGGTTGGGCTCAGCCCTTCCTTCTCTGGGCTGGCCGCTCAGCTGTCAGCTAATTGCCAGCTCCCATCTCTTCACAGTAACTCACCTGCTGATGATATCCTGCTCATCAGTCCTGCCTTCTTAAGCCGTCCAGTCTAGAGGAGCTCTGCCTTCGCCTTGGTCACATCACAGATTTCCTGCATTCCTGTTAAATAACTTTCTTGGCTGACATTCCTTCTGGCTCCAGATCCTGCTTACTGTTTTACTACGCTCATCTCCGCCTCCCTGATGTTTGGCTTGTCTGACTATCGATTCCAGTCCCTGAACTCTGGCTATGTTTTGACTACGTTTTTGTTCTATTTACTTTTTTTATTAAACAAGTGAGATTTGGCTGTACTTCTGTCTCGGTCTGATTCGTGGTTTTCTGACAGTAGACGAAGGCCATGAATTCAGAAGATGCAGTCAATCCACTTGTTGGTAATATTTTTTTCAGATTGGATGAACAAGATCACCGCATGGATCAGTTTGCCATGGCGATACAAACGCTCCTGAGTCGCACAGCTTACCTGGAATCTCCCACTGTGGCTGCTCCGGTACAACATATGTTGCAGGCCATCCCTGCTGCTGCTCCAGTCTCTGTGCAGGCACCCGCCTCGAGTATTACCTCTATAAGAGACATGTCTGGTTCCGCTCCGCTTCCCAGCGATTTGGGGGCGATCCAGTTCAATGCAGAGGGTTTCTCAACCAGGTTGAGATTTATTTTGAGTTGCTGCCCCAGGCGTTTCCCACGGACAGAAGCAAAGTAGGTTTTGTGATATCTTTGCTTTCTGAGAGAGCCTTGGCCTGGTCAAACCCTCTATGGGAGAAGCAAAAACCTGTTGTCTTGAGTTACCCTGAGTTTGTGGCCTCCTTTAAAAGGGTATTTGACGTTCCCACACGCTCCGCTTCTGCTGCCAAGTGCCTCATGTCCATCAGAGTACGAGAACTGTTGCCGACTACGCCATTGAGTTCCGTACTCTGGCAGCAGAGGTTCCGTGGAACAATGAGACCCTCGTGGCTGCTTTTTCTCATGGTCTCTCAGATTCTATCAAGGATGAGATAGCAGCCCGAGATTTACCCACTGAGCTGGAGAAGTTGATCACGTTTGCCATCCTCATTGACTCCAGACTCAGAGAAAGACTCTTTTTTTTTTTTTTAAGGAGCGCTTGCGGAAGCCTCCTGTACATTTGTCTCCGAGCTTTGCAGTCCCCCCTGTGCCTCCCTCACCTCCCATGCCTCCCTCACCTCCCATGCCTCCTGGTACCGAGTCGGTCAGTGAAGATGAACCCATGCACTTGGGCTTGACGCGTCTCTCTGCGGATGAGAGAACCTTTAGGAGAGGGGGAGAGATTGTGCCTATATTGTGGCCAGGCAGGTCACTTTTTGAAGTCTTGTCCTACCCATCCAGGGAACGCCCGAACCTTGAGGTCCTGTCACGGACAGACCTTAGGTGGCGTTGTTCCGTCCCCAGTTATCCAGAAGAATAAGCCCCTGGTTCCAGTCACCCTTTCTTGGGCTGAGTCGTCCATCGAGATACAGGCTCTAATCGTCTCTGGGGCTGCAGGCCTGTTCATTGATGATTCCTTTGTATCAAAGCCCTCGATTCCGCTGCAGCTGCGTGACGCTCCACTTGCCATTGAGGCTCTTGATGGGAGACCCCTACAGCCTGCCCATGTGACTCATAAGACGGTTCCGTTGTCCATGGCCCTAGGGGCCCTTCACCATGAGATAATCCAATTCCAAGTTATTTCCTCACCTAAGTTTCCGCTGGTTATTGGTTATCCTTGGTTACAGAGGCACAACCCCTCTTTTGATTGGCTCCGTACTGAGGTTCTCTTGTGGGCGCCACAATGCAGTAAGACATGCGTCCAGAAGGTAGCCAAGGTCCTGTGTACCTCTTCGCTCTCCTCCCTGCCGGAGGAGTACTGTGATTTTAGCGATGTCTTTGACAAAGGTCAAGCCTGTACTTTGCCTCCACACCGGCCTTATGATTGCACAATTGACCTTCAACTTGGTGCCATACCTCCTCGTTGCCGGGTTTACCCTTTGTCGGTCTTGGAGGATAAGGCCATGGAGGAGTATGTTGCAGACGCACTTTCTCGAGGTTTCATCCGCAAATCCTCGTCTCCTGCTGGTGCTGGTTTCTTCTTCGTGAAGAAGAAGAGTGGTGAACTGAGACCTTGTATTGATTATAGGGGTCTCAATTTTTTCAGAATGTCTATCCGTTGATTACGGAGTTATTTGACTGCCTCAAGGGAGCAACGGTTTTCAGAAGCTTGATTTGAGAGGGGCATCGTGAGTATTAAGGAGGACGAAAATTGCGTTTAATACCAGAACAGGCCATTTATGAGTACCTCGTAATGCCTTTTGGCCTTTGTAACGCCCCGGCAGTTTTCCAGGAATTTATTAAGGATGTCCTCCGAGATTTGTTGGTTATGTGTGGTGGTTTATCTCGATGATATCCTCATTTTTTCCCAAGTGCCTGGAGAGCCACCACACAGATGTCTGTCGTGTGCTTCAGAAACGAAGAGAACAATCTCTATTATGGATACTTCATGTATGTCTTATGTATACGATATGCTGTTTACTTGCCATTCAAAGTGGTTCATTTGTGACAGTTTTATTTCGAGAAACTCGTATACTTTGACACACGTATCTGCTTGGTTTCCTTAGCGGCATCTGTGTAAACCGTTTGCTTTATTCGTTTGACTTCTGCCTGAAATCATCTCTTCTACGTTCCTACGTTTCTGCCTCCTGTCTTTGTTTGTCATCATTTCTTTTCCTTCTATTTCATAAACTGTTTCTTTTTACAAGGTGTCTTTTCCTTTTTCTTTACCACATATATGGTAGATGTGAGTACGATCGCTTGGTCTTATTATAAATTATATGGCTTTTTGCTTATATTTCATTTATATATTTTTTTTTTTTAACTTTTTGTCCGATGCAGTAGTATTACCTAATGTTTTAAATCCGTGCCTTACATTAGTCATCTTTTGGTTCTTTGACAGCGATAATCTCTCTACTATTATCTGTGGTATGTTTGATTGCGCTCAGCCTTGCAGATTTACAGTGGGGAGGGAAAGTATTCAGACCCCTAAATTTTTCACTCTGTTATATTGCAGCCATTTGCTAAAATCATTTTAAGTTAATTTTTTTCCTCATTATTGTACACACAGCACCCCATATTGTACACACAGCCCCCCCATATTATACACAGCACCCCATATTGTACACACAGCACCCCATATTGTACACACAGCGCCTCATATTGTACACACAGCCCCCCATATTGTACACACAGCACCCGTATATTGTACACACAGCACCCCATATTGTACACACAGCCCCCCATATTGTACACACAGCACCCCATATTGTACACACAGCCCCCCATATTGTACACACAGCACCCCATATTGTACACACAGCACCCCATATTGTACACACAGCACCCCATATTGTACACACAGCACCCCATATTGTACACACAGCACCCCCTATTGTACACACAGCCCCCCCTATTGTACACACAGTGCCTCATATTGTACACACAGCACCCCATATTGTACACACAGCACCCCCTATTGTACACACAGCACCCCCTATTGTACACACAGCACCCCCTATTGTACACACAGCCCCCCCATATTGTACACACAGCCCCCCATATTGTAAACACAGCCCCCCCATATTGTACACACAGCACCCCATATTGTACACACAGCACCCCCTATTGTACACACAGCGCCTCATATTGTACACACAGCACCCCATATTGTACACACAGCACCCCATATTGTACACACAGCACCCCCTATTGTATACACAGTGCCCCATATTGTACACACAGCCCCCCTATTGTACACACAGCCCCCCCTATTGTACACACAGCACCCCATATTGTACACACAGCACCCCCTATTGTATACACAGTGCCCCATATTGTACACACAGCCCCCCTATTGTACACACAGCCCCCCCTATTGTACACACAGCACCCCATATTGTACACACAGCACCCCATATTGTACACACAGCACTCCATATTGTACACACAGCCCCCCCTATTGTACACACAGCCCCCCCTATTGTATACACAGCCCCCCTATTGTACACACAGCCCCCCCTATTGTACACACAGCCCCCCCTATTGTACACACAGCCCCCCATATTGTACACACATCACCCCATATTGTACACACATCACCCCATATTGTGTAATATTCCCGCTTGGGGGGGATGGGTGTAATATTCCGCTGGGGGGGATGGGTGTAATATTCCCGCTGGGGGGGGATGGGTGTAATATTCCCGCTGGGGGGGGGATGGGTGTAATATTCCCGCTGGGGGGGGTATGGGTGTAATATTCCCGCTGGGGGGGATGGGTGTAATATTCCCGCTTGGGGGGGGATGGGTGTAATATTCCTGCTGGGGGGGGTATGGGTGTAATATTCCCGCTGGGGGGGTATGGGTGTAATATTCCCGCTGGGGGGGGTATGGGTGTAATATTCATGTTGGGGGGGGGGATGTGTTTAATATTCCCGTTGGGGGGGGGATGGGTGTAATATTCCCGCTTGGGGGGGGATGGGTGTAATATTCCCGCTGGGGGGGGGGGTGGAAGAGGGAGAGAGGGAGGAAAAGAAAGGAGGGGGAGGGGAGGTAGGGGGAAATAATGTGGTGTGGTCCCCTCCCCCTCCTTTCTTTTCCTCCCTCTCTCCCTCTTCCATACTCCCCCCCCCCCCTCCCCCTTGTTCTACCTTTCCCTTTAGAATGAGATATTTTTGATTAATCTTTAAGTTTAATGTCTACATTTGGCATCTCTTGGATATGAGGCAGTGTTTGGAGGATTCGGTCCCCCCCCTCCCCCCCCCGGGGTCTATCGGACATGAAGTATTTGATTATCTTGTGAAGTTTTGAGGCTCCATCAAATCTTTTCTTTTCTTTTCTCATTATTACACACCAATTATTTCTCCATTTTTAACCCTTTCACCGCCAAAACCAAAAGGTGTTTTCATATTTCTTGTCTAAATGTAAAATTATCACTAAGGCCCCTTTCACATTGGGGCGGTTTGCAGGCGTTATTGTGCTAAAAATACCGCCTGAAAACCGCCCCGAAACAGCCTCCGCTGTTTGTTCAGTGTGACTCCCGAGGGCCCCGAGGGCTTTCACACTGAAGCGGTGCGCTGGCAGGACGGTGAAAAAAGTCCTGCAAACCGCTTTTTTGGAGCGGGGAAGGAGCGGTGTATTCACCACTCCTTCCCCGCTCCTGCCCATTGAAATCAATGGAACAGCGCAGCTATACCGTGGCAATACCGCAGCTATAGCCGCGCTGTACGAGGGATTTTAACCCTTTTTCGGCCGCCAGCGGGGGGGTAAAACCGCACCGCTAGCGGCCGAATACCGCTGCAAGAACGACGGTACAGCAGCACTAAAAATAGCGCTGTTGTACCGCCGACGCCCCCACCGCCCCAGTGTGAAAGGGGCCTAAAGGAAAACTTGTTTATTGTTAGTGTTGGATGGAGTGGAGAGGGATTAGAACCCCTGTCAGGTTTGTATTGCTGTCTGCGCCCCCTTTAGGAAGATTCATTCTCTTCAACTGCCAAATTCTTTCAGTTTTTAACCCTTTCACCACCAAACTATGTTGTTCATTTGTTTCAACCCTTTAACTGTCAAACCAAGTAACCCCCCCCACACACACATTTTAACCCTTTAACTGCCAAATCATTTTTCCCCATTTCTCCCCCATATGTTACATTATATATAAAGGAAAATGTTTTTATTGTTAGTGTTATTGGGGGGAGGGGCACATTTTCTTAGAGGGGGCTCCCCACAATTTCTGGGTTATGGGGGTGGGTCTCACTGTTGCTATGGAGATAAAGGGTCTCACTGTTGCTATGGAGATAAAGGGTCTCGCTGTGTAATTGGGGTCTCCGCAGCCCAGAGGACCCTCCACCACCCACAAACCTTTCCAGGGGATTGGCAGGAAAGCTGCAGGTATCGGGGGAGGGGAGGAGTCTGCAGAGCCAATCCAACAGGTAGGCCATGTGATAATGATCAGTCCCCCAAGGAGCTTACAATCTAATCTCCCTAACTCACATTCATACACATACTAGGGCCAATCTACCTCCCAGCATGTCTTTGTAGTGTGGGAGGAAACCCACGCAGGCGCAGGGAGAACATGCAAACTCCAGGCAGGGGGCGCTGTGGTTGGGAATTGACGACCCCGGTGCTGCCAGGCAGAAGAGCGAAGCACTTCATTCCTGTAACTTGTGGTGGGACTGCAGCTTCTTGTTGTATGTTTCTGTACAATGTAACAGCTCCTATGCTGCACTGCATGTGGATGAAGCTGGACTGCTAGGAAGATCTTAGTCTGCCAAAGACAAGCCGTTCCTCATTGGGCCGTTCCTCATTGGGCCGCTCCTCATTGGGCCGTTCCTCATTGGGCCGTTCCTCATTGGGCCGCTCCTCATTGGGCCGTTCCTCATTGGGCCGCTCCTCGTTGGGCCGCTCCTCATTGGGCCGTTCCTCATTGGGCCGCTCCTCGTTGGGCCGTTCCTCGTTGGGCCGTTCCTCGTTGGGCCGCTCCTCGTTGGGCCGCTCCTCGGGCCGCTCCTCGTTGGGCCGCTCCTCGTTGGGCCGCTCCTCGTTGGGCCGCTCCTCATTGGGCCGCTCCTCGTTGGGCCGTTCCTCGTTGGGCCGCTCCTCGTTGGGCCGTTCCTCGTTGGGCCGTTCCTCGTTGGGCCGTTCCTCGTTGGGCCGTTCCTCGTTGGGCCGCTCCTCGGGCCGCTCCTCGTTGGGCCGCTCCTCGTTGGGCCGCTCCTCGTTGGGCCGCTCCTCGTTGGGCCGCTCCTCGTTGGGCCGCTCCTCATTGGGCCGTTCCTCGTTGGGCCGCTCCTCGGGCCGCTCCTCGTTGGGCCGCTCCTCGTTGGGCCGCTCCTCGTTGGGCCGCTCCTCGTTGGGCCGTTCCTCGTTGGGCCGCTCCTCGTTGGGCCGTTCCTCGTTGGGCCGCTCCTCGTTGGGCCGTTCCTCGTTGGGCCGCTCCTCGTTGGGCCGTTCCTCGTTGGGCCGCTCCTCGTTGGGCCGTTCCTCGTTGGGCCGCTCCTCGTTGGGCCGTTCCTCATTGGGCCGTTCCTCATTGGGCCGCTCCTCATTGGGCCGTTCCTCATTGGGCCGCTCCTCATTGGGCCGCTCCTCATTGGGCCGTTCCTCATTGGGCCGCTCCTCGTTGGGCCGTTCCTCGTTGGGCCGTTCCTCGTTGGGCCGCTCCTCGGGCCGCTCCTCGTTGGGCCGCTCCTCGTTGGGCCGCTCCTCGGGCCGCTCCTCATTGGGCCGCTCCTCGTTGGGCCGCTCCTCGGGCCGCTCCTCGTTGGGCCGCTCCTCGTTGGGCCGCTCCTCATTGGGCCGCTCCTCGTTGGGCCGTTCCTCATTGGGCCGTTCCTCGTTGGGCCGTTCCTCGTTGGGCCGTTCCTCATTGGGCCGTTCCTCATTGGGCCGTTCCTCGTTGGGCCGCTCCTCGTTGGGCCGCTCCTCGTTGGGCCGCTCCTCATTGGGCCGTTCCTCGTTGGGCCGCTCCTCGGGCCGCTCCTCGTTGGGCCGCTCCTCGTTGGGCCGCTCCTCGTTGGGCCGTTCCTCGTTGGGCCGCTCCTCGGGCCGCTCCTCGTTGGGCCGCTCCTCGTTGGGCCGTTCCTCGTTGGGCCGCTCCTCGTTGGGCCGTTCCTCGTTGGGCCGCTCCTCGTTGGGCCGCTCCTCGTTGGGCCGTTCCTCGTTGGGCCGCTCCTCGTTGGGCCGTTCCTCGTTGGGCCGCTCCTCGTTGGGCCGTTCCTCGTTGGGCCGCTCCTCGTTGGGCCGCTCCTCGTTGGGCCGTTCCTCGTTGGGCCGCTCCTCGTTGGGCCGCTCCTCGTTGGGCCGCTCCTCGTTGGGCCGTTCCTCGTTGGGCCGCTCCTCGTTGGGCCGCTCCTCGTTGGGCCGCTCCTCGTTGGGTCGCTCCTCGTTGGGCCGCTCCTCGTTGGGCCGCTCCTCGTTGGGCCGCTCCTCGTTGGGCCATTTTATTACAAAGAGAGAAATGAGAAGAGTTTGTATAGAGAGGGAAGATGGTGGGGGGAGGGGCGGTGCTTGAAGGATATTATGGGATAGAAATCTGCTGATGGTGCCGGTCTGGGCACTGGAATGTGGGAGGAGCTTCATATCGATTGTGGGAGGAGCTTATTCATCAAAGCGCGTTGTACCATGTGACCTTGTCATTTCCTTGTTGGGTGATTGGTGGAAATCCATTGAGGGGAGAACATATCTAGTGGATGAAGAAACGCTGATTTGGTGATAGCATAACGTGTGATTGGCCCAGAGCTCCTCAGGGTTCTGGGGGGAGGGGCATTAGCACTGGCGGGGGAGGGGCACTTTTTCTAGGGTTTTATCTTCATATGTCTTTCACAAATGTGAATATTTAGGATTTATTGTATGGTGGGGAATGGTATGGAAATGATATTGTTGGTAATATAGATCAGAGGATCGGCGCCAACTTTATTTTGTTTTTTATTCATATATTTATGCCGTCTATTTTACAGCTCAGATTTTTAAACAAACCGGTTGCTATGACAACAGTTACCTTTTCTAGCATTTTCAGAAGGCGATCAGCAATGGCAGCCTACATATTTCTCTCAGTATGGGGTCCCTTGTAACCATTTGGGGGATTTCTATTGGTCCCCGAAATCATCCATCCCTGGAAAGAGACTCTGCAATCCAAGATGGCCGCTTTGTGTAGAGTAGATGCTCCTCCCCTTATTTATTGCTATGGGAGAGATTCTGCTCACTTCCTGCCTCTCTGACCCCGGAGGAAGTGAGGGCTAAATCTCCACTATGGGGACCCCAAACCACTCCCACTCTACTATTCTGACCAATCAGATTCTGGGAACAGAAATACATTTATTATCCATTATGATTGTATCCTTTCCATCGAAATCCACTTCCCCAAATGTCACATATTGATTGAATGGGTTGTCATCTATCGATTGATTATTCCTATTGAAGGAGATCAATCAGAAAATAAATTGATCATTTATCAGAGTGATTATCGCCACCATTAGGGTTTAACCTCTTCAGCTCTGGAAGGTTTTACCCCCCTTCATGACCAGGCCATTTTTTGCGATATGGCACTGCGTTCCTATAACTGACAATTGCGCGTTCGTGAGACGCTCTACACAAAATTAAAAGTTATTTTTTATCCACAAATAGAACTTTCTTTTGGTGGGATTTGATCAGTTATAAACAAAAAAAATAGAAAAAAAATCTATATTTTTTACTTTTTGCTATAAAACATCCCCATCATTATACGTCGCTACTTTGGCGGTAAATACTGTTGTTATGGCTGCAGCTATCGGGCAGAACCGCGGTATTTATAAAAACGCCGGACTGTCCTCTCTCGGATAAAAGTGGTCTCAGCAGGAGATTCGCTGCGAGAAGCCCCCCCCCTCCCCCCGCCACGCTCCGGTCGTCTCTGCCGCTTACCGGAGCCGATCAGTCCCTTCACTGCCGGGATGCCACGTGAGGAGAAGATGGCCCCTCCCCCGCTCCGCTTCATAGTATTGGGGGGCGATAGTGATGTCAAACCTCACTTCTGCCCAACGCTCTTAAAGGGGACATTTTTTAACATTTTTTTTTTTTTAACAGAAAAGTTTTTATTAACAAATCATCATTACAATATATTCAGCTTTCCACATTCAAGTATTGATCGTTCCATTCAAGTATTGATCGTTCCATTCAAGTATTGATCGTTCCTTTCAAGTATTGATCGTTCCTTTCAAGTATTGATCGTTCCTTTCAAGTATTGATCATTCCATTCAAGTATTGATCATTCCATTCAAGTATTGATCGTTCCTTTCAAGTATTGATCGTTCCTTTCAAGTATTGATCGTTCCATTCAAGTATTGATCGTTCCATTCAAGTACTGATCGTTCCATTCAAGTACTGATCGTTCCATTCAAGTATTGATCGTTCCTTTCAAGTATTGATCATTCCATTCAAGTATTGATCGTTCCATTCAAGTACTGATCGTTCCATTCAAGTACTGATCGTTCCTTTCAAGTATTGATCGTTCCATTCAAGTATTGATCGTTCCATTCAAGTACTGATCGTTCCATTCAAGTACTGATCGTTCCATTCAAGTACTGATCGTTCCATTCAAGTATTGATCGTTCCTTTCAAGTATTGATCGTTCCTTTCAAGTATTGATCGTTCCTTTCAAGTATTGATCGTTCCAGTGTCAGCCTGATATATCCATTTTTAGATATTATCATCCTACAAATCCATGAAACCTTCATTCCTCACATTTCTCATCCGGTGAAATCCCAAGAATATTCCCGTCTAAGCTCCGCCCTCAGAGGGGTGTTTAACCATTTCCCCCGGAGGGGGGGCCCGCCAGATACATAACAAGTTCGGTAAAATTAGTCTCTATTTGGTATGGTCAGGTGGTGCCCAGTGTGTGGGGGGAGGGGATGAATAGCCCCCCAACTGAACAGGGGGGGAATCCGTCACCTGTTCCCCCTCCTCTCCGGCCCCTCACCCACGCACATCCACCAATGCCGACCACACCTTGTGGAATTTAGCCGGGCACTGCCTACTCTCCTATGTGAGTTTATACAGGAGTAACACTGAATCCACCGCCCTTTGCCAGGATTTGAGGGTGGGGGGTTGGGCGACTTCCAGTGGAGCATAAAACAGCGAGAATGTAATGCAGAGCTTAGTGTATCCGTCCCCCTCCCCCACACCTAAGTAGCTCAGCGGCGGTACCATGGGTTCCGATGGTACTCTAGTTCCCCCATGTCTCTGTCTCCTCTACCCCTTCCATATTCCAGAAGGTCCCGTCCTCCGTCCCCCATCTGGGGCAGCTCGGGTCCAGGTATATTCTGGCCACTCTGTGTCCGGTGAAGAAGGTCCTTTGTATAAATTTAGAGCTGAATGAACCTGTCTTTGGCTGCTGTCATAGATGGATAGATGGATGTAGGTGGATATACAATCTTCCCATTGGTCCTCCCCAAAGCTGGGATGTCCTTCTTCCATTAGTCCATGGAACGGGTGGGTTTAACGTCATGGTCTACCGTCAGGTATAGATACCGAGTGGAGAGGGATTTTCCCATCACCCTCGAAGTTAGCAGTCCTTCAACTGTCTGGTTCCAGAGTTGGTGTGTCTGGGAACTGAGCCCTCGCCTCAGATGCCAATATTTACACTCAATTAGATAGGGAGTATTTCCCGGGAAGGTATGATCGTTCCGTTTTACCATTATATGTATGAGGGTGGTGATACCTCGTTTGTCCCGCTGTGAGGGGTCTGGTATATCACAAAGGTGGGGCAGTGTAGGGTTGCCCCACAGCGGGGTGGGTGGAGAGATGCAGTTTGGCATAGATGGCTCTGGTCTCCCGCCATGCTCTAATAGTTGTCTTCATGGGGACCGTCAAAGGGTGGGGAGCTTTCATTCCCCTATATACTAGATTGCTCAAGGCCGTGTATGACCCCAGGATAGCCGCCTCTCGTCTCACCGCCGGAATCTGTCTGGGCTGGGAGAACCACCAGCGTACCGTGACCAGGATGGCTGCCCAGTGGTACAGCAGGAAGTTTGGGAGAGTCAGACCTCCCCCCGATAGGGGAAGGTATAATATCCATTTTTCCACCCTGGGTGGCCTCCGGGATGAATGAGGTCAGTATTCCCTCCAAGCACCTAAAGAAGGATCCAGGTATGGGTGTTACGAAAGAAATATAAAAATTTAGGGAGGATTACCTTTTTGGGTTGGTTAACTCTACCCACTGGAGTGAGCGGGGGAGGGTGCTCCAGGTTGTGTATTTGACTGTAAGAAGGGAGAGGAGAGGTTGCACGTTCTTCTCTATAAATTCGTGTGTGGTGTTGCTAATATTAATACCCAGGTAGGTAAATTTCCCCACCCACTGGAGTGGGGTTCCGGTGTCCCCCCTTGGGAGGGAGGGGTGCAGCAGAAACAGGACCGACTTCCCCCAATTTATGTGGAGGCCAGAGAATCGGCCAAAGTCCTCGAATAGGTCTAGTGCCCTCCGCAGCGATTGTGAGGCATCCGCAAGGTAAAGTAGGGTGTTGTCTGCGTATAAGGACACCTTTTCTTCTATCGTACCGACCACTATGCCCTTCACCCCTGCTTCAGTCCTCAGAGCAATGGCCAAGGGTTCTACCACCAGGGCAAACAGTCCCGGCAATAGTGGGCAACCCTGACAAGTGCCCCTGCCCAGGGGAAAGGTATCAGAGAGAGTGCCATTCATGCGGACCCTTGCTCTTGGGCTGGCATAGAGCATCCGCAACCATGTCATGAATTTTGGTCCAAATCCGAACTTAGAGAGTACGCCCCAAAGGAACTCCCACTCTGTGGGGTCAAAGGCTTTTTCAGCGCCTGGTGACGCCACCACTTCTGCCGACTCTGGTTGTGCTCTGTCCATGTGCGTGAAAAGCCTTCTAATGGTAATGTCTGTTCCCCTCCCCGGCATGAACCCTGTTTGATCCGGATGCACTGGAGCAGTTATGACCGTATTGAGTCTATTGGCCAGAACTTTGGCTAGGAGATCATCATTTATCAATGAGATAGGACAGTATGAGGAGCACGGGGTGTGAGGAGCACGGGGTGTGAGGAGCACGGGGTGTGAGGAGCACGGGGTACGAGGAGCACGGGGTACGAGGAGCACGGGGTACGAGGAGCACGGGGTACGAGGAGCACGGGGTACGAGGAGCACGGGGTACGAGGAGCACAGGGTAAGAGGAACACAGAATATGAGGAGCACGGGGTACGAGGAGCACAGGGTACGAGGAGCACAGGGATGGGTCTTTGCCTGGCTTGGGGATCACAACTAGCACTGCCTCACTCAGGGAATTGGGGAGCTCCTCCACCCTCTGTGCCTCAATAAACAGCATGTAGCTCACCCATCAGTTCCTCGGCATACTGTTTGTCTGCAGGGAAAGGCATCCAGCAGTGATTGCTGCCTCCTATGGCAACAGTCTATATGTGTCCTGGATTAAAGAGATGATGTGGCAACCCTAGCCCGACCACGAGGGGCGACCGGAGCGCTGGGCCCTGGTGCAGTGGTTGAGACAGGGAGAGCAGCCAACGCTGTATTCAGACCTAGGATGACAAGGCCCCGGCCTAGGGCAGCACCTTGCAGGGGGGGCAGCACGGAAAGAGTCCCCGCTGACTGTTAGTGTAGCGCCAGTCTTATGGGGTGGACTGGGCTGAGAGGCAAATTAGTCCAGCGCCCCCCATAAAGCGGCTGCACTGCTTCCGGTATGTGGGCGGTCGGCATTCCACAACTGTGGGGGGGGGGGGGTCCTCTCCATAAAATTATCCGAAATTTGTGCTTAACCACTTTCCTCCCGCCATATAGCAGAATGACGGTGGCTATGTGGTTGTGTTATCCTGATTGGACGTCTTAGCCCGGTAAAAAAACGTTTTTTTTATGTAATTGGTCGGCCTTTTTTTGTTTATAGCACAAATAATAAAAACCCCCCAGAGGTGATGAAATACCAGCAAAAGAAATCACTATTTGTGGGAAGAAAATGATAAAAGTGTAGTTTGGGTACAGTGTTGCATGACCGCGTAATTGTCATTCAAAGTGTAATAGCGCTGAAAGCTGAAAATTGTCCTGGGCAGGAAGGGGGGGGAAGTGCCGGTATTGAAGGGGTTAAAGTAAAACTAGAGGCAACGCTTTTCTTTTTCATTATGGATCGAGTAAGGGAGGGTTATAACCCCTGTCAGTTTATTTTTCACCATCCCTGTCCCATTGCAGAGATTTCCCTTCACTTCCTGTCCCATAAGCCAAACAGGAAGTGAGAGGAAATCTCTGCAAATGAAGGGAATCTAATAAGAGCAACTCTGCCTAAAGATCAGGGTGCTGCACCCCATTTCACCGATCTCTTCATGATTGGCAAGGTCAGGGAGACTTGTCTCAAGCTGCTTCACCCTCCACATTGACCATCCGGAAAGGCTCCTCCCCCTTGGGAAGCCCTTTATTAGATAAATAGGGGGAAATGTGGCCCCCCCTTTGTTTTAGGGCCGGGGCTTCAGTAATGTAGTTTAATTTATACAAGAAAGGAGTACAAGATAAATATAGATAATCCTGCTGTATGCCAAGTGCTGGCATGGTGGGGGAGGGGTGATGGTAGGTGGAGCCTGTGATAGCATTGTCTATATTATCCCGGACTCCATCTCTTGGCACAAAGCCGGCTCCCAATACCGCAGGACAAATTCATTGACATTTCATAAGTCCGCCATTCTAAAGGGCATACAAACCATTTATCCCTTTTTTCCTCTAACATCAATAGTATGTAAACTCTTGGAGGGGATGATAAGGGACTATATACAAGATTTTAGTAATAAGAATGATATCATTAGCAGTAATCAGCATGGATTCATGAAGAATCGTTCTTGCCAAACCAATCTATTAACCTTCTATGAGGAGGTGAGTTGCCATCTAGATAAAGGAAGGCCCGTAGACGTGGTGTATCTGGATTCTACAAAAGCATTTGACACAGTTCCCCATAAACGTTTACTGTACAAAATAAGGTGCGTTGGCATGGACCATAGGGTGAGTACATTGAAAACTGGCTACAAGGGCGAGTTCAGAGGGTGGTGATAAATGGGGAGTACTCAGAATGGTCGGGGGTGGGTAGTGGGGTTCCCCAGGGTTCTGTGCTGGGACCAATCCTATTTAATTTGTTCATAAACGATCTGGAGGATGGGATAAACAGTTCAATCTCTGTATTTGCAGACGATACTAAGCTAAGCAGGGCAATAACTTCTCCGCAGGATGTGGAAATCTTGCAAGAAGATCTGAACAAATGAATGGGGGAGGGGCAACTACATGGCAAATAAGGTTCAATGTAGAAAAATGTAAAATAATGCATTTGGGTGGCAAAAATCTGAATTCAATCTATAGACTGGGGGGAGAACCTCTGGGGGGATCTAGGATGGAAAAGGACCTGGGGGTCCTAGTAGATGAGAGGCTCAGCAATGGCATGCCCCTGTTGAAGACCCCTAGGTCGAAACGCGTCGGGACCATACACTATCCTCCATGTTGCCCACTTGTTTTTATTTATCGTGATCACGTTTTTATTGTTCATGGTTGTTTTATGAATAAAAACACCTTTTTTTACCTGCACCATGTGGAGGTATATTTTTTCTTTCTCCACATCTCTTGAATGAGGTCATGTGCCTCTAATAGCCTTCCAGTGACGACTTTGCCCATCTGATCCACCCCTTGGCAGTTTTCTGTAAGGACCTACCTGGTGGCCCCCGGAGATCCATGCAGACTACAGCCTAGAGCAGGGGTCTCAAACTGGTGGCCCTCCAGCTGTTGCGGAACTACAAATCCCATCATGCCTCTGCCTGAGGGAGTCATGCTTGTAACAGTTCAGCCTTGCAATGCCTCATGGGACTTGTAGTTTTTCAACAGCTGGAGGGCCGCCAGTTTGAGACCCCTGGCCTAGAGGATCTGAGTGTCAAGACTTCCTTCTCCACCCCTGCTCCACATCTATGGTGGCACACCGCTCATGCGATTCCCTGCCGCTGACATGGGAATCCACGGGATCTGGTAAGAGTCTTTACATATTACTTCTGCCATATGTCAGACATATGCCATTGTAGACATGGGCACTACAGAAAAATTGGTTTAGTTTCATTTTAGTTTTATTCTGTTTTTTTTTTCGTTTATCGGATCGTTCGTTATGATCGGCATTCCTTACTTGGGATAATTTGTATTTGTCAGTTACTATCCAAATTTGAATGGAAATTCCAATAAAAATATAAATCGAATCGATCCCAAATGATCCCGAATTGAAGAATTACTGACTTGATATTTTATCTAGAATTTCCTTTGAATTGTAGCCTCTATAGGTATAAATTAGATATACACTAAATATATCACCCAATTCGGGGAGATCGGTTCCCGGCCAATCACCCAAAAGGAGAACAAAGGACAATCTCGGTTTGGCATAAACACAATTTGTAATAATCACGTAGGAAATGTTATTATTACAAAATTAAAAGCACATCATTTATATACATCATAAAAATGCCCCCCCCCCCTTTTCTTTCCCTTTCTATGGCCGCTGCTTGTATACTATTCATATATTATCACCATTGAATTTAGATACCCGTCCATTGTTTGCACATCCCCCGTAGATGCTGTGGGGGAACCCTGGGTCCCGGGTATCAATGCTCTATCCCCCTTTTCCCCCCATTATGTTTTGCTAAATAAATCTTTCACGTCTTACGATTTTCTGATTTATTGTTTAATATTCCATCGATCAATTACAGATATTCTCCTGATGAAGCGGTAAAACATGTTGGGAAATGTGATATCCCTGAATATTCATCATCATTTCCTGTAAATTATTTTCCAAATTTGACTCTATTCTTTTTAGTGAATGGATTCTTAATGTTTTACCATATAAGTAACACACAATTTATTCCGGGTCATAGAAAACATTTATTATTACATAAAGAAAACAAATGTGTATATATAAGACATAATTACTCCTCTGCTTAAATCATTTTTTTTTTTTTTATTATTCAGTGATAACGAATAGCCACAAAGAAACAAAATGATCCGAATGTAATCGATTCGTTCTAATCGTTGGTTGAATCGTTTCTCCTTCTTTCGGATTTGTGTATTTTCATTCTTTCAGGTTTTCATTCTGACAATTCCTTTTCGTATTCATTCGTCAGAAGAGTCTTTCGTTCACTTGGATGCTTCCGAATGAACGAATAATGCCGAATTTTGTCTGAAAAACAAATTGGTAAATGGAATTGCACATGTCTACCCCGGGATGCCGGGGGGGGGGTCCTGGATGAAGAAGGCTGGAAAAGGCTAAAGGTAATGCCGGTCATTGGGGCGGATAGCTTGGAGTACTCCATGGTGGACCTCCATGGTGGGTGGTGGACCTCCATGGTGGGTGGTGGACCTCCAAGGTGGGTGGTGGACCTCCAAGGTGGGTGGTGGACCTCCTCATCATCCATCGATTCTTCCTGGACTGAAGTACCTGGCAGATGGTATTGCCGGTACTGGCCGACCACTGACAGTCTGCAGAAGCCTGACTTTGCACCTCCCATCTGCTGATCCTGGGTGCAACGCTTTACAGGCTTCTAAGATAAAAATAGTAAATGCACAATTTTTTATTTTACTTGCAAAAAAATGTGCATTTACTTATTTTTTAAAGGTGAACTTATCCTCTAAATAAAGCTTTTTTTTGGGAAAGGCTGAAGGGTTTAGGTGGAGCTTCTTAGGATGTATTGGATATATAGTGGTTTTAAGGTTTATTTTTTTATGAACTTTGATACTCTGAATATTCAATGTATCGTGTCTTGCCGTTAAGGCCAGCGCCATGAAGAAGGGTGATAAACTGGTCCTTGGCACAGAAGATCCAGATGAACTGGAAGTGTCCGCCGGGAGTCTGATTAGGTCAAAGTAGCACCTCCACCTGGACCAGTCCAGAGAGGAGAATCATCTCACCAAATCACCCCCTCCCCCAACCTGAGGATCCCTGGACCTGCTGACAAACTTGTTGTTGAATTTTGGAGATCAGGAGATCCACATCATGTGTCTCCAACCTCTGACACAGGTCCTGGTGAACCTTCAGATGTAAGGACCACTCCATCTGCATTCCAGGCACGGCCCGTCTTTCCAATTCTCCATGCCTGGGGTGTAAATAGCAGACAAGGCTGGAACATAAAGTTCCACACCGGACTGAACTTCTTTTTCTACCTTGACAGAGCAAGATGTCCAACTTCTCCCAGATTGTTTATATATTCCAGTGCTGTGGTCGCACTCTATGCCGATTCATTGACCCTCCAGGCGGGTGTCCAGGGTTGAATGGAAAACCCCATTAACCCAATTGGCTTGGGGTTAACATAAGGAACTCTTGCCGGCCTCCGCAGGTGGGTGAAGATTAAGCCCAGGTTCACACTGACAGTGGGAATGAAGAGGTGCGATTTGATTCCCGCATGTCAGTCCCGACTTTGGGGGCGATTTCAGAGACATCTGTGTGGGTTGCTGCACAGATGTCAATGGAAATCGCACCCCGAAGTCGCCAAAAGTAGCACAGAAACTACTTTTGGGAATCGGACCGATTGAGACGGTGCCATTGCCGGCAATTGCCACTGATTTGGCATTTGATTTGATATGTCAAATCGCATGCACAATCACTCCAATGTGAACCAGGGCTTACAGTCTAAGGTCTAGGTTTTTCCTGCTGGAGGGGAGGAGTGACAACCTTGATGTCGGGTTGTCTTGGCTCTGAAGATACGCCGTCCCTCACAGGGCCACTTACTGCAGCCTGCTCAAAATCTGGGGAAACCCTGAGGAAGTCACCTGACTGACACTATTCATTGGGAGGAGCCTATGACATCACACTGCAAACAGGATGTGTGCCAGGCGCCATCTTGCATGAGCCATTTCTTTTTTTTTGAAAAAAAGGTATTTATTTCGTTCTCACAGTATAATATACAAAAAAAAGAGAAAACAATATTGGCACGCAGGCCATCAAGGGGGATTCAAACATCAGACATCGAATAATTCTCATATGGTCAATAACCAGATATTCCCAAGGATGAGATTGATGAATTTCAGGAGCATGGAGAATACCTGTGCCAGGTAACAAAGAAAAACCCCAACAACATTCACACATCCACATTCACACCAGCACCACAATCTCACTACAATCCTGGAGACCCTCCACATGGCAGATCGTTTCTGAAAATAAACAGTACATGGCTCAGCTACAGTTCATTATACGAGATTACCCAAATTCAAGTAGTGGGAAAGAACGTTTACTGAGTAAGCTGATGATAGGACATCCCCCAGAAAGCCTCAGAGACGTCTAACCATGGCTGCCAGATTTTGGTAAATTTCTTGGGGCACACCCTACTTTTATATGGGTAGAACACCATGAAAGAAAGCCGATCGAGGGCCAGAATCCTTCCAATACAATAAAACAGCAGTATAAGAGTCCTAGCATGCGTTCGGGGAACAAAATCATTGAGAACCAATAAAAGTCCAAGTTCCGGAGTGTGAGGTATGGGCAGGTGAAGCTTGTGCTCAAAAAGCGAATAAATCCTTCCAGAAGGACGAGAGTCCAGGACAGTTACATCTAGAATGATCGATATCCAAGTCCCATACGACCCAAGCTTGTACTTGCATGCAATTTGATGTGATCCTTTTTATGTTGATTTTTTAATTGTGGACTTAATTTTTAATAAAAATAATTTGAATGATATGGAGAGCACTAGAGATCTCCTTTCTATAGACAACCACTGAAGGATTGCCGTGGATGGAACGACCTCTGTATACAGCACTTCTGGTATATCATACCCCGATTAAAGGGAACACACCAGACCCCATTCTCATTGGGTCAAACCATAAGGTCCGAGGATTGGAATGTTGGTGACGGATTTGCACAATACAAGTTGGAATAATTAACAAAATGGTTTGGGAAAGAAAAAGGTATTTATGTCACAAGTGGAAGAAGACAATCCTGGACACACCTTGATAATGGAAGGGGAAGGACTCGCATGATTGATTCTTGTTTGGATGAGATTTGTGGAATTAGATACATTTATTGGTAATTTTACTATTTTATATATTATAAGCTGGTGTGAAGGAGAGATCTGAACAGAGACCAGGGGATAATCGGAGGATCCTTGGCTGAACCTGGAGGCCGGAATATCCACATCTCAGGTTCAGCATGTCCAGTGATGACCCTTCATGTAGGTGGTGATGGCTTCCAGTTGTTCACCCCTGGGGTGAAGGTTGGGGGGGCATTTGGGGGCCCCTGGAGGTATAGTGTGGGTGAGCCTGTGACGTATGGAGGTTGTCTAGGTTTGGAGGGGGGAGGGGAGATGAGTGTGACCCCTCAGTGAGATGTGAACATTGGGGGGTCATACAGACGCTGCCTCAGATTTCTTCCCTTTTCTCAGTCTTGGCTTCCTGGTGGAAGATTTCCCATCTTCCGGTGACAACATTTTAGATTTGTGATCACTCTTCATTCTGGTGACACCAGAGAGAGTGAATATTGACAATGGAGAATAGTAACCTGACAGAGCTTCTAACCCCACCGAGCCTCTATGAAGTAAAATGAGGACATCTGGTATCTTGGATTGTGAATTATGAAGCCCGGCTTGTGAGAGAAACAGAGAGACTTCCAACCAGCCAAAAATCACCTGAAGGTTTCCCGACCCCAGAGAGATGGACCTGAGCACTTTGCTCTGCACACAACTTCCTTTGTAGTACAATCAGTGGCAAGTCAGTCCACGGACAATGGTGTACTCGGGGGGGGGGGGGGGGGGGGACGACACAGTCGGTCCAGGGACAATGGTGTACTCCGGGGGGACACAGTCGGTCCACGGACAATGGTGTACTCAGGGGGGACACAGTCGGTCCACGGACAATGGTGTACTCCGGGGGGACACAGTCAATCCACGGACAATGGTGTACTCTGGGGGGACACAGTTAATCCACGGACAATGGTGTACTCCGGGGGACACAGTCGGTCCACGGACAATGGTGTACTCCGGGGGGGACACAGTCGGTCCACGGACAATGCTGTACTCCGGGGGGACAGTCGGTCCACGGACACTGCTGTACTCCGGGGGGACACAGTCAGTCCACGGACAATGCTGTACTCCGGGGGGACACAGTCAGTCCACGGACAATGCTGTACTCCGGGGGGACACAGTCAGTCCACGGACAATGCTGTACTCTGGGGGGACAGTCAGTCCACGGACAATGCTGTACTCTGGGGGGACAGTCAGTCCACGGACAATGCTGTACTCTGTGGGGGGACAGTCAGTCCACGGACAATGCTGTACTCTGTGGGGGGACAGTCAGTCCACGGACAATGCTGTACTCTGTGGGGGGACAGTCAGTCCACGGACAATGCTGTACTCTGTGGGGGGACAGTCAGTCCACGGACAATGCTGTACTCTGTGGGGGGACAGTCAGTCCACGGACAATGCTGTACTCTGGGGGGACAGTCAGTCCACGGACAATGCTGTACTCCGGGGGGACACAGTCAGTCCACGGACAATGCTGTACTCCGGGGGGACACAGTCAGTCCACGGACAATGCTGTACTCTGGGGGGACAGTCAGTCCACGGACAATGCTGTACTCCGGGGGGACACAGTCAGTCCACGGACAATGCTGTACTCTGGGGGGACAGTCAGTCCACGGACAATGCTGTACTCTGGGGGGACAGTCAGTCCACGGACAATGCTGTACTCTGGGGGGACAGTCAGTCCACGGACAATGCTGTACTCCGGGGGGACACAGTCAGTCCACGGACAATGCTGTACTCCGGGGGACACAGTCAGTCCACGGACAATGCTGTACTCCGGGGGGACACAGTCAGTCCACGGACAATGCTGTACTCCGGGGGGACACAGTCAGTCCACGGACAATGCTGTACTCCGGGGGGACACAGTCGGTCCACGGACAATGCTGTACTCCGGGGGGACAGTCGGTCCACGGACAATGGTGTACTCCGGGGGGACACAGTCAGTCCACGGACAATGGTGTACTCCGGGGGGACAGTCGGTCCATGGACAATGGTGTACTCCGGGGGGACACAGTCGGTCCACGGACAATGCTGTACTCCGGGGGGACAGTCGGTCCACGGACAATGGTGTACTCTGGGGGGACACAGTCAGTCCACGGACAATGCTGTACTCCGGGGGGACACAGTCAGTCCACGGACAATGCTGTACTCCGGGGGGACACAGTCAGTCCACGGACAATGCTGTACTCCGGGGGGACACAGTCAGTCCACGGACAATGCTGTACTCCGGGGGGACACAGTCGGTCCACGGACAATGCTGTACTCCGGGGGGACACAGTCAGTCCACGGACAATGCTGTACTCTGGGGGGACACAGTCAGTCCACGGACAATGCTGTACTCCGGGGGGACACAGTCAGTCCACGGACAATGCTGTACTCCGGGGGGACACAGTCAGTCCACGGACAATGCTGTACTCCGGGGGGACACAGTCGGTCCACGGACAATGCTGTACTCCGGGGGGACAGTCGGTCCACGGACAATGGTGTACTCCGGGGGGACACAGTCAGTCCACGGACAATGGTGTACTCCGGGGGGACACAGTCAGTCCACGGACAATGGTGTACTCCGGGGGGACAGTCGGTCCATGGACAATGGTGTACTCCGGGGGGACACAGTCGGTCCACGGACAATGCTGTACTCCGGGGGGACAGTCGGTCCACGGACAATGGTGTACTCCGGGGGGACACAGTCAGTCCACGGACAATGGTGTACTCCGGGGTTGATTTACTAAAATTGAGGAGTGCAAAATCTGGAGCAGCTGTGTATGGCAGCCAATCAGATTCTATCTTCAGCTTGTTCAATTATTATTATTATACAGGATTTATAGAACGCCAACAGTTTGCGCAGCGCTTTAAGCTTTAACAATAAAACCTGGAAGCCTAAAGTAGAACTATAGACAAAACTCTTTATTTGGAATATGAGTGATGGGTAAGGGGGGGTTATAACCTCTGTCAGATTTTTTTTTTTTTCCACCATCAGTTTCGTTACAAATTTGTTTTTGGATGAAATTCTGTATTTTCGAAAGACTGACGAATGCGTAGGAAAAGGACTTGTCAGAAAGAACGAATAATGATTCTACGAGTTCAATGGATCGATTACATTTGGATCATTTTGTTTTTCGTATTTTCGTTCTTTATGACTTTTCGTTATCATTAAATATAAATAAATAATAAATGGATTTTTGTTCTTGAATTACATGAGCTGGTAGCTGTCTGAGGTTCACGAAATTAATCCCAGCGCCGCACATCAACTCCGAAATAATGAACAAAATGAAAAAATCCGAACAAAAGGTTACGACTACAACCAATGTCTGAATGAACGAATGGTCCGAGTTCAAAGTAACGAATGCCGAATCTAAACGCATATAAACGCATCCGAAGTTCCCGAAAAAAAACCAAAAAACGAAAAGAAACAAGAATTTTGTCACGTCCCCTCCCCCTTTCCTGACCTGCCGGGCTGCGTGCTCTGATAAGGGTCCGGTATGGATTTTGGGGGGAACCTCACGCCAAATTTTGTCAGGGTTCCCCTTCAAGATTCTCAGCACACAAATTGGATCATCTTGATCCGAGTTCTGCTGCGACTTCTATTCAAATCAATGGGCTCCCATAGAGAACTATTGATGCATAACGTTGTGTATACAGCATTGAGCCTCGTTAAATCGCGTCTAACACCTTTTACCGGCGTCTGGCGTTTTTACAGCTCTAGCGCTGGAGCCTCGGAACACGCTGGTGGGCACGAAGCCATAGGACAGTGATAGAGAGGCGTTTTTAAACGGCAAAAAACGCTCATAAAAGCGGCTCTAAAAACATTCATGGGCATGAGGCCTTAGAGCAATAATATAAATAAATATAATATAAATATGTGATAGTAGCCCAATGCCCATAACAATAAATGTGGAAAAACAGGTGCTGATAACCCAATGGCCAAGTACCAGGTGAGTGCGAAGAACCAACCAGGAGGACACTGACAGCCGCGCCTGAGAAGGGCTTCAATGGAAACACCAGAAGAGGAGGACACACAAGAAGAGGAGGAAACACCAGACGAGGAGCAGACGAGGAGGAAACACCAGACGAGGAGGAAACACCAGACGAGGAGGAAACACCAGACGAGGAGGAAACACCAGACGAGGAGGAAACACCAGACGAGGAGGAAACACAAGACGAGGAGGAAACACAAGAAGAGGAGGAAACACCAGACGAGGAGGAAACACCAGACGAGGAGGAAACACCAGACGAGGAGGAAACACCAGACGAGGAGGAAACACCAGACGAGGAGCAGACGAGGAGGAAACACCAGACGAGGAGGAAACACCAGACGAGGAGGAAACACCAGACGAGGAGCAGACGAGGAGGAAACACCAGACGAGGAGGAAACACCAGACGAGGAGCAGACGAGGAGGAAACACCAGACGAGGAGGAAACACCAGACGAGGAGGAAACACCAGACGAGGAGGAAACACCAGACGAGGAGGAAACACCAGACGAGGAGCAGACACCAGACGAGGAGGAAACACCAGACGAGGAGGAAACACAAGACGAGGAGGAAACACAAGGCGGGGAGGAAACACAAGACGAGGAGGAAACACAAGAAGAGGAGGAAACACAAGACGAGGAGGAAACACAAGACGAGGAGGAAACACAAGACGAGGAGGAAACACAAGACGAGGAGGAAACACAAGACGAGGAGGAAACACAAGACGAGGAGGAAACACAAGACGAGGAGGAAACACAAGACGAGGAGGAAACACAAGAAGAGGAGGAAACACCAGACGAGGAGGAAACACAAGACGAGGAGGAAACACAAGACGAGGAGGAAACACAAGGCGGGGAGGAAACACAAGACGAGGAGGAAACACAAGACGAGGAGGAAACACAAGACGAGGAGGAAACACAAGACGAGGAGGAAACACAAGACGAGGAGGAAACACAAGACGAGGAGGAAACACAAGACGAGGAGGAAACACAAGACGAGGAGGAAACACAAGACGAGGAGGAAACACAAGACGAGGAGGAAACACAAGACGAGGAGGAAACACAAGAAGAGGAGGAAACACCAGACGAGGAGGAAACACAAGACGAGGAGGAAACACAAGACGAGGAGGAAACACCAGACGAGGAGGAAACACCAGACGAGGAGGAAACACAAGACGAGGAGGAAACACAAGACGAGGAGGAAACACAAGACGAGGAGGAAACACAAGACGAGGAGGAAACACAAGACGAGGAGGAAACACAAGACGAGGAGGAAACACAAGACGAGGAAACACAAGAAGAGGAGGAAACACCAGACGAGGAGGAAACACAAGACGAGGAGGAAACACAAGACGAGGAGGAAACACCAGACGAGGAGGAAACACCAGACGAGGAGGAAACACAAGACGAGGAGGAAACACAAGACGAGGAGGAAACACAAGACGAGGAGGAAACACAAGACGAGGAGGAAACACAAGAAGAGGAGGAAACACAAGAAGAGGAGGAAACACCAGACGAGGAGGAAACACCAGACGAGGAGGAAACACCAGACGAGGAGGAAACACAAGACGAGGAGGAAACACAAGACGAGGAGGAAACACCAGACGAGGAGCAGACGAGGAGGAAACACCAGACGAGGAGGAAACACCAGACGAGGAGGAAACACCAGACGAGGAGGAAACACCAGACGAGGAGGAAACACCAGACGAGGAGCAGACGAGGAGGAAACACCAGACGAGGAGGAAACACCAGACGAGGAGCAGACGAGGAGGAAACACCAGACGAGGAGGAAACACCAGACGAGGAGGAAACACCAGACGAGGAGGAAACACCAGACGAGGAGGAAACACAAGACGAGGAGGAAACACAAGACGAGGAGGAAACACAAGGCGAGGAGGAAACACAAGACGAGGAGGAAACACAAGAAGAGGAGGAAACACCAGACGAGGAGGAAACACAAGACGAGGAGGAAACACAAGACGAGGAGGAAACACAAGACGAGGAGGAAACACAAGACGAGGAGGAAACACAAGACGAGGAGGAAACACAAGACGAGGAGGAAACACCAGACGAGGAGGAAACACAAGACGAGGAGGAAACACAAGACGAGGAGGAAACACAAGACGAGGAGGAAACACAAGACGAGGAGGAAACACAAGACGAGGAGGAAACACAAGAAGAGGAGGAAACACAAGAAGAGGAGGAAACACCAGACGAGGAGGAAACACCAGACGAGGAGGAAACACCAGACGAGGAGGAAACACAAGACGAGGAGGAAACACAAGACGAGGAGGAAACACCAGACGAGGAGCAGACGAGGAGGAAACACCAGACGAGGAGGAAACACCAGACGAGGAGGAAACACCAGACGAGGAGGAAACACCAGACGAGGAGGAAACACAAGACGAGGAGGAAACACCAGACGAGGAGGAAACACCAGACGAGGAGGAAACACCAGACGAGGAGGAAACACCAGACGAGGAGCAGACGAGGAGGAAACACCAGACGAGGAGGAAACACCAGACGAGGAGGAAACACCAGACGAGGAGGAAACACAAGAAGAGGAGGAAACACAAGAAGAGGAGGAAACGCCAGACGAGGAGGAAACGCCAGACGAGGAGGAAACACCAGACGAGGAGGAAACACCAGACGAGGAGGAAACACAAGAAGAGGAGGAAACACAAGAAGTGGAGGAAACACCAGACGAGGAGGAAACACCAGACGAGGAGGAAACACAAGACGAGGAGGAAACACCAGACGAGGAGGAAACACAAGACGAGGAGGAAACGCAAGACGAGGAGGAAACGCAAGAAGAGGAGGAAACACCAGACGAGGAGGAAACGCAAGACGAGGAGGAAACGCAAGAAGAGGAGGAAACGCAAGACGAGGAGGAAACGCAAGACGAGGAGGAAACGCAAGAAGAGGAGGAAACGCAAGACGAGGAGGAAACGCCAGACGAGGAGGAAACGCCAGACGAGGAGGAAACGCCAGACGAGGCGGAAACGCCAGACGAGGAGGAAACACAAGAAGAGGAGCAAACACAAGAAGAGGAGGAAACACCAGACGAGGAGCAGACGAGGAGGAAACACCAGACGAGGAGGAAACACCAGACGAGGAGGAAACGCCAGACGAAGAGGAAACGCCAGACGAGGAGGAAACGCCAGAAGAGGAGGAAACGCCAGACGAGGAGGAAACGCCAGACGAGGAGGAAACGCAAGACGAGGAGGAAACGCCAGACGAGGAGGAAACGCCAGACGAGGAGGAAACGCAAGACGAGGAGGAAACGCCAGACGAGGAGGAAACGCCAGACGAGGAGGAAACGCCAGACGAGGAGGAAACGCCAGACGAGGAGGAAACGCCAGACGAGGAGGAAACGCCAGACGAGGAGGAAACACCAGACGAGGAGGAAACACCAGACGAGGAGCAGACGAGGAGGAAACACCAGACGAGGAGGAAACACAAGACGAGGAGGAAACACCAGACGAGGAGGAAACACCAGACGAGGAGGAAACACCAGACGAGGAGGAAACACCAGACGAGGAGGAAACACCAGACGAGGAGGAAACACCAGACGAGGAGGAAACACAAGACGAGGAGGAAACACAAGACGAGGAGGAAACACAAGGCGAGGAGGAAACACAAGACGAGGAGGAAACACAAGAAGAGGAGGAAACACCAGACGAGGAGGAAACACAAGATGAGGAGGAAACACAAGACGAGGAGGAAACACAAGACGAGGAGGAAACACAAGACGAGGAGGAAACACAAGAAGAGTAGGAAACACCAGACGAGGAGGAAACACAAGACGAGGAGGAAACACAAGATGAGGAGGAAACACAAGACGAGGAGGAAACACAAGACGAGGAGGAAACACAAGACGAGGAGGAAACACAAGAAGAGGAGGAAACACCAGACGAGGAGGAAACACAAGACGAGGAGGAAACACCAGACGAGGAGGAAACACAAGACGAGGAGGAAACACAAGACGAGGAGGAAACACAAGACGAGGAGGAAACACAAGAAGAGGAGGAAACACAAGAAGAGGAGGAAACACCAGACGAGGAGGAAACACCAGACGAGGAGGAAACACAAGAAGAGGAGGAAACACCAGACGAGGAGGAAACACAAGACGAGGAGGAAACACAAGACGAGGAGGAAACACCAGACGAGGAGCAGACGAGGAGGAAACACCAGACGAGGAGGAAACACCAGACGAGGAGGAAACACCAGACGAGGAGGAAACACCAGACGAGGAGGAAACACCAGACGAGGAGGAAACACAAGACGAGGAGGAAACACCAGACGAGGAGGAAACACCAGACGAGGAGGAAACACCAGACGAGGAGGAAACACCAGACGAGGAGCAGACGAAGAGGAAACACCAGACGAGGAGGAAACACCAGACGAGGAGGAAACACCAGACGAGGAGGAAACACCAGACGAGGAGGAAACACAAGAAGAGGAGGAAACACAAGAAGAGGAGGAAACGCCAGACGAGGAGGAAACGCCAGACGAGGAGGAAACGCCAGACGAGGAGGAAACACCAGACGAGGAGGAAACACCAGACGAGGAGGAAACACCAGACGAGGAGGAAACACCAGACGAGGAGGAAACACAAGAAGAGGAGGAAACACAAGAAGTGGAGGAAACACCAGACGAGGAGGAAACACCAGACGAGGAGGAAACACAAGACGAGGAGGAAACACCAGACGAGGAGGAAACGCAAGACGAGGAGGAAACGCAAGACGAGGAGGAAACGCAAGACGAGGAGGAAACGCAAGAAGAGGAGGAAACGCAAGACGAGGAGGAAACGCAAGAAGAGGAGGAAACGCAAGACGAGGAGGAAACGCCAGACGAGGAGGAAACGCCAGACGAGGAGGAAACGCCAGACGAGGAGGAAACGCCAGACGAGGCGGAAACGCCAGACGAGGAGGAAACACAAGAAGAGGAGGAAACACAAGAAGAGGAGGAAACGCCAGACGAGGAGGAAACGCCAGACGAAGAGGAAACGCCAGACGAGGAGGAAACGCCAGAAGAGGAGGAAACGCCAGACGAGGAGGAAACGCCAGACGAGGAGGAAACGCAAGACGAGGAGGAAACGCCAGACGAGGAGGAAACGCCAGACGAGGAGGAAACGCAAGAAGAGGAGGAAACGCCAGACGAGGAGGAAACGCCAGACGAGGAGGAAACGCCAGACGAGGAGGAAACGCCAGACGAGGAGGAAACACCAGACGAGGAGGAAACACCAGACGAGGAGCAGACGAGGAGGAAACACCAGACGAGGAGGAAACACAAGACGAGGAGGAAACACAAGACGAGGAGGAAACACCAGACGAGGAGGAAACACCAGACGAGGAGGAAACACCAGACGAGGAGGAAACACCAGACGAGGAGGAAACACCAGACGAGGAGGAAACACCAGACGAGGAGGACACACCAGACTAGGAGGACACACCAGACTAGGAGGACACACCAGACGAGGAGGAAACACCAGAAGAAGAGGAGGAAACACAAGAAGGAGGAAACACAAGACGAGGAGGAAACACAAGACGAGGAGGAAACACAAGACGAGGAGGAAACACCAGACGAGGAGCAGACGAGGAGGAAACACCAGACGAGGAGGAAACACAAGACGAGGAGGAAACACCAGACGAGGAGGAAACACCGGACGAGGAGGAAACGCAAGAAGAGGAGGAAACGCAAGAAGAGGAGGAAACGCCAGACGAGGAGGAAACGCCAGACGAGGAGGAAACGCAAGCAGAGGAGGAAACGCAAGACGAGGAGGAAACGCCAGACGAGGAGGAAACGCCAGACGAGGAGGAAACGCCAGACGAGGAGGAAACGCCAGACGAGGAGGAAACGCCAGACGAGGAGGAAACGCAAGAAGAGGAGGAAACACCAGACGAGGAGGAAACACAAGACGAGGAGGAAACACAAGACGAGGAGGAAACACCAGACGAGGAGCAGACGAGGAGGAAACACCAGACGAGGAGGAAACACCAGACGAGGAGGAAACACCAGACGAGGAGGAAACGCCAGACGAGGAGGAAACGCCAGACGAGGAGGAAACGCCAGACGAGGAGGACACGCCAGACGAGGAGGACACGCCAGACGAGGAGGAAACGCCAGACGAGGAGGAAACGCCAGACGAGGAGGAAACACAAGAAGAGGAGGAAACACCAGACGAGGAGGAAACGCAAGACGAGGAGGAAACGCAAGAAGGAGGAGGAAACGCAAGACGAGGAGGAAACGCCAGACGAGGAGGAAACGCAAGAAGAGGAGGAAACGCAAGACGAGGAGGAAACGCCAGATGAGGAGGAAACGCAAGACGAGGAGGAAACACCAGACGAGGAGGAAACACCAGACGAGGAGGAAACGCCAGACGAGGAGGAAACGCCAGACGAGGAGGAAACGCCAGACGAGGAGGAAACGCCAGACGAGGAGGAAACACAAGAAGAGGAGGAAACACCAGACGAGGAGGAAACACCAGACGAGGAGGAAACACAAGAAGAGGAGGAAACACCAGACGAGGAGGAAACACCAGACGAGGAGGAAACACCAGACGAGGAGGAAACACAAGACGAGGAGGAAACACAAGACGAGGAGGACACACCAGGCGAGGAGGAAACAGAAGAGGAGGAAACATCAGACGAGGAGGAAACACAAGAAGAGGAGGACACACCAGACGAGGAGGACACACCAGACGAGGAGGAAACACAAGAAGAGGAGGAAACACAAGAAGAGGAGGAAACACAAGAAGAGGAAACACAAGAAGAGAAGGAAACACAAGAAGAGGAGGAAACACCAGACGAGCAGGAAACACCAGACGAGGAGGAAACACCAGACGAGGAGGAAACGCCAGACGAGGAGGAAACGCCAGACGAGGAGGAAACGCCAGACGAGGAGGAAACGCCAGACGAGGAGGAAACGCTAGACGAGGAGGAAACGCCAGACGAGGAGGAAACGCCAGACGAGGAGGAAACGCCAGACGAGGAGGACACGCCAGACGAGGAGGACACGCCAGACGAGGAGGAAACGCCAGACGAGGAGGAAACGCCAGACGAGGAGGAAACACCAGACGAGGAGGAAACACCAGACGAGGAGGAAACACCAGACGAGGAGGAAACACCAAACAAGGAGGAAACACCAGACGAGGAGGAAACACCAGACGAGGAGGAAACACCAGACGAGGAGGAAACACAAGAAGAGGAGGAAACACCAGATGAGGAGGAAACGCCAGACGAGGAGGAAACGCCAGACGAGGAGGAAACACAAGAAGAGGAGGAAACACAAGAAGAGGAGGAAACACCAGACGAGGAGGAAACACCAGACGAGGAGGAAACGCAAGAAGAGGAGGAAACGCAAGAAGAGGAGGAAACGCAAGACGAGGAGGAAACACCAGACGAGGAGGAAACGCCAGACGAGGAGGAAACGCCAGACGAGGAGGAAACGCCAGACGAGGAGGAAACGCCAGACGAGGAGGAAACGCCAGACGAGGAGGAAACGCCAGACGAGGAGGAAACGCCAGACGAGGAGGAAACACAAGAAGAGGAGGAAACGCCAGACGAGGAGGAAACGCCAGACGAGGAGGAAACGCCAGACGAGGAGGAAACGCCAGACGAGGAGGAAACGCCAGACGAGGAGGACACGCCAGACGAGGAGGACACACCAGACGAGGAGGAAACGCCAGACGAGGAGGAAACGCCAGACGAGGAGGAAACACAAGAAGAGGAGGAAACACCAGACGAGGAGGAAACACCAGACGAGGAGGAAACACAAGAAGAAGAGGAGGAAACACCAGACGAGGAGGAAACACCAGACGAGGAGGAAACACCAGACGAGGAGGAAACACAAGACGAGGAGGAAACACAAGACGAGGAGGAAACACAAGACGAGGAGGACACACCAGGCGAGGAGGAAACAGAAGAGGAGGAAACACCAGACGAGGAGGAAACACAAGAAGAGGAGGACACACCAGACGAGGAGGACACACCAGACGAGGAGGAAACACAAGAAGAGGAGGAAACACAAGAAGAAGAGGAAACACAAGAAGAGAAGGAAACACAAGAAGAGGAGGAAACACCAGACGAGCAGGAAACACCAGACGAGGAGGAAACACCAGATGAGGAGGAAACACAAGACGAGGAGGAAACACAAGACGAGGAGGAAACACCAGAAGAGGAGCGCTTAGAGAAAAATCGATGGTGAGAACAAATACTACAGAGAGAAAAACTCCACAAAATGAATTAACTGATCGTAAAAATCCAGAATATAGGCAGATGAAATAATACCGAATACCTAGAGAAAGGGCATCTCAATAATACCCTGGTATTTGGCATGGTCTCTAGGTATTCGGTATTATTTCATCTGCCTATATTCTGGATTTTTACGATCAGTTAATCAATATACGCTTATTGCGATTTTTTTTTTTTACCAAAAATATGTAGAAGAATACGTATCGGCCTAAACTGAGGAAATTTTTTTTTTTTTTTAAAATTGGGATATTTATTATAGCAAAAAGTAAAAAACATTGTTTTTTTTTCAAAATTGTCGCTCTTCTTTTGTTTATAGCGCAAAAATAAAAACCGCAGAGAGGATCAAATACCACCAAAAGAAATCTCTATTTGTGGGAAAAAAGGACGTCAATTTTGTTTGGGTACAACGTTGCACGACCGCGCAATTGTCATTCAAAGTGCGACAGCGCTGAAAACTAAAAATTGGCCTGGGCAGGAAGGGGGTGAAAATGACAGGTATTGAAGTGGTTAAGATACTATACATATATCTTTTTATATATACTTCAGTATATCTCAATATATCTCAATACGGCCTTCTAGTTAGAAACATATTTTACCAGCATTTTTTTGCTGTGTAATTCAATATCTATCTATATATCGCTCTCTCCTTGTCTTTTTGACAGTTTATCTGCTTATTTTCTGTATCTTGTCCTGGTTTTCACACTCGCCTGGGAATTTGCCCTCATTGGCCTATAGATGCCCTTCGATTTGGTTGGTCCTGCCATGGTAAGTTCCGCTGATTATCTTTCATGGATGTGATTGGAGGAGTGTCCAGAAATGTTCCCATCCCTACAATCATTACTGGATGTATTTGTTTTTTCATGAGTTTGATTATTTATGTTTATTCCTTATAGAGATAACTGAATATAACGTCTCTGGAAATATACTCCTGAAGAAGCGGCCGTCCCACGAAACATGTTGAGTTCAAACTGATTTTGAACGTCATTCCTAATCCTGGATGAATGCACGCTCCATTGTTCAGTTCTTGTACAGAGAATATATTTATATGTATTGTGTATATTTTCTCTCTTGAGGACCTTTTAAACCCTGTGTGTTTTTTCTAAATAAATTTATATATTTTTATACAAAAGCGAGAACTCTAATAGCGTAAAAACTTTTTATTTAAATATAATCTAAAAAACCATCAATATATGCGCTTCCATTAAAAAGTGCATTCCCCTTGCACCCGAGTTGAATCGCTCCATTATCTCTCGGTGTGAGGACAGACCGTCCTTTATCTCTCACTATTCCCAGGTCTCAGGCTCTCGTTCAGCACAGATAGTTCCCTGTATCCCCACCCCGTACGTTTCGTCACAGGACGTCTTCAGGTGGCAGAATTTTGGGCTCCCTTTTTTGAAAAGACAATAAAAGGGAACATCGCTAGTGTAATATCTACAAGGCTGAATGATATCCAAAGACAGTCAATCCTGATTACGATGATTACAGGGAAATACGGACTTCGTAATTATTTTGTAATGAGAACTCGAGTATTCCATCCTCAGAAGTCAGATGGAAACGTTTTCGGAATATAATTAATATTTTAATGCGGATCGCTGGATAAAATGACAACTCTGTAGCCGAGATACCAAAAGAATTAAAATGATAAACGCCACAAACCCCTCGGAGGGGTAGAACTATATACACTATTATAGTATATATAGAAATATATTATATATACATGAACACATTGGGATTAATCGCAGGGTGAATTTGGTTTATCCAATAACGATTGAATCCAGTAAATCCATTCTTTTCCCAGAAGACTTAACCCCTTCCCGACGACCGACACATTAAGGGTTCCAAAAGCTGGGAGGTGGAGGCGGGCAATCAGGTCATGTGACCGCTGTGATTGGCTGTCAGAGCGATCACATGATCAGAAAGCTCCCAATCGCTAGTGTGCATCAAGAGGTTGGCGGTAGCCGCCGGTTCCCATGCTGGGAGTGCACAGGAAGCACGCTCTGTGCGGGAATTATATGATATATATAAATATACGTGTGTGGCCGAAGTGAAGAGGTTAATGTAGGGATTTCTAGTCTCAGAGTGCCATCTGGTGGTGAAGTTAAACTATTGTCTGTACAAATGTATAGTAAATCGGTAATATCTTCCTCCAATCAGAGGTTGGTAAATATTACAAACCACACCCTCTGGGGGTGGTCTCTAATTAAGGCAGTTTTTGGGAGAATGAAAATGGAAGATTAGAGAGATGGGAGGACTTCATCTTGAAAGATCGGCTTTATCATGACTGATCAGCATCTAAAGGTCCCGCCCATCTTTATTCTTATCCATCCACCTTAGAGGGGCTCCATCTTGGATCATCAGCATCTTCGATCACCAGCATCTAAAGCTCCTGCATTCTTGATCCACCTTGAGGCTCCTCTTGATCCAGCCTCATCTTCAGCTCATCCAGATCCTCCATCGATCTGCACCCATCAGCCACTATTTTGAGGGTTTGGTCAGCAGCCATATTTATTTATCCATATCGATCGACCACCATCTTGCTCCTGCATTTTCTTATTTATTTGAAAATTCCAATTGCGATACATTTTTCTGGTTTGATTTGATTTTCCGCTCACATCATAACCCCCGGGATTTGAGAATTATATCTTTCCCGTATTGGAACAACTCACAGACTCCGCCCCTTAATCCAACTGCAGGGAATAACGATTGTCAAACGCAGATTTATTGGTCTGCCAGATTTAGGGATATCTGGTTATGGTATCTCCGGGTGGTCACTGAATTCGTTAACTCGTCCAGTTCTCCAGTACATGCTGTATATAGGTTTTAGCCGTATACATTGAGGGATTCGTTGTGAATATAACATTCGGTGTCTGAATCGGACTATCGATCGACTGTTATGTGTTGTTAGTGACTTAGTTGTAGAAGAAATCTTTTTTTATTTGTTAGAATCGCAGTCCGGACTTTCACAGAATGTTATTCTGCATAGAGCAAAGAATTTCAGGAATAATTAATTAGTCAGCAAAATTATATTTAATAGTTTATTTACATATTGGAGGCACCAGCATACATCGATCGAATAAAACGATCAATATTGCTGACTTAGTCATTCAAACGACCATCTAGAATGGAGGGTTTAATATCTCCGGAATGAAATGTCAGACACGGCTCCGTGTTCGCAGTGATCGCCGAACGTCTACAGAGCTTCGTCTATGACATCACACAACTTTGCCTGTTTAAGCTCCACCCTTCTACCACCCCTGGCCAATGGCGATCTATTGTTCCCCCAACCAACCAGAAGAATAAAACGTAGAAAAGTGTAAAAATATAAAGTCAATATTTATTAATCATTTACAGAACGATCCAAAACAGGGAACACATCCTGTCAATACATCCAATGGAAGGCCAGGACTGGAGCAGGGCAGCCAATCAGAGCCCAGCAATCATGGCTTATGACACGCCCCTCCTCCATCTCTATACAAAATAAAACTGGCTGATAAAATAATTATATACACCAGTATGCTCCAGTATACACAAAAATACATCCCAGTATACACAAATATACAGAAATAAAATGCTACAATGCCGCTGTGCTAAGCGCACGTAGCAGGAAGTGGTGACTGAGCAGTCGTCATCCCCCTGGTGCATTATGGGAGATGCAGAGTCAGGTACTATGACCAGTAGGAAGACTCCCCCATTCTATACAGATCATCTCCTCTCTACATCCAATGGGAATAAAGGACATTGCAAATTAAAGAGGACCTGTCCTTCCTGAGATCTCCAATATAAGAGTCACGACAACGTGACAGACAGAGAGACGACCCTCGAGAGAGAGTCAGAACCTCGGCCCAGCCAACCTTCTCCCCACCCCTGATCTTGGCACGGCCCAGCCAACCTTCTCCCCACCCCTGATCTTGGCACGGCCCAGCCAACCTTCTCCCCACCCCTGATCTTGGCACGGCCCAGCCAACCTTCTCCTCACCTCCACCCTCGATCTTGGCACGGCCCAGCCAACCTTCTCCCCACATCTGATCTTGGCACGGCCCAGCCAACCTTCTCCCCACATCTGATCTTGGCATGGCCCAGCCAACCTTCTCCCCACCCCTAAACTTGGCATGGCCCAGCCAACCTTCTCTTCACCACCACCCCTGATCTTGGCTCTCCCCAGTGTATTGTCCCACACATCCATCTGCAGGATATCAGATTACTCCATGTACGGTGCTTCCACTGATAGATGCAGATCAGCTCGCTGGAGCAGACATCTCGGCACCGAGTCTCAGCAGACTATTGGAGGATTACAGATCTTATGAGGATCGGGAAATAATCACATGATATCAGATGGGGACATGCCCCCTAGTGGTGGAACAGAATATCTTATTTATAGAGGAGAATAATCCACCAATCAGACCAGGAAGTGTCCCAGGGCTCCTTACCACCAATCACACCAGGAAGTGACCCGGAGCCCCCTACCACCAATCACACCAGGAAGTGACCCGGAGCCCCCTACCACCAATCACACCAGGAAGTGACCCGGAGCCCCCTACCACCAATCACACCAGGAAGTGACCTGGGGCCCCCTACCGCCAATCACACCAGGAAGTGACCTGGGCCCACTGTTACCAATCACACAATGAAGTGTTCCGGGGCCCCCTATCACCAATCACATCAGGAAATGTCCCAGGCTCTCCAACACTTGAGAAGAATCCCACCCCTTGAAGAACAGCAGCATGTGATTGGTTGAGGGCTGGAAGAATGTCCCAACACACAGAAATGGTAAACGGTGGTCACATCGGTGGTCTCTCCGGACTCCATCACATCAGAGCTGCAGTGAAGGCATTTCCCAGATATCCCGTCATTGGACGCCTCATGTTTCTGAAAATAGATATAAAGTCTGTTAGCAGGCAGAAGATGAAAGAGAACATAAGCAGAAATTTTCCTCCCTTTTCTGTGACCAGGCCGAACAATGTACTGTATGAGATGGTGGTGGTCATTATTGACATGAGGAGTGAAGATCTCGGGGGAGGAGGTCATTATTGACATGAGGAAAGAAGATCTCGAGGGAGGAGGTCATTATTGACATGAGTGTAGATCTTGGGGGGAGAAGGTCATTATTGACATGAGGAGTGAAGATCTTGGGGGAGGTGATTATTGACATGAGGAGTGAAGATCTTGGGGGAGGTCATTATTGACATGAGGAGTGGAGATCTCGGAGGAGGAGGTCATTATTGACATGAGGAATGAAGATCTCGGGGGAGGAGGTCATTATTGACATGAGGAGTGTAGATCTTGGGGGGAGAAGGTCATTATTGACATGAGGAGTGAAGATCTTGGGGGAGGTCATTATTGATACGAGGAGAAAAGATCTTGCGGAGGAGGTCATTATTGACATGAGGAGTGAAGATCTCAGGGGAGGTCATTATTGACATGAGGAGTGAAGATCTCGGGGGAGGAGGTCATTATTGACATGGGGAATGAAGATCTCGAGGGAGGAGGTCATTATTGACATGAGGAGTGTAGATCTTGGGGGGAGAAGGTCATTATTGACATGAGGAGTGAAGATCTCAGGGGAGGTCATTATTGATACGAGGAGAGAAGATCTTGCGGAGGAGGTCATTATTGACATGAGGAGTGAAGATCTCAGGGGAGGTCATTATTGACATGAGGAGTGAAGATCTTGGGGAAGGTCATTATTGACATGAGGAGTGAAGATCTCGGGGGAGGTCATTATTGACATGAGGAGTGAAGATCTCGGGGGAGGAGGTCATTATTGACATGAGGAGTGAAGATCTCAGGGGAGGTCATTATTGACATGAGGAGTGAAGATCTTGGGGGAGGAGGTCATTATTGACATGAGGAGTGAAGATCTTGGGGGAGGTCATTATTGACATGAGGAGTGAAGATCTCGGGGGAGGAGGTCATTATTGACATGAGGAGTGAAGATCTTGGAGGAGGTCATTATTGACATGAGGAGTGAAGATCTTGGGGGAGGAGGTCATTATTGACATGAGGAGTGAAGATCTCGGGGTGGGGGGGTCATTACCGATGTAGGAAGCGCCACCAATGGGAAGTCACCATAGCCCATCACCAAACAAACATGGGTACCTAGTACTCAGAACTAGGGGTGTCTGGGTACACGATCGATTGCCAGGAAATCCCCCATGATGGAGAGATGAAACTGAAAGATGTGCCGATGGATTCCACCTGGAATTTCTGTACCAGGAAGATGAAGATTCTACGACTCAGACTGGAGCTTCCTAGTCCTGTACCTCATTCCGAGGATACATTTCTTTTCTCTGCAATATGGCGGTCCCCGTGTACTAGAACGAATGTCATATGAAATATGGCGGCCCCCGTGTACTAGAACGAATGTCGTATGAAATATGGCGGCCCCCGTGTACTAGAACGAATGTCGTATGAAATATGGCGGCCCCCGTGTACTACAACGAATGTCGTATGAAATATGGCGGCCCCCGTGTACTAGAACGAATGTCGTAAGAAATATGGCGGCCCCCGTGTACTAGAACGAATGTCGTATGAAATATGGCGGCCCCCGTGTACTAGAACGAATGTCACATGAAATATGGTGGCCCCCGTGTACTAGAACGAATGTCACATGAAATATGGCGGTCCCCGTGTACTAGAACGAATGTCGTATGAAATATGGCGGCCCCCGTGTACTAGAACGAATGTCACATGAAATATGGCGGTCCCCGTGTACTAGAACGAATGTCGTATGAAATATGGCGGCCCCCGTGTACTAGAACGAATGTCACATGAAATATGGCGGTCCCCGTGTACTAGAACGAATGTCACATGAAATATGGCGGTCCCCGTGTACTAGAACGAATGTCACATGAAATATGGCGGTCCCCGTGTAATAGAACGAATGTCGTATGAAATATGGCGGCCCCCGTGTACTAGAACGAATGTCACATGAAATATGGCGGTCCCCGTGTACTAGAACGAATGTCACATGAAATATGGCGGTCCCCGTGTACTAGAACGAATGTCGTATGAAATATGGCGGCCGTGTACTAGAACGAATGTCACATGAAATATGGCGGCCCCCGTGTACTAGAACGAATGTCACATGAAATATGGCGGTCCCCGTGTACTAGAACGAATGTCGTATGAAATATGGCGGCCCCCGTGTACTAGAAGGAATGTTGTATGAAATATGGCGGCCCCCGTGTACTACAACGAATGTCGTATGAAATATGGCGGCCCCCGTGTACTAGAACGAATGTCGTATGAAATATGGCGGCCCCCGTGTACTAGAACGAATGTCGTATGAAATATGGCGGCCCCCGTGTACTACAACGAATGTCGTATGAAATATGGCGGCCCCCGTGTACTAGAACGAATGTCACATGAAATATGGCGGTCCCCGTGTACTACAACGAATGTCGTATGAAATATGGCGGCCCCCGTGTACTAGAACGAATGTCGTATGAAATATGGCGGCCCCCGTGTACTAGAACGAATGTCACATGAAATATGGCGGTCCCCGTGTACTAGAACGAATGTCATATGAAATATGGCGGTCCCCGTGTAATAGAACGAATGTCACATGAAATATGGCGGCCCCCGTGTAATAGAACGAATGTCACATGAAATATGGCGGCCCCCGTGTACTACAACGAATGTCACATGAAATATGGCGGCCCCCGTCTAATAGAACGAATGTCGTATGAAATATGGCGGTCCCCGTGTACTAGAACGAATGTCACATGAAATATGGTGGCCCCCGTGTACTAGAACGAATGTCACATGAAATATGGCGGTCCCCGTGTACTAGAACGAATGTCACATGAAATATGGCGGTCCCCGTGTACTAGAACGAATGTCATATGAAATATGGCGGTCCCCGTGTAATAGAACGAATGTCACATGAAATATGGCGGTCCCCGTGTAATAGAACGAATGTCACATGAAATATGGCGGCCCCCGTGTAATAGAACGAATGTCACATGAAATATGGCGGTCCCCGTGTACTACAACGAATGTCGTATGAAATATGGCGGCCCCCGTGTACTAGAACGAATGTCGTATGAAATATGGCGGCCCCCGTGTACTAGAACGAATGTCGTATGAAATATGGCGGCCCCCGTGTACTACAACGAATGTCGTATGAAATATGGCGGCCCCCGTGTACTAGAACGAATGTCGTAAGAAATATGGCGGCCCCCGTGTACTAGAACGAATGTCGTATGAAATATGGCGGCCCCCGTGTACTAGAACGAATGTCGTATGAAATATGGCGGTCCCCGTGTACTAGAACGAATGTCATATGAAATATGGCGGTCCCCGTGTACTAGAACGAATGTCACATGAAATATGGCGGTCCCCGTGTACTAGAACGAATGTCGTATGAAATATGGCGGCCCCCGTGTACTAGAACGAATGTCACATGAAATATGGCGGTCCCCGTGTACTAGAACGAATGTCGTATGAAATATGGCGGCCCCCGTGTACTAGAACGAATGTCACATGAAATATGGCGGTCCCCGTGTACTAGAACGAATGTCACATGAAATATGGCGGTCCCCGTGTACTAGAACGAATGTCACATGAAATATGGCGGTCCCCGTGTAATAGAACGAATGTCGTATGAAATATGGCGACCCCCGTGTACTAGAACGAATGTCACATGAAATATGGCGGTCCCCGTGTACTAGAACGAATGTCACATGAAATATGGCGGTCCCCGTGTACTAGAACGAATGTCGTATGAAATATGGCGGCCGTGTACTAGAACGAATGTCGTATGAAATATGGCGGCCCCCGTGTACTAGAAGGAATGTTGTATGAAATATGGCGGCCCCCGTGTACTACAACGAATGTCGTATGAAATATGGCGGCCCCCGTGTACTAGAACGAATGTCGTATGAAATATGGCGGCCCCCGTGTACTAGAACGAATGTCGTATGAAATATGGCGGCCCCCGTGTACTAGAACGAATGTCGTATGAAATATGGCGGCCCCCGTGTACTACAACGAATGTCGTATGAAATATGGCGGCCCCCGTGTACTAGAACGAATGTCACATGAAATATGGCGGTCCCCGTGTACTACAACGAATGTCGTATGAAATATGGCGGCCCCCGTGTACTAGAACGAATGTCGTATGAAATATGGCGGCCCCCGTGTACTAGAACGAATGTCACATGAAATATGGCGGTCCCCGTGTACTAGAACGAATGTCATATGAAATATGGCGGTCCCCGTGTAATAGAACGAATGTCACATGAAATATGGCGGCCCCCGTGTAATAGAACGAATGTCACATGAAATATGGCGGCCCCCGTGTACTACAACGAATGTCACATGAAATATGGCGGCCCCCGTCTAATAGAACGAATGTCGTATGAAATATGGCGGTCCCCGTGTACTAGAACGAATGTCACATGAAATATGGTGGCCCCCGTGTACTAGAACGAATGTCACATGAAATATGGCGGTCCCCGTGTACTAGAACGAATGTCACATGAAATATGGCGGCCCCCGTGTACTAGAACGAATGTCATATGAAATATGGCGGTCCCCGTGTAATAGAACGAATGTCACATGAAATATGGCGGTCCCCGTGTAATAGAACGAATGTCACATGAAATATGGCGGCCCCCGTGTAATAGAACGAATGTCACATGAAATATGGCGGTCCCCGTGTACTACAACGAATGTCGTATGAAATATGGCGGTCCCCGTGTACTAGAACGAATGTCACATGAAATATGGCGGTCCCCGTGTACTAGAACGAATGTCGTATGAAATATGGCGGTCCCCGTGTACTAGAACGAATGTCGTATGAAATATGGCGGTCCCCGTGTACTAGAACGAATGATGTGAATAGTTCCATGTGAAGGACTATTGTCAGTCAGAGACAAGAACTTCCCTTTATTCCAAGACGTTTATTCGCCGTTTTGATATTTATCTCTGGATTGGATAACATTCGACCTTTCTGTAAGGTCTGGTTATGTATGAAGATCGATATCTTATTGGGTTCTGTCCTCCTAGACCAGAGGAGGTTCTCATCTCCGGTCCTCAGGACCCACCAACAGGCCAGGTTTTCTGTATTACCTGGAGGGAGATGCAGACTAGAATCCGCCAATCACTGAGCAGAGAATGAGATCACCTGTCATGTATTTCAGTTATCCTGAAAACCTGGCCTGTTGGGTCCCGAGGACTGGAGATGAGAACCTCTGAACTAGATGTTTCTGATGAGAGGGACCCCAGAAGGAAATACGACCGATTGGCCCCGGTGATGTCAGAGATTGTACATCCAGTGCCGATCACTCACCATTCCTGAGTCCTCCTGAGGAAGAGTTTGTTGTGACGGGATACGACCAAAGCCTCATCGCCCCACGCATGCGTCACCAACTCCCGGTCCTTCTTGGAGAGGCTCTGGGATCCCAGCCGTAGTTCATGGAGCAGCGATGACACTCCGTCCAATAAGGATCTGCTGAGGGGCCCCTGGATGGCGCATCCTGCAAGAAGAGTACAGTCAGTGTTAGTCAAGAGGACGCCCCCCACAAATCCCAGACCGACCTCCACAGATCCCAGACCCACCTCCACAAATCCCAGACCCACCTCCACAGATCCCAGACCCACCTCCACAGATCCCAGACCCACCTCCACAGATCCCAGACCCACCTCCACAGATCCCAGACCCACCTCCACAGATCCCAGACCCACCTCCACAGATCCCAGACCCACCTCCACAGATCCCAGACCCACCTCCACAGATCCCAGACCCACCTCCACAAATCCCAGACCCACCTCCACAGATCCCAGACCCACCTCCACAGATCCCAGACCCACCTCCACAGATCCCAGACCCACCTCCACAGATCCCAGACCCACCTCCACAGATCCCAGACCCACCTCCACAGATCCCAGACCCACCTCCACAGATCCCAGACCCACCTCCACAAATCCCAGACCCACCTCCACAAATCCCAGACCGACCTCCACAAATCCCAGACCGACCTCCACAGATCCCAGACCCACCTCCACAAATCCCAGACCCACCTCCACAAATCCCAGACCCACCTCCACAGATCCCAGACCCACCTCCACAGATCCCAGACCCACCTCCACAGATCCCAGACCCACCTCCACAGATCCCAGACCCACCTCCACAGATCCCAGACCCACCTCCACAGATCCCAGACCCACCTCCACAGATCCCAGACCCACCTCCACAGATCCCAGACCCACCTCCACAGATCCCAGACCCACCTCCACAAATCCCAGACCCACCTCCACAAATCCCAGACCCACCTCCACAAATCCCAGACCCACCTCCACAAATCCCAGACCCACCTCCACAAATCCCAGACCCACCTCCACAAATCCCAGACCCACCTCCACAGATCCCAGACCCACCTCCACAGATCCCAGACCCACCTCCACAGATCCCAGACCCACCTCCACAGATCCCAGACCCACCTCCACAGATCCCAGACCCACCTCCACAGATCCCAGACCCACCTCCACAGATCCCAGAACTACCTCCACAGATCCCAGACCCACCTCCACAGATCCCAGACCCACCTCCACAGATCCCAGACCCACCTCCACAGATCCCAGACCGACCTCCACAGATCCCAGACCGACCTCCACCGATCCCAGACCGACCACCACAGATCCCAGACCCACAGATCCCAGAGTCACCTCCACAGATCCCAGACCCACCTCCACCAATCCCAGACCGCCCCCCACAAATCCCAGACCGCCCCCCACAAATCCCAGACCGCCCCCCACAAATCCCAGACCGACCACCACAGATCCCAGACCGACCTCCACCAATCCCAGACCGCCCCCCACAAATCCCAGACCGCCCTCCACCAATCCCAGACCGCCCCCCACCAATCCCAGACCGCCCTCCACCAATCCCAGACCGCCCCCCACCAATCCCAGACCGCCCCCCACCAATCCCAGACCGCCCCCCACCAATCCCAGACCGCCCCCCACAAATCCCAGACCGACCACGACAGATCCCAGACCCACCTCCACAGATCCCAGACCCACCTCCACAAATCCCAGACCCACCTCCACCGATCCCAGACCCACCTCCACCGATCCCAGACCCACCTCCACCGATCCCAGACCCACCTCCACCGATCCCAGACCCACCTCCACCGATCCCAGACCCACCTCCACAGATCCCAGACCCACCTCCACAGATCCCAGACCGACCTCCACCAATCCCAGACCGCCCCCCACAAATCCCAGACCGCCCCCCACAAATCCCAGACCGCCCCCCACCAATCCCAGACCGCCCTCCACCAATCCCAGACCGCCCCCCACCAATCCCAGACCGCCCCCCACAGATCCCAGACCGACCACCACAGATCCCAGACCGACCTCCACCAATCCCAGACCGCCCCCCACAAATCCCAGACCGCCCCCCACAAATCCCAGACCACCCTCCACCAATCCCAGACCGCCCCCCACAAATCCCAGACCGCCCTCCACCAATTCCAGACCGCCCCCCACCAATCTCAGACCGCCCCCCACCAATCCCAGACCGCCCCCCACCAATCCCAGACCGCCCCCCACCAATCCCAGACCGCCCTCCACCAATCCCAGACCGCCCCCCACCAATCCCAGACCGCCCCCCACCAATCCCAGACCGCCCCCCACCAATCCCAGACCGCCCCCCACCAATCCCAGACCGCCCCCCACAAATCCCAGACCGACCTCCACCAATCCCAGACCGCCCCCCACCAATCCCAGACCGCCCCCCACCAATCCCAGACCGCCCCCCACCGATCCCAGACCGCCCCCCACCGATCCCAGACCGACCACGACAGATCCCAGACAGCCCCCCACCGATCCCAGACCCACCTCCACAGATCCCAGACCCACCTCCACAGATCCCAGACCCACCTCCACAGATCCCAGACCCACCTCCACCGATCCCAGACCGACCTCCACCGATCCCAGACCGCCCCCCACCGATCCCAGACCGCCCCCCACCGATCCCAGACCCACCTCCACAGATCCCAGACCCACCTCCACAGATCCCAGACCCACCTCCACAGATCCCAGACCCACCTCCACAGATCCCAGACCGACCTCCACAAATCCCAGACCGACCTCCACAAATCCCAGACCGACCTCCACCAATCCCAGACCGACCTCCACCAATCCCAGACCGCCCTCCACCAATCCCAGACCGCCCCCCACCAATCCCAGACCGCCCTCCACCAATCCCAGACCGCCCCCCACCAATCCCAGACCGCCCCCCACAGATCCCAGACCGACCACTCCAGATCCCAGACCGACCTCCACCAATCCCAGACCGCCCCCCACAAATCCCAGAACGCCCTCCACCAATCCCAGACCGCCCCCCACCAATCCCAGACCGCCCCCCACCGATACCAGACCGCCCCCCACCGATACCAGACCGCCCCCCACCAATCCCAGACCGCCCCCCACCAATCCCAGACCGCCCCCCACCAATCCCAGACCGACCACCACAGATCCCAGACCGACCTCCACCGATCCCAGACCGACCTCCACCGATCCCAGACCGCCCCCCACAGATCCCAGACCCACCTCCACAGATCCCAGACCCACCTCCACAGATCCCAGACTCACCTCCACAGATCCCAGACTCACCTCCACAGATCCCAGACCCACCTCCACAGATCCCAGACCCACCTCCACCGATCCCAGACCGACCTCCACCGATCCCAGACCGACCTCCACCGATCCCAGACCGACCTCCACCGATCCCAGACCGACCTCCACCGATCCCAGACCGACCTCCACCGATCCCAGACCGACCACCACAGATCCCAGACCCACCTCCACAGATCCCAGACCCACCTCCACAGATCCCAGACCCACCTCCACCAATCCCAGACCGCCCCCCACCAATCCCAGACCACCCCCCACCAATCCCAGACCGCCCCCCACCAATCCCAGACCGCCCCCCACCAATCCCAGACCGCCCCCCACCAATCCCAGACCGCCCCCCACAAATCCCAGACCGACCACCACCAATCCCAGACCGACCACCACAGATCCCAGACCGACCTCCACCAATCCCAGACCGCCCCCCACCAATCCCAGACCGCCCCCCACCAATCCCAGACCGCCCCCCACAAATCCCAGACCGACCACGACAGATCCCAGACAGCCCCCCACCGATCCCAGACCCACCTCCACAGATCCCAGACCCACCTCCACAGATCCCAGACCCACCTCCACAGATCCCAGACCCACCTCCACAGATCCCAGACCCACCTCCACAGATCCCAGACCCACCTCCACAGATCCCAGACCCACCTCCACAGATCCCAGACCGACCTCCACCGATCCCAGACCGACCTCCACAAATCCCAGACCGCCCTCCACCAATCCCAGACCGCCCTCCACCAATCCCAGACCGCCCTCCACCAATCCCAGACCGCCCCCCACCAATCCCAGACCGCCCTCCACCAATCCCAGACCGCCTCCCACCAATCCCAGACCGCCCCCCACAGATCCCAGACCGACCACTACAGATCCCAGACCGACCTCCACCAATCCCAGACCGCCCCCCACAAATCCCAGACCGCCCTCCACCAATCCCAGACCGCCCCCCACCGATACCAGACCGCCCCCCACCAATCCCAGACCGCCCCCCACCAATCCCAGACCGCCCCCCACCAATCCCAGACCGCCCCCCACCAATCCCAGACCGACCACGACAGATCCCAGACAGCCCCCCACCGATCCCAGACCCACCTCCACAGATCCCAGACCCACCTCCACAGATCCCAGACCCACCTCCACAGATCCCAGACCCACCTCCACAGATCCCAGACCCACCTCCACAGATCCCAGACCCACCTCCACAGATCCCAGACCCACCTCCACAGATCCCAGACCCACCTCCACCGATCCCAGACCCACCTCCACCGATCCCAGACCACCCCCCACCGATCCCAGACCCACCTCCACAGATCCCAGACCCACCTCCACAGATCCCAGACCCACCTCCACAGATCCCAGACCCACCTCCACAGATCCCAGACCGACCTCCACAAATCCCAGACCGACCTCCACAAATCCCAGACCGCCCTCCACCAATCCCAGACCGCCCTCCACCAATCCCAGACCGCCCCCCACCAATCCCAGACCACCCTCCACCAATCCCAGACCGCCCCCCACCAATCCCAGACCGCCCCCCACAGATCCCAGACCGACCACTACAGATCCCAGACCGACCTCCACCAATCCCAGACCGCCCCCCACAAATCCCAGACCGCCCTCCACCAATCCCAGACCGCCCCCCACCGATACCAGACCGCCCCCCACCAATCCCAGACCGCCCCCCACCAATCCCAGACCCACCTCCACAGATCCCAGACCCACCTCCACAGATCCCAGACCCACCTCCACAGATCCCAGACCCACCTCCACCGATCCCAGACCCACCTCCACCGATCCCAGACCGCCCCCCACCGATCCCAGACCCACCTCCACAGATCCCAGACCCACCTCCACAGATCCCAGACCCACCTCCACAGATCCCAGACCGACCTCCACAAATCCCAGACCGACCTCCACAAATCCCAGACCGCCCTCCACCAATCCCAGACCGCCCTCCACCAATCCCAGACCGCCCCCCACCAATCCCAGACCGCCCTCCACCAATCCCAGACCGCCCCACACCAATCCCAGACCGCCCCCCACAGATCCCAGACCGACCACTACAGATCCCAGACCGACCTCCACCAATCCCAGACCGCCCCCCACAAATCCCAGACCGCCCTCCACCAATCCCAGACCGCCCCCCACCGATACCAGACCGCCCCCCACCAATCCCAGACCGCCCCCCACCAATCCCAGACCGACCCCCACCGATCCCAGACCGACCACCACAGATCCCAGACCGACCTCCACCGATCCCAGACCCACCTCCACAGATCCCAGACCCACCTCCACAGATCCCAGACCCACCTCCACAGATCCCAGACCCACCTCCACAGATCCCAGACCGCCCCCCACCGATCCCAGACCCACCTCCACCGATCCCAGACCCACCTCCACCGATCCCAGACCCACCTCCACCGATCCCAGACCCACCTCCACCGATCCCAGACCCACCTCCACAGATCCCAGACCGACCTCCACCGATCCCAGACCGACCACCACCGATCCCAGACCGACCACCACCAATCCCAGACCGACCACCACCGATCCCAGACCCACCTCCACAGATCCCAGACCCACCTCCACAGATCCCAGACCGACCTCCACAGATCCCAGACCGACCTCCACAGATCCCAGACCGACCTCCACAGATCCCAGACCGACCTCCACCGATCCCAGACCGACCTCCACCGATCCCAGACCGACCACCACCGATTCCAGACCGACCACCACCGATTCCAGACCGACCACCACCGATCCCAGACCCACCTCCACAGATCCCAGACCCACCTCCACAGATCCCAGACCGACCTCCACAGATCCCAGACCGACCTCCACAGATCCCAGACCGACCTCCACAGATCCCAGACCGACCTCCACCGATCCCAGACCGACCTCCACCGATCCCAGACCGACCACCACCGATTCCAGACCGACCACCACCGATTCCAGACCGACCACCACCGATCCCAGACCGACCACCACCGATCCCAGACCGACCTCCACAGATCCCAGACCGACCTCCACAGATCCCAGACCGACCTCCACAGATCCCAGACCGACCTCCACCGATCCCAGACCGACCTCCACCGATCCCAGACCGACCACCACCGATCCCAGACCCACCTCCACAGATCCCAGACCGATCCCAGACCCACCTCCACAGATCCCAGACCCACCTCCACAGATCCCAGACCCACCTCCACAGATCCCACACCCACCTCCACAGATCCCAGACCCACCTCCACAAATATCAGACCGACCTCCACAAATATCAGACCGACCTCCACCAATCCCAGACCGACCTCCACCAATCCCAGACCGACCTCCACAATTATCAGACCGACCTCCACCGATCCCAGACCGACCTCCACAGATCCCAGACCGACCTCCACAGATCCCAGACCGACCTCCACAAATCCCAGACCGACCTCCACAAATCCCAGACCGACCTCCACAAATCCCAGACCGACCTCCACAAATCCCAGACCGACCTCCACAAATCCCAGACCCACCTCCACAAATCCCAGACCCACCTCCACAGATCCCAGACCCACCTCCACAGATCCCAGACCCACCTCCACAGATCCCAGACCCACCTCCACAGATCCCAGACCCACCTCCACAGATCCCAGACCGACCTCCACCAATCCCAGACCGCCCTCCACCAATCCCAGACCGCCCTCCACCAATCCCAGACCGCCCTCCACCAATCCCAGACCGCCCCCCACCAATCCCAGACCGCCCTCCACCAATCCCAGACCGCCCCCCACCAATCCCAGACCGCCCCCCACAGATCCCAGACCGACCACTACAGATCCCAGACCGACCTCCACCAATCCCAGACCGCCCCCCACAAATCCCAGACCGCCCTCCACCAATCCCAGACCGCCCCCCACCGATACCAGACCGCCCCCCACCAATCCCAGACCGCCCCCCACCAATCCCAGACCGCCCCCCACCAATCCCAGACCGACCACCACAGATCCCAGACCGACCTCCACCGATCCCAGACCCACCTCCACAGATCCCAGACCGACCTCCACAAATCCCAGACCGACCTCCACAAATCCCAGACCGACCTCCACCGATCCCAGACCGACCTCCACCGATTCCAGACCGCCCCCCACCGATCCCAGACCCACCTCCACAGATCCCAGACCCACCTCCACAGATCCCAGACCCACCTCCACCGATCCCAGACCCACCTCCACAGATCCCAGACCGACCTCCACAAATCCCAGACCGCCCTCCACAAATCCCAGACCGCCCTCCACAAATCCCAGACCGCCCTCCACCAATCCCAGACCGCCCTCCACCAATCCCAGACCGCCCCCCACCGATTCCAGACCGACCACCACCGATCCCAGACCGACCACCACCGATCCCAGACCGACCTCCACAGATCCCAGACCGACCTCCACAGATCCCAGACCGACCTCCACAGATCCCAGACCGACCTCCACAGATCCCAGACCGACCTCCACAGATCCCAGACCGACCTCCACCGATCCCAGACCGACCACCACCGATCCCAGACCCACCTCCACAGATCCCAGACCCACCTCCACAGATCCCAGACCGATCCCAGACCCACCTCCACAGATCCCAGACCCACCTCCACAGATCCCAGACCCACCTCCACAAATATCAGACCGACCTCCACAAATATCAGACCGACCTCCACCAATCCCAGACCGACCTCCACAATTATCAGACCGACCTCCACCGATCCCAGACCGACCTCCACAGATCCCAGACCGACCTCCACAGATCCCAGACCGACCTCCACAGATCCCAGACCGACCTCCACAGATCCCAGACCGACCTCCACAAATCCCAGACCGACCTCCACAAATCCCAGACCGACCTCCACAAATCCCAGACCGACCTCCACAAATCCCAGACCGACCTCCACAGATCCCAGACCGACCTCCACAGATCCACCTCCACAGATCCCAGACCCACCTCCACAGATCCCAGACCCACCTCCACAAATATCAGACCGATCTCCACAAATATCAGACCGACCTCCACAAATATCAGACCGACCTCCACAAATATCAGACCGACCTCCACCAATCCCAGACCGACCTCCACCAATCCCAGACCGACCTCCACAATTATCAGACCGACCTCCACCGATCCCAGACCGACCTCCACAGATCCCAGACCGACCTCCACAAATCCCAGACCGACCTCCACAAATCCCAGACCCACCTCCACAAATCCCAGACCCACCTCCACAAATCCCAGACCCACCTCCACAAATCCCAGACCCACCTCCACAAATCCCAGACCCACCTCCACAAATCCCAGACCCACCTCCACAAATCCCAGACCCACCTCCACAAATATCAGACCGACCTCCACAAATATCAGACCGACCTCCACCAATCCCAGACCGACCTCCACCAATCCCAGACCGACCTCCACAATTATCAGACCGACCTCCACCGATCCCAGACCGACCTCCACAGATCCCAGACCGACCTCCACAGATCCCAGACCGACCTCCACAGATCCCAGACCGACCTCCACAGATCCCAGACCGACCTCCACAGATCCCAGACCGACCTCCACAGATCCCAGACCGACCTCCACAGATCCCAGACCGACCTCCACAGATCCCAGACCGACCTCCACAAATCCCAGACCGACCTCCACAAATCCCAGACCGACCTCCACAAATCCCAGACCGACCTCCACAAATCCCAGACCGACCTCCACAAATCCCAGACCGACCTCCACAGATCCCAGACCGACCTCCACAGATCCACCTCCACAGATCCCAGACCCACCTCTACAAATATCAGACCGACCTCCACAAATATCAGACCGACCTCCACAAATATCAGACCGACCTCCACAAATATCAGACCGACCTCCACAAATATCAGACCGACCTCCACCAATCCCAGACCGACCTCCACCAATCCCAGACCGACCTCCACAATTATCAGACCGACCTCCACCGATCCCAGACCGACCTCCACAGATCCCAGACCGACCTCCACAAATCCCAGACCCACCTCCACAAATCCCAGACCCACCTCCACAAATCCCAGACCCACCTCCACAAATCCCAGACCCACCTCCACAAATATCAGACCGACCTCCACAAATATCAGACCGACCTCCACAAATCCCAGACCCACCTCCACAAATCCCAGACCCACCTCCACAAATATCAGACCGACCTCCACCAATCCCAGACCGACCTCCACCAATCCCAGACCGACCTCCACAAATCCCAGACCGACCTCCACAAATCCCAGACCGACCTCCACAAATCCCAGACCGACCTCCACAAATATAAGACCGACCTCCACAGATCCCAGACCGACCTCCACAGATCCCAGACCGACCTCCACAGATCCCAGTCCGACCTCCACAGATCCCAGACCGACCTCCACAGATCCCAGACCGACCTCCACAGATCCCAGACCCACCTCCACAGATCCCAGACCCACCTCCACAGATCCCAGACCCACCTCCACAGATCCCAGACCGACCTCCACAGATCCCAGACCGACCTCCACAGATCCCAGACCGACCTCCACAGATCCCAGACCGACCTCCACAAATCCCAGACCGACCTCCACAGATCCCAGACCGACCTCCACAGATCCCAGACCGACCTCCACAGATCCCAGACCGACCTCCACAGATCCCAGACCGACCTCCACAAATCCCAGACCGACCTCCACAAATCCCAGACCGACCTCCACAGATCCCAGACCGACCTCCACAAATCCCAGACCGACCTCCACAAATCCCAGACCGACCTCCACAAATCCCGCTCTATAAGAATGGCCCAGCAAACTTATATCGGTGTGAAGGTCAGCTGTCCACCAATCAGAGGGTCATACAATGTATGCTGATGATCATTAGCAGAGCCCTCCAGAAATAAGGTGGCCTGAAGATGGTCAGAGAGATGAGGAGCTGCTCTTTGGCTGCAGTCCATATTTCCACCTCGCCTTGTACTGTATAGAATTGCAGTATTTAACCAGTTGCCGACCGGGCCATAGCCGAATGACGGCCACAGCGCAGTCATATGGGAGGCCTTCATATGAGGCGCTCACCCGGGAATGTCTGTGAACATCGGGTCCTCCGGATGGTTCCCGGGCGGGGTAAAGGGCCAATGACAGCGGTTCTTTACAATGTGATCGCCCCATCCAATGACAGAGGGATCAGTTGTCAACAGATCGGAGCATGTCCGGTTTAGCTCCTCCCCTTTCCTCGCACCGATCGGTACAGTGTGTGAGGAGAGGAGGGAGGTGGTGCAAATTCCTACAGCGCTGATCTGTGTCCATCCATGGCTCATCCATCCTCATTTATGGCTCATCAGTGCTCATCCATGTCTCACAAAATAATACCTGGTCAAATCAGATTTGAAATGTATGTCTCCAGAACGCCTGAAGGTGCTCCCTGTATGTTGGGCCTCTATGTGGCCAGGCTGTGTAAAAGTCCCACACATGGGATATCGCCGTCCTCGGGAGGAGCAGAATGGATTTTGGGGTGTAGTTGGAAGTATGCATATTCCATGTGTGAGAAATAACATGTTATAACATTTTTGTGTTAAAAGAATTGTGGGAAAAAATTAAAACCTCAAAAAAACTCGCCATGCCTTTTACTATATACCTTGGACTGTCTACTTTCTAAGAAGGGGTCATTCGGGGGGGACTGTCCTGGGGTTTTGGGGCCTCAAGAAATTAGATGTCAGTATATCAGGATTGATCAAATTTTTTATGATTGTCACCACAGCTTGTAGACTATAACTTTCACACAGAATAAATAATATCCACGAATTTGGGTTATTTTACCAAAGATATGCAGCAGCATCAATTTTTGGCCCAAATTTATGAAGAAAAATGACTAAATTTGCAAAATGATTTAACCGAAACAAAGAAATGCATTTTTTTTTTTTTTACAAAATTTTCATTCTTTTTATTTATAGCGCAAAAAATAAAAACAAACAAGCGGTGATTAAATACCACCAAAAGAAATCTCTATTTGTATGAAAAAAGGGACAAAAATGTCATATGGGTACAATGTTACATGACTGAGTAATTGTCATTCAAAGTGTGAAAGCACTGAAAATTGGTCTGGGCAGGAAGCGGGTTTAAGTGGCCGGCGGGTAATGACCGGATTCTTCAGTTGTGGGAAGAACGCTCCAATGTGGAGGAATTCTACGTCTGGGGGGCTCCAGCGAGGACAATAATACAGTTTGGAGGGTTTTTGGAGAATTTGAGGCACTGAAAATAAGACTTGTTGTGGAAATGTTTATTAATGTATGTTGTCAGACGCCCCCTGGTGTCAGTTTAGCTGTAATTCGCTCATGTGAGGGTATTCACACATACAGACGCTGGTGGAAGACCATTGGATGCGGAAACCTTTCCATGGACACGGCAGATCTGTTTGCTCTTTAACCCCTTGCTTACTGGGCACTTAAACCCCCTTCCTGCCCAGACCAATTTTCAGCGCTGTCGCACTTTGAATGACAATTACGCGGTCATACAACACTGTACACATATGACATTTTTATCATTTTTTTCCCACAAATAGAGCTTTATTTTGGTGGTATTTCATCACAGGTGGGATTTTTATTTTTTGCTATACAAACAAAAAAAGATGGAGAATTTTGAAAAAAAAAAAAATCATGTTTCATAGTTTGTTATAAAATTTTGCAAACAGGTAATTTTTCCCCTTCATTGATAGGCGCTGATGAGGCGGCACTGATGGGCACAGTTAAGGCGGCACTGATGGGCACAGATAAGGCGGCACTGATGGGCGCCACAGATGGGTGGCACTGATAGGTACCACTGATGGGGGGCACTGGTAGGTGACACTGATGTGCAGCACTGTTGTGGCACTGTGGGCACTGATGGATGGCACTGTGGGCACTGATGGATGGCACTGATGGGTGACGCTGGTGGGCACTGCTGCCTATTGCTAGGTGTCACTGGCAGGGGGCAGATGATCGCTGTGATCTGGATTGATGTCCCTCTCACGACTGCCGGTGATCGGCTTTTTTTTTCCTCCTCACGCTGTCAGCGCAAGGAGAAAAAATAGCCGATTACCGGCTCTGTTTACATCACATGATCAGCTGTCATTGGCTGACAGCTGATCATGTGGTAAGGGGTCGGGACCGACCCCTCACTCTGATCTGTGATCAGGCGAGTCTCATAGAGTCGCTGATCACCGAGCGCGCCGCTGCAGGGCGCGACGATGTCCTGGCAATGTAGGTCCGCGCTGTTGCCGTCATTTGGCAATAGCGCGGATCTGAAGCGGTTAAGGGATGATCGTTTATGCCTCACCAAGGGATTGGCCACCTCATGGCGACTGCATTAACGCTCCAAGCAAACGGATCTGCGTACATGGGAACCATAGCATAACCATACAAAAATGATGTTCCACTGAGTCATGAGAGAGTACGGCTCGTGTCATTGGTAGTGGTGGGAATGTGCACACGATCGTGTTCAGAGCTCTGTAAGTAGTGTTCAAATTGTGAGTCCTTTGTGTCTCACAGGGAAGCGGACCGCATCTACACACGTCACTACCGGTATCCTATATAAATATATACATGTGTGTGATTGGTTCTTTTTAAAGAATACAAGTGTTTGATTGGCTGATTCTGAAGCCACCACCTCCTTTGTTATTCATGTTTACAGTATAAATAAAAGCAGCAGATCATTCTAGGGAGGATTCTGCTGAGCTCAACATGATCCCAGCGTCTGTCTGTGTTACTTGGAGATATACAAGCGCGCTTTCCCGGCATTATACAAGAGAGCTGTGATTGTGCTTATTAGCGCAGGGAATTATTTGCTTATAAGGAGAAGCTTATAATAGTTCCACAACCCCCCCCATCCAATGGCAGACATAGACCATACAATGACCATCTCCCTTAGGCTTTGTATACTACGGAGCCTATTAATGTCCCTCACCTGAGAGGTGCAGCTCATCCATCTCCTGGTTTCTCTCCTGAATGGCGTATAAGAGAGACTCAAATCCTTTCCTTCCCACTTTCGGATTTCCAGAGAGGTCAATAGTCTTCAGAGAAGAGGAGACCAGGAGACACCTAGGAGAAGAGAGAGACGAGTGTCACCAACCATACACAGACCATGTCCACCGGGAGATCCAACACAGGTCAGGGGGAGGGGAGAGGAGAGAGAAGAGTGTCACCAACCATACACAGACCATGTCCACCGGGAGATCCAACACAGGTCAGGGGGGAGGGGAGAGAGAAGAGTGTCACCAACCATACACAGACCATGTCCACCGGGAGATCCAACACAGGTCAGGGGGAGGGGAGAGGAGAGAGAAGAGTGTCACCAACCATACACAGACCATGTCCACCGGGAGATCCAACAGAGGTCAGGGGGGAGGGGAGAGAGAGAAGAGTGTCACCAACCATACACAGACCATGTCCACCGGGAGATCCAACAGAGGTCAGGGGGGAGGGGAGAGAGAGAAGAGTGTCACCAACCATACACAGACCATGTCCACCGGGAGATGCAGCACAGGTCAGGGGGGAGGGGAGAGAGAGAAGAGTTTCACCAACCATACACAGACCATGTCCACCGGGAGATCCAACACAGGTCAGGGGGGAGGGGAGAGAGAGAAGAGTTTCACCAACCATACACAGACCATGTCCACCGGGAGATGCAGCACAGGTCAGGGGGGAGGGGAGAGAGCCGAGTGTCACCAACCATACAGGACACCTGGGAGTACCTGGCCAAGTCTTGTACGGATTCATCACTGAGGTTGTTGCAGGAGAGGACCAGGTGAGATAAGACACAACCATCCTGCCAGACAGAGAGGAGAGACATGAGAAGGGGCATCAGAAACAACATTTGGACAGAGGACCGTCCTGCGTCCAGATCCAGGACCACCCATGTCCAGGTCCAGAACTGTCCCGTGTCTAGACAAAGGACCGTCCCGTGTCTGGACGGAGGTCCGTCCCGTGTCTGGACGGAGGTCCGTCCCGTGTCTGGACGGAGGTCCGTCCCGTGTCTGGACGGAGGTCCGTCCCGTGTCTGGACGGAGGTCCGTCCCGTGTCTGGACGGAGGTCCGTCCCGTGTCTGGACGGAGGTCCGTCCCGTGTCTGGACGGAGGACCGTCCCGTGTCTGGACGGAGGACCGTCCCGTGTCTGGACGGAGGACCGTCCCGTGTCTGGACGGAGGACCGTCCCGGGTCTGGACGGAGGACCGTCCCGGGTCTGGACGGAGGACTGTCCCGGATGTAGGACCGTCCCGTGTCTGGATGGAGGACCGTCTCGTGTCTGGATGGAGGACTGCCCCGTGTCTGGACGGAGGACTGTCCCGGATGGAGGAACGTCCCGTGTCTGGATGGAGGACTGTCCCGTGTCTGGATGGAGGACTGTCCCGTGTCTGGACGGAGGACTGTCCCGGATGGAGGACCGTCCCGTGTCTGGATGGAGGACTGTCCCGTGTCTCGATGTAGGACCGTCCCGTGTCTCGATGTAGGACCGTCCCGTGTCTGGATGGAGGACCGTCCCGTGTCTGGATGGAGGACCGTCCCGTGTCTGGATGGAGGACCGTCCCGTGTCTGGATGGAGGACCGTCCCGTGTCTGGATGGAGGACCGTCCCGTGTCTGGATGGAGGACCGTCCCGTGTCTGGATGGAGGACCGTCCCGTGTCTGGATGGAGGACCGTCCCGCGTCTGGATGTAGGACCGTCCCGTGTCTCGATGGAGGACCGTCCCGTGTCTGGATGGAGGACCGTCCCGTGTCTGGATGGAGGACCGTCCCGTGTCTGGATGGAGGACCGTCCCGTGTCTGGATGGAGGACCGTCCCGTGTCTGGATGGAGGACCGTCCCGTGTCTGGATGGAGGACCGTCCCGTGTCTGGATGGAGGACCGTCCCGTGTCTGGATGGAGGACCGTCCCGTGTCTGGATGTAGGACCGTCCCGTGTCTGGATGTAGGACCGTCCCGTGTCTGGACGGAGGATTGTCCCGTGTCTGGATGGAGGACCGTCCCGGGTCTGGACGGAGGACTGTCCCGGATGTAGGACCGTCTCGTGTCTGGATGGAGGACCGTCTCGTGTCTGGATGGAGGACTGTCCCGTGTCTGGACGGAGGACTGTCCCGGATGGAGGAACGTCCCGTGTCTGGATGGAGGACTGTCCCGTGTCTGGATGGAGGACTGTCCCGTGTCTGGACGGAGGACTGTCCCGGATGGAGGACCGTCCCGTGTCTGGATGGAGGACTGTCCCGTGTCTCAATGTAGGACCGTCCCGTGTCTGGATGGAGGACCGTCCCGTGTCTGGATGGAGGACCGTCCCGTGTCTGGATGGAGGACCGTCCCGTGTCTGGATGGAGGACCGTCCCGTGTCTGGATGGAGGACCGTCCCGTGTCTGGATGGAGGACCGTCCCGTGTCTGGATGGAGGACCGTCCCGTGTCTGGATGGAGGACTGTCCCGTGTCTGGATGTAGGACTGTCCCGTGTCTGGACGGAGGATTGTCCCGTGTCTGGATGGAGGACTGTCCCGGATGTAGGACTGTCCCGTGTCTGGACGGAGGATTGTCCCGTGTCTGGACGGAGGATTGTCCCGTGTCTGGATGGAGGACTGTCCCGGATGTAGGACTGTCCCGTGTCTGGACGGAGGACCGTCCTGTGTCTGAAGAGACGGCAGAGAGAAGATGAGTCAGTAAGAAGAACTTCTCTTCATGTGATTCGGCACTTACCTGAGTCAGGTATCTGACCACAGACTCCACCATAAGGGCCTCTCCTGTGGTCACAGCCTGGAGATCCAGCCGGGAGACGACGTCATGAGGAAGAGTCTTCAGGACCAGCTCCACTCCAATGGAGCCCAGAGGATTATGGGAGAGGGAGATGCTCTTCATGTGGACGCTGCCTACAGGAGACCAGAACTCTTATTACAGTATGCAAGGAGAGGAGTCTATAGGGACCGGATCTGAGGAGAGGAGACTATAGGGACCGGATCTGAGGAGACTATAGGGACCGGATATGAGGAGACTATAGGGACCGGACCTGAGGAGAGGAGACTATAGGGACCGGACCTGAGGAGACTATAAGGACCGGACCTGAGGAGAGGAGACTATAGGGACCGGACCTGAGACTATAGGGACCGGATCTGAGGAGACTATAGGGACCGGACCTGAGGAGACTATAAGGACTGGACCTGAGGAGACTATAAGGACCGGACCTGAGGAGAGGAGACTATAGGGACCGGATCTGAGGAGAGGAGACTATAGGGACCGGACCTGAGGAGACTATAAGGACCGGACCTGAGGAGAGGAGACTATAGGGACCGGACCTGAGGAGATGAGACTATAGGGACCGGATCTGAGGAGACTATAGGGACCGGATCTGAGGAGACTATAGGGACCGGACCTGAGGAGACTATAAGGACCGGACCTGAGGAGACTATAAGGACCGGACCTGAGGAGACTATAAGGACCGGACCTGAGGAGACTATAAGGACCGGACCTGAGGGGAGGAGACTATAGGGACCGGATCTGAGGAGACTATAAGGACCGGACCTGAGGAGAGGAGACTATAGGGACCGGACCTGAGGAGAGGAGACTATAGGGACCGGACCTGAGGAGACTATAAGGACCGGACCTGAGGAGAGGAGACTATAGGGACCGGACCTGAGGAGACTATAAGGACCGGACCTGAGGAGAGGAGACTATAGGGACCGGACCTGAGGAGAGGAGACTATAGGGACCGGACCTGAGGAGACTATAAGGACCGGACCTGAGGAGAGGAGACTATAGGGACCGGGCCTAAGGAGAGGAGACTATAGGGACCGGAGCTGAGGAGACTATAGGGACCGGAGCTGAGAAGAGGAGACTATCGGGACCGGAGCTGAGAAGAGGAGACTATCGGGACCGGAGCTGAGGAGAGGAGACTATAGGGACTGGAGCTGAGGAGACTATAGGGACCGGAGCTGAGGAGAGGAGACTATAGGGACCGGAGCTGAGAAGAGGAGACTATAGGGACCGGACCTGAGGAGACTATAAGGACCGGACCTGAGGAGAGGAGACTATAGGGACCGGGCCTAAGGAGAGGAGACTATAGGGACCGGAGCTGAGAAGAGGAGACTATAGGGACCGGGCCTAAGGAGAGGAGACTATAGGGACCGGAGCTGAGAAGAGGAGACTATTGGGACCGGAGCTGAGAAGAGGAGTCTATAGGACTGACACATTCAGGACATCACCCTGGACAAATCCATCTCACACCTTCAGAAGGGCGCACAATCGCGGACACAGCGCTAATATCCAGCATTACAAACGGTCATCACAGAGAATTATCAGAGATCTCGGGTGTAACAACATAAGGCAACAGAAACATTTACAACCACCAACGTTCTGGAGACACGAGTGGTCTGTCGCCGTGAGAAAGAGGAGCCCAATGTTCCCACTAGACACGAGCGATGGGGTGCTCCACTAGACACGAGGGATGGGGTGCTCCACTAGACACGAGGGGTGGGGTGCTCCACTAGACACGAGGGGTGGGGTGCTCCACTAGACACGAGGGGTGGGGTGCTCCACTAGACACGAGGGGTGGGGTGCTCCACTAGACACGAGGGGTGGGGTGCTCCACTAGACACGAGCGATGGGGTGCTCCACTAGACACGAGGGGTGGGGTGCTCCACTAGACACGAGGGGTGGGGTGCTCCACTAGACACGAGGGGTGGGGTGCTCCACTAGACACGAGGGGTGGGGTGCTCCACTAGACACGAGCGATGGGGTGCTCCACTAGACACGAGCGATGGGGTGCTCCACTAGACACGAGGGGTGGGGTGCTCCACTAGACACGAGGGGTGGGGTGCTCCACTAGACACGAGGGGTGGGGTGCTCCACTAGACACGAGGGGTGGGGTGCTCCACTAGACACGAGCGATGGGGTGCTCCACTAGACACGAGCGATGGGGTGCTCCACTAGACACGAGGGGTGGGGTGCTCCACTAGACACGAGGGGTGGGGTGCTCCACTAGACACGAGGGGTGGGGTGCTCCACTAGACACGAGGGGTGGGGTGCTCCACTAGACACGAAGGATCCTATATAAAGGCACCCCTAGTGGAAGTGAAGTGCATTGTCAGGAGAGTACTTTTCAGGGACAAGGAGAGCGCCTCTAAGTGTAGTGACAACTATAAAGGGGGCGCTCATCATCGGCGTAGTACCACTGGGACATCGGGTGTGAGCCGCACAGCCGGGAAGGAACACCGGTCACTCTTCCGGGTCACAGGCTGTCAGAAAGTCCATGGAGTGCAGGATGGAACACAGCGTCCATGTAATGTGATGACGTCGCCAGATGGGGGAGGTGCAGCGCGTTTCGGAGCATGTGCAGTACCGCCTCCGGGCATGCGCACTCCTTTTTCAAGCTTTGAGCCTGTTTTAGCTACTTACATGTGATTGGCCCCTTTATAGTTTTCAATAAATGATTTGATCTGGTACACTTGGGGGCGCTCTCCTGTTTTTGTATGTTGTTCCTTTTGCCCCAAGTGAATGGACTTCGGAACTGGATTTTAATCAGGACTTTCCAAGGACTAGATCACGGTTCTTATATTGCTTATGCATATAGACGATTGGCCGGCAGCCTTAGCTCCGCCTCCAGAACTCTCTCGGACTTTTTGCCATGTATTGAGTACATTTCAGGAACTCACCTCTGAAGGCGTCCGCCAGCAGGAGGCGATATTGCTGCAGGAATTTGGCGGACAGCTGGCACCCCCGGAGGTTGATAGTGGTCAGTACAGGGCAATGGTGGAGCAGTGAGGCCAGAGGTTGTGTCAGCCCATCCCCCAGAGGGTTCAAGCTGAGATCCAACTCCTCAAGTTTCTAAAGAGAAGACAAAACAATTCACTGAGTATCAGACGAGGACAATGTAGCCCATACACCAATCAGAATCTTACCTCAAAGTGTCCCCCATCTGCCGGCACCAACTTCCCAATCCCCTCCTGGGTCAGTCGGTTACAGGACAGGTTGAGATGAGTTAAGTGGGGGATGGTACAGAGCATGGCCGAGAGCTCCTCCATATCTGCATCTCCCAGGACGTTCCCGCTCAGGTGCAATTGGCGCAAGGATGACTGCAACTTCAACGCACGCAGCAGGGGGCGCAATTCCACCGACTTCAGGGCCAGGCGGCACAGAGACAAGCAAGTGCTGACCTCCTGCTGCTCCAGAGCCTTCAGTACCAGACTGTTCTCCTCTGCAAGAGAGCACATTGCAGGGGATCATAATGGACCCCAGAACGTCCTAGTGGATCATAATGGACCCCAGAACATCCTAGTGGATCATAATGGACCCCAGAACATCCTGGTGGATCATAATGGACCCCAGAACATCCTAGTGGATCATAATGGACCCCAGAACATCCTAGTGGATCATAATGGACCCCAGAACATCCTAGTGGATCATAATGGACCCCACAACATCCTAGTGGATCATAATGGACCCCAGAACATCCTAGTGGATCATAATGGACCCCAGAACATCCTAGTGGATCATAATGGACCCCACAACATCCTAGTGGAATATATCGGACCCCAGAACATCCTAGTGGATCATAATGGACCCCAGAACATCCTAGTGGATCATAATGGACCCCAGAACATCCTAGTGGATCATAATGGACCCCAGAACATCCTAGTGGATCATAATGGACCCCACAACATCCTAGTGGATCATATTAGACCCCAGAACATCCTAGTGGATCATATTAGACCCCAGAACATCCTAGTGTATCATAATGGACCCCAGAACATCCTAGTGGATCATAATGGACCCCAGAACATCCTAGTGGATCATAATGGACCCCAGAACATCCTAGTGGATCATAATGGACCCCAGAACATCCTAGTGGATCATAATGGACCCCAGAACATCCTAGTGGATCATAATGGACCCCAGAACATCCTAGTGGATCATAATGGACCCCAGAACATCCTAGTGGATCATATTAGACCCCAGAACATCCTAGTGGATCATAATGGACCCCAGAACATCCTAGTGGATCATAATGGACCCCAGAACATCCTGGTGGATCATAATGGACCCCAGAACATCCTGGTGGATCATAATGGACCCCAGAACATCCTGGTGGATCATAATGGACCCCAGAACATCCTGGTGGATCATAATGGACCCCAGAACATCCTAGCGGATCATAATGGACCCCAGAACATCCTAGTGGATCATATTAGACCCCAGAACATCCTAGTGGATCATATTAGACCCCAGAACATCCTAGTGTATCATAATGGACCCCAGAACATCCTAGTGGATCATAATGGACCCCAGAACATCCTAGTGGATCATAATGGACCCCAGAACATCCTAGTGGATCATATTAGACCCCACAACATCCTAGTGGATCATAATGGACCCCAGAACATCCTGGTGGATCATAATGGACCCCAGAACATCCTGGCGGATCATAATGGACCCCAGAACATCCTAGCGGATCATAATGGACCCCAGAACATCCTAGCGGATTATAATGGACCCCAGAACATCCTAGTGGATCATAATGGACCCCAGAACATCCTAGTGGATCATAATGGACCCCAGAACATCCTAGTGGATCATAATGGACCCCAGAACATCCTAGTGGATCATAATGGACCCCAGAACATCCTAGTGGATCATAATGGACCCCAGAACATCTTAGTGGATCATAATGGACCCCAGAACATCCTGGTGGATCATAATGGACCCCAGAATATCCTAGTGGATCATAATGGACCCCAGAACATCCTTGTGGATCATAATGGACCCCAGAACATCCTAGTGGATCATAATGGACCCCAGAACATCCTAGTGGATCATAATGGACCCCAGAACATCCTAGTGGATCATAATGGACCCCAGAACATGCTGGGGGATAATAATAGATCACAAAACATCCTGGTGGATCAAAATAGACCCCAGAACATCCTGGTGGATAATAGATCGCAGAACATCCTGGTTGAACATAATGGTCCCCACATCATCCTAGTGGATCAAAATAGACCCCAGAACATCCTGGTGGATCATAATGGACCCCAGAACATCCTGGTAGATCTATCTATGAAGATGAACACTTACTGACACCAAGACTCTGACATGACTTCTTGTAGCGATCGGTCAATGGTGGCAGATCCCAGGAATGGACCTCGGCCAGAACCTGAAATACAAACCTGAAATAAGGACTTCTCCTATCTATTGTCTACCTAGCAGACAGGAAGGTGAAGAGACTTACCTCCTCATTGCTCTGCAAGACATAGAGAATGAGGTCCTGGGGGTCCAGCAATGCTCCTTCTTTCTTCAGGGTGAGTCGGGGCCGCAGGCCACTGCTCTGGTAATACCGCTGAGAAGCCTGTTCAGCCAACCAGGAGATCTCCCGAGTTTCACAGTCACTGGAGGAAGAAGACAACTCGTTATCATCAAATGAGAATACTGCGCAGACATATACCACGCCCACGTGTGATGACCACAGGAATTCTGCCCTGTTCATTTCGTATTTTGGAGTGCAGTAAAAGACTAGATATTCATAGACCCCAGGTTATATGCCGCTGCCCTCAGGTGATTGGACACTGGCAAAAGCTTTGCTGGGATTGACCACCAATGTGTACCCTCCTAAAACCCCACCCACTCCGTGAGGCTTCAGCTTTTTTAGCAACCAGTAAGGAGATCAGAGAGGAGGGGCCTGTGCACTGTACTGTAGTCCTTCCATCTTCATTGTACAGCACAGGAAGGGGATTCATAGACCATGGGACGTCTCCAAGCAGTCAGGAGAAGAGAGGAGAGATCAATGTCTTGCACTCTACTCCTATCATCTCCAACCGGGAGATCCAGCATTGCAGAGACAACCAAACTGACTAAAGTTCCATAAAGTTGAAGAGGAGACAAGAATCCTCAGACACCCAAGTCTCTGCTACCACCAAGGCTGAACTAGATATCCCAAGTAATGAGCCGATATCTGAAGGTTCAGGACCAAGCGGAACCTCTGCGAGGTCTGAATGTTCACAGCCACATTCATCCACCAGAACACCAAACGCCAACAGTTCCCTCAGCAATTGGTCATCTAAAGATCCCACAATGGGAAATGCCCCGAGAGAGCAGTAAGGCTGGCACATGGGCCAGTACCGAGGTTAATATTCCAGGTGTAGATGATGGTCTGAATGGCCGGACCACAACCTGAAATGGCAGAAGGCCAACTGCAAAGAGAAGAAATGGCTGATGCACTAAAAAACGGGGACATGCAAGTAATAATCCTTAATGTCCACAGTGGCCAGAAAGTCTTCCTAAAGAAGGAAGGCCATGACCGATCTAGTGGATTCCTAGAAAATTTAGGGCCTCGAGATCCAAGATGGGAGCTGTGCAGTTTGGAGTAGAACCCCTGAAACCGTTCTTCCACAGACACTGGGGCGTTGACACCCCGCTCCAGAAGGCCACATGTAGATCCAGTAAGCTGTGACACTGGAAGGATGGAAGTAATGAACCTGAGGGGGCTGAGAGTGAAGCTCTGGCTTGTAGCCTTCGGGAACCACCACAGGCATCTGAGATGCAGGGTGTCCAAAAAGGCTGAGAGATGTCCCTTCATTGTGGAAAGCGGGGGCACCCCCTCGAGCTGAAGAAGATTTATCTGAGGGGTTGCAGGGTTTGCAGATGGACTGGATGCTTGTTTGGCTTTGGAGGTTGAGGCCACAGAATAATAAAAAGGACTCTTCCTGGCCTTCATCGAGGGGAGAGTTTCCCCAGACTGAGACCTGGGTTTTTGGACTTTTTTCCTGGATAATCTTGCCACCAGCAACATTCTGGATGAGGGAATCCAAGGTGGCTCCAAAGAGGTGTTCCTCAAGGGGCAATGTGGAGAAGGATCTCTCTGCCTACGGGTTCCACAGCCCAACACTTTAGCCAAAGGGTCCTCCTGATGTTCACTGACAGGAAGCTCGTATGAGAGATGGAACCGGAGACCCCCCTGGTTCAAGGCTACAAACTTGACTACCAAATGCGCTATGACCAAAGGATCCACTGCCATAGTCATCTACAGCCAATCTAGTGACACTGACCAGTCAGCGAGGTCATGGACACGACAGGTTGGAATGGAAGACCTGCCAGGGAGCACAGAGCTCTAGAAATCTCTAGTCACTGAGTAAAATGGTAAACGCTGATAGCCCACTTTTTACCAAAGTCCTCCTGAAGGGGGTACAAGGCTGGTTGGGAGGTACACAGAGCTGGTCAGGAGGTTTCATCCGGTACATTCCCCATTATTAGAATCGGCCTGTCTGCAAGCAATGGCAGAAGACTTGGACTCCTCAGGTGTAGGTTCATCTGTCAGGAATTTGAGAGATTCAACATCAGAGTGGCTAACAAAGTACCCTCTGGTCTGGAAAGGGTTACAATGCAGAGCCCAAAGCCATGAAGACCTCATTCCAGGAGAGTTCCACGTGTCCTCCAAAGTCTGGCCAATTCAGAGAGCTGCAGCCATAATCTCCATAGGAAGGTTCAGCCATGACCTCAACTAAAGAAAACCAGGAGCGGCTATACCAGGGGGATGCTGTTTTTGTGTTTATCTGATTCTTCCTGTAGGCGGCAGTATGACCCGACAGTCCCTAAATTCCTGTGTCCCTCAATGGAAATGCGACTATCTCCACGGATTGTCCTGCTCAGCATAGGAAGACACGAGAGCGGACAGTGCAGCTCCCCTCCCCCACAATATGACTCATGTACACTTACCTGTGAGGGATTGGGATGAGGAAGACGTTATCCTGAACTATGACCCGCACTCTCATTGGTGGAGGCAGAGAAGGGGTCACTGTTGGCGTCTGTAAGAGATAAAGAGGGAAATAGTTCACAAGAGATATACTGAACACCCAATAATATGTTGTCACCCCAAACTACAATCACATCAGGGTCACCCCAAACCACAATCACATCAGGGTCACCCCAAACCACAATCACATCAGGGTCACCCCAAACCACAATCACATCAGGGTCACCCCAAACCACCATCACATCAGGGTCACCCCAAACCACCATCACATCAGGGTCACCACAAACCACCATCACATCAGGGTCACCACAAACCACCATCACATCAGGGTCACCACAAACCACCATCACATCAGGGTCACCCCAAACCACAATCACATCAGGGTCACCCCAAACCACCATCACATCAGGGTCACCCCAAACCACAATCACATCAGGGTCACCCCAAACCACAATCACATCAGGGTCACCCCAAACCACCATCACATCAGGGTCACCACAAACCACAATCACATCAGGGTCACCCCAAACCACCATCACATCAGGGTCACCCCAAACCACAATCACATCAGGGTCACCACAAACCACCATCACATCAGGGTCACCCCAAACCACAATCACATCAGGGTCACCCCAAACCACCATCACATCAGGGTCACCACAAACCACCATCACATCAGGGTCACCCCAAACCACCATCACATCAGGGTCACCCCAAACCACATCAGGGTCACCCCAAACCACAATCACATCGGGGTCACCCAACGGCCCTGACTGAGCTTCAGGAGGTCACAATGGAGATGGAGTTCATGGTGTTCCCCCGATGGGAAGGAGAACATGGCTCCGCCTCTTTATGGAAGGAGGAGCCTGGATAAAGAGGTCTCCTCCCCATCGTAGTGCAAGTAGGTGATGTATCAAAGTCTTCTCCCCCATAGTAAAAATACAATGTAAGGAGGAGCCTGTATGAGGAAGGCTCCCCCCCTACAGTGTAAGGAGGGGTCTGTATAAAATAGTCTCCTCCCTTTATTGTATTATTACAATGTAAGGAGGGGCCTGTATAAGGAAGGCTCCTCCCCTCACTGTAGGCATACAATGTAAGGAGGGGCCTGTATGAGGCAGACTCCTCCCCACAATGTAGGAATACAATGTAAGGAGGGGCCTGTATGAGGCAGGCTCCTCCCCTCACCGTAGGAATACAATGTAAGGAGGGGCCTGTATGAGGCAGGCTCCTCCCCTCACTGTAGTATTACAATGTAAGGAGGGGCTCGTATGAGGCAGGCTCCTCCCCCTAACTGCAGGAATACAATGTAAGGAGGGGCCTGTATGAGGCAGGCCCCTCCCCTCACTGTAGTATTACAATGTAAGGAGGGGCCCGTATGAGGCAGGCTCCTCCCCCTAACTGCAGGATTACAATGTAAGGAGGGGCCCGTATGAGGCAGGCTCCTCCCCCTAACTGCAGGAATACAATGTAAGGAGGGGCCTGTATGAGGCAGGCTCCTCCCCTCACTGTAGTATTACAATGTAAGGAGGGGCCCGTATGAGGCAGGCTCCTCCCCTCATAGGAACGCACCTGAGGGACAGTGGAGAGAAGGAACTGTCCGCTGTTCCCCGGAGTGCTGAGGGCTCGGACAGTGTTGGTCACTCGAGTAACAGAGACGTCGTTCTTCGGACAGCTCTTGGTACGCCCCACAATGGCTCGGTCTACAATCGGGGTTAGTTTGGTCTGCCTGGAGCGTTTGCGGGACAATGACATGGTACGAGGAGTTGGCTTGTCCCTCCGTCGTTCCTCAGGCCCCTCCTCCTCTTCACAATCACTGGATTCGTCCACCTCCTTCATCTCTATAGGGGAGGGAGACCTGCGCATCCTTTTTCTGGAGCGACATTCACTTCTCAGGTCATCTTCCAGCCAATCATCCCCCAGGTATTCCTCCGATGGCACCAGAGCCGCTTTGGTAGAACTCTCGTCAGCCAGGAGATCCGGCTGAGCCAAGGATTGGCTGAGTAGTCGGGATTTGGCACTCCCCAGGTTCTGCATGGCTTTCTGGTATGCCGCTTTGCCCCCCTCAGAAATCTGGTGATGGGGGGAGGGGATGGGGGAGTCAGGTGCCTCATTTGGAGTCACGTCTAAGTTGGATGTAGACTTCTGGAGAGCAAACCGAGCTTTCTTCTTGACTGGCTTCAGGGGGGTGAGAAGGTTCTCCTCATCTAGGGGCTCCTGTCTGCTTATCTGGGTACTGGTCCAGCAAGGGGATGTCTCCTCCTCGCCTTCCAGACTGGACGCCTGCAGATCCCTGGAAGAGGATGTCCGCCTGTCAGCGCCAGTCCGTCTGTCATTGCCCGTCCACTCTGCTTGGGTACCGCCCCTAGAAGAGGATGTCCGTCTGTCGGCGCCCATCCGCTCCGCTTGGGCTCCGTCCCTGGAGGGCGCCACAGGCTGGGATCCTTCGGCATCGAAGATCTCACTGTCCTGGAGGTCTCCTTTAGGTTGGGGGGTCTGAGCCACTGGAAGGCAGAAAATGGAAAAGTTCAGTATAGTGCGAGCCACCAGCTGAGCAATAAACCCTGGAAGACCCCCAATCCCGAATATCCCCCCCCCCACCCGAATATTCCGCCCCTGAACACCCAATCCCAAATATCACCCCCCAACACAGAATCAGAATATGCATACCTAGCCCAATCTATCAATCCGATCTATAACACTCGAATCCCCAACCCCTAATCTGGGGGATATCCCTACCCTGTTCCCATCACTCAATCTATATCCCCGATCTCTAATAAACCCCTCCACCCAATCTATATCCCAAAACACCCCCCCCCCCATTCTCCAGGCACCCAATCTATAACCCCGATCTCTAATAAACCCCTCCACCCAACCTATATCCCAAAACACCCCCCCCCCCATTCTCCAGACACCCAATCTATAACCCCGATCTCAAATAAACCCCTCCACCCAATTTATATCCCAAAACACCCCCCCCCCATTCTCCAGGCACCCAATCTATAACCCCGATCTCTAATAAACCCCTCCACCCAATCTATATCCCAAAACACCCCCCCCCCATTCTCCAGACACCCAATCTATAACCCCACCCCTCCACCCAATCTATATCCCAAAACACCCCCCCCCCCCATTCTCCAGACAACCAATCTATATCCCCGATCTCTAATAAACCCCTCCACCCAATCTATATCCCAAAACACCCCCCCCCCATTCTCCAGGCACCCAATCTATAACCCTGATCTCAAATAAACCCCTCCACCCAATTTATATCCCAAAACACCCCCCCCCCCATTCTCCAGGCACCCAATCTATAACCCCACCCCTCCACCCAACCTATATCCCAAAACACCCCCCCCCCCCATTCTCCAGACAACCAATCTATATCCCCGATCTCTAATAAACCCCTCCACCCAATCTATATCCCAAAACACCCCCCCCCATTCTCCAGACACCCAATCTATAACCCCACCCCTCCACCCAACCTATATCCCAAAACACCCCCCCCCATTCTCCAGACAACCAATCTATATCCCCGATCTCTAATAAACCCCTCCACCCAATCTATATCCCAAAACACCCCCCCCCCCCCATTCTCCAGACACCCAATCTATAACCCCGATCTCAAATAAACCCCTCCACCCAATTTATATCCCAAAACACCCCCCCCCATTCTCCAGGCACCCAATCTATAACCCCACCCCTCCACCCAACCTATATCCCAAAACACCCCCCCCCCATTCTCCAGACAACCAATCTATATCCCCGATCTCTAATAAACCCCTCCACCCAATCTATATCCCAAAATACTCCCCCCCCCATTCTCCAGACACCCAATCTATAACCCCGATCTCTAATAAACCCCTCCACCCAATCTATATCCCAAAACACCCCCCCCATTCTCCAGACACCCAATCTATAACCCCACCCCTCCACCCAACCTATATCCCAAAACACCCCCCCCCCCATTCTCCAGACAACCAATCTATATCCCCGATCTCTAATAAACCCCTCCACCCAATCTATATCCCAAAACACCCCCCCCCCATTCTCCAGACAACCAATCTATATCCCCGATCTCTAATAAACCCCTCCACCCAATTTATATCCCAAAACACCCCCCCCCCCCATTCTCCAGGCACCCAATCTATAACCCCACCCCTCCACCCAACCTATAGCCCAAAACACCCCCCCCATTCTCCAGACAACCAATCTATAACCCCACCAGTCCACCCAACCTATATCCCAAAACACCCCCCCCCCATTCTCCAGACAACCAATCTATAACCCCGATTTCTAATAAACCCCTCCACCCAATCTATATCCCAAAACACCTCCCCCCCCATTCTCCAGACACCCAATCTATAACCCCGATCTCAAATAAACCCCTCCACCCAATCTATATCCCAAAATACTCCCCCCCCCATTCTCCAGACACCCAATCTATAACCCCGATCTCAAATAAACCCCTCCACCCAATCTATATCCCAAAACACCCCCCCCCCCCCATTCTCCAGACACCCAATCTATAACCCCACCCCTCCACCCAACCTATATCCCAAAACACCCCCCCCCATTCTCCAGACAACCAATCTATATCCCCGATCTCTAATAAACCCCTCCACCCAATTTATATCCCAAAACACCCCCCCCCATTCTCCAGGCACATAATCTATAACCCCGATCTCTAATAAACCCCTCCACCCAATCTATATCCCAAAACACCCCCCCCCCCATTCTCCAGACAACCAATCTATATCCCCGATCTCTAATAAACCCCTCCACCCAATTTATATCCCAAAACACCCCCCCCCCATTCTCCAGGCACCCAATATATAACCCCACCCCTCCACCCAACCTATAGCCCAAAACACCCCCCCCCATTCTCCAGACAACCAATCTATAACCCCGATTTCTAATAAACCCCTCCACCCAATCTATATCCCAAAACACCCCCCCCCCCATTCTCCAGACAACCAATCTATAACCCCGATTTCTAATAAACCCCTCCACCCAAACTATATCCCAAAACACCCTCCCCCCCATTCTCCAGACACCTAATCTATAACCCCGATCTCTAATAAACCCCTCCACCCAATCTATATCCCAAAACACCCCCCCCCCCCATTCTCCAGACAACCAATCTATAACCCCGATTTCTAATAAACCCCTCCACCCAAACTATATCCCAAAACACCCTCCCCCCCATTCTCCAGACACCTAATCTATAACCCCGATCTCTAATAAACCCCTCCACCCAATCTATATCCCAAAACACCCCCCCCCCATTCTCCAGACACCCAATCTATAACCCCGATCTCTAATAAACCCCTCCACCCAATCTATATCCCAAAACACCCCCCCCCCATTCTCCAGGCACCCAATCTATAACCCCGATCTCTAATAAACCCCTCCACCCAATCTATATCCCAAAACACCCCCCCCATTCTCCAGACACCCAATCTATAACCCCGATCTCTAATAAACCCCTCCACCCAATCTATATCCCAAAATACCCCCCCCCCCATTCTCCAGACACCCAATCTATAACCCCAACCCTCCACCCAATCTATATCCCAAAATACCCCCCCCCTCCATTCTCCAGACAGCCAATCTATAACCCCAACCCTCCACCCAACCTATATCCCAAAACACCCCCCCCCCCATTCTCCAGACACCCAATCTATAACCCCGATTTCTAATAAACCCCTCCACCCAATCTATATCCCAAAACACCCCCCCCCCATTCTCCAGACACCCAATCTATAACCCCGATCTCTAATAAACCCCTCCACCCAATCTATATCCCAAAATACCCCCCCCCCTCCATTCTCCAGACAGCCAATCTATAACCCCAACCCTCCACCCAACCTATATCCCAAAACACCCCCCCCCCATTCTCCAGACACCCAATCTATAACCCCGATTTCTAATAAACCCCTCCACCCAATCTATATCCCAAAACACCCTCCCCCCCCCATTCTCCAGACACCTAATCTATAACCCCGATCTCTAATAAACCCCTCCACCCAATCTATATCCCAAAACACCCCCCCCCCCCCATTCTCCAGACACCCAATCTATAACCCCGATCTCTAATAAACCCCTCCACCCAATCTATATCCCAAAACACCCCCCCCCCCATTCTCCAGACACCCAATCTATAACCCCGATCTCTAATAAACCCCTCCACCCAATCTATATCCCAAAACACCCCCCCCCCCCCCATTCTCCAGACACCCAATCTATAACCCCGATCTCTAATAAACCCCTCCACCCAATCTATATCCCAAAACACCCCCCCCCCATTCTCCAGACACCCAATCTATAACCCCGATCTCTAATAAACCCCTCCACCCAATCTATATCCCAAAACACCCCCCCCATTCTCCAGACACCCAATCTATAACCCCGATCTCTAATAAACCCCTCCACCCAATCTATATCCCAAAATACCCCCTCCCCTCCATTCTCCAAACACCCAATCTATAACCCCGATCTCTAATAAACCCCTCCACCCAATCTATATCCCAAAACACCCCCCCCCCCATTCTCCAGACACCCAATCTATAACCCCACCCCTCCACCCAATCTATATCCCAAAACACCCCCCCCCCCATTCTCCAGACACCCAATCTATAACCCCGATCTCTAATAAACCCCTCCACCCAATCTATATCCCAAAACACCCCCCCCCCCCATTCTCCAGACACCCAATCTATAACCCCGATCTCTAATAAACCCCTCCACCCAATCTATATCCCAAAACACCCCCCCCCCCATTCTCCAGACACCCAATCTATAACCCCACCCCTCCACCCAATCTATATCCCAAAATACTCCCCCCCCCATTCTCCAGACACCCAATCTATAACCCCGATCTCTAATAAACCCCTCCACCCAATCTATATCCCAAAACACCCTCCCCCCCCATTCTCCAGACACCCAATCTATAACCCCGATCTCTAATAAACCCCTCCACCCAATCTATGTCCCAAACCCCCCCCTATTCTCCTGACACCCAATCTATAACCCCGATCTCTAATAAATCCCTCCACCCAATCTATATTCCAAAACACCCCCCCCCATTCTCCAGACACCCAATCTATAACCCCGATCTCTAATAAACCCCTCCACCCAACCTATATCCCAAAACACCCCCCCCCCCCCATTCTCCAGACACCCAATCTATAACCCCGATCTCTAATAAACCCCTCCACCCAACCTATATCCCAAAATACCCCCCCCCCCCACTCTCCAGACACCCAATCCATAACCCCGATCTCTAATACCTCTTCCCGCCAGAGTTGCACGCAGAAGCTTTTCGGTCTCTTTGCAGTCCTCTCGGGTCTCCTGGTCTAAGTGTTTGCCGTATATCTGAATCCATTCCTGCAGACTGCCCATCGGGGTCACGCCCTGAGAAAAGAAGATACATGGAGACATGACAGATGGACACACAGAGTCCACTGATATCACAATTCCTATATTAGGTCCTCCATCCCACTACCCACCAGCAGGGAGGACAGGAGACCAGCCCCCCTTCAGGTAACCCTCAATCAGCCGGCACCGATCTCCTCTCCTCTCTTCTAAAGGCAGAGAAGATCGTACCCTTTTCTGAGCGTTCCGTACACTGTACATGCGTTGCATTAGTATATACGATGTGTATAGAGCCAGATTGGTATTTTTTCAGATTTGCAGAGAATACATCCGATGATATTCAGGTTTTCTTCGGGGAACATCTCAAATGCCACGGGAACAACGTCTACACATGACTGGTTCCAATGTCTTCCAATACAATTGTAAATGACTGGCTGGGCAGTGCAGAAATGTTTAGCTATTGCCATTGATTTAGAGGAGTTTCTGTCAGTCATTGAACCCAAGCTACGTCAATAAGGATAAAACAATAGGCTGACCTTTTGACATATTTGACCCATGGCATGTCTGATATCACAGTGCCATCTAGGATTTGGGATTAAGAAAGTTTTCCCTCAAGGAAACTGATAGAAGTGGAAAGAGATCCACCCATGTGGGAGTGGCCAACACATTTTTAATGAAAAGCCAGCAGTACAGACTGGAAGGTGGACTTCACCTGGAGAGGACCCTAAATCTGTACTACAAGAGAACCAGATCAACATAAAACTTTCCTTCTAATGCCTGAAGTCCTGTTCCAGGAGGGAATTGTGGACCAGCTATAACAGGAACTGTGGACCAGCTATAACAGAAATCGTGGACCAGCTATAACAGGAATGGTAGACCAGCTATTACAGTAATGGTAGACCAGCTATAACAGGAACTGTGGACAAGCTATAACAGAAATTGTGGACCAGCTAGAACAGGAATGGTAGACCAGCTATAACAGGAACTGTGGACCAGCTATAAAAGGAACTGTGGACCAGCTATAACAGGAACTGTGGACCAGCTATAACAGGAACTGTGGACCAGCTATAACAGAAACTGTGGACCAGCTATAACAGGAACTGTGGACCAGCTATAAAAGGAACTGTGGACCAGCTATAAAAGGAACTGTGGACCAGCTATAACAGGAACTGTGGACCAGCTATAACAGAAACTGTGGACCAGCTATAACAGGAACTGTGGACCAGCTATAACAGGAACTGTGGACCAGCTATAACAGGAACTGTGGACCAGCTATAACAGGAACTGTGGACCAGCTATAACAGGAACTGTGGACCAGCTATAACAGGAACTGTGGACCAGCTATAACAGGAACTGTGGACCAGCTATAACAGGAATTGTAGACCAGCTATAACAGGAATTGTAGACCAGCTATAACAGGAATGCTAGACCAGCTATAACAGGAATTGTGGACCAGCTATAACAGAAGCAGAGTGGTTTCAGGTGTGCTGTTATTGCATACATACTACTGGCACTATTCACTGCCTATTTTATTATTTATTGGTATTTTATTGTTTCCTATAACTGTATTTAGTTGTTTTTTTTTAACATTCTTGCTTAGTAAAAGCAGAATATTATACTACAGGGGTTTTTGTATCCTTGCTTTACCGCAAAGTAGCCAAAAAAGATACAAGCAACACAGGTCATTACTTTGGCAGTGCTCTGGGTGAAGGACACTGTACAGAGTTCGGTCATTACCGGTGAAGGACACTGTATAGGGTGCGGTTGTTACCTTGGCACTCCTCTGGGTGACGGACGCTCCTCTTCTGATCAGCAGCTGAGCCACCTGGAAATTGCCACAGGCCAGGGCATCATGGAGTGGTGTGATCCCCTCACACAGCGGACCGCCAGGATCATTGATGTTGGCGCCCCGATCGATCAGCATCTGCACAACCTCTGCATAGAGGACAAGGGATCTGTGAATGAGGACTGGGGGGTGGGGAGAGGACAGAGATGACAGAGGTCACATGACATATCTCACCCAGATGGCCATGGTTGCAGGCTTCGTGAAGAGGTGTCCATCCACAGTAATCCCGCGGGTTTAGAGGATGACCCTGCAATGAGCACATCAATAATCATTATCAGTCCCGCCTTATGTCTACCCAAACCACCAACCAGTCATTATATGACATAGTGGTACGAGCAGATACTTCTAGAACATTGTATGAGAGGTTATCGGACACGGAAGTACTGGGAGATATTTCTAGAACATTGTATGAGAGATTATCGTACACGGAAGTACTGGGAGATACTTCTAGAACATTGTATGAGAGGTTATCGGACACGGAAGTACTGGGAGATACTTCTAGAACATTGTATGAGAGGTTATCGGACACGGAAGTACTGGGAGATACTTCTAGAACATTGTATGAGAGGTTATCGGACACGGAAGTACTGGGAGATACTTCTAGAACATTGTATGAGAGGTTATCGGACACGGAAGTACTGGGAGATACTTCTAGAACATTGGATGAGAGGTTATCGGACACGGAAGTACTGGGAGATACTTCTAGAACATTGGATGAGAGGTTATCGGACACGGAAGTACTGGGAGATATTTCTAGAACATTGTATGAGAGGTTATCGGACACGGAAGTACTGGGAGATATTTCTAGAACATTGTATGAGAGGTTATCGGACACGGAAGTACTGGGAGATACTTCTAGAACATTGTATGAGAGGTTATCGGACACGGAAGTACTGGGAGATACTTCTAGAACATTGTATGAGAGGTTATCGGACACGGAAGTACTGGGAGATACTTCTAGAACATTGTATGAGAGGTTATCGGACACGGAAGTACTGGGAGATACTTCTAGAACATTGTATGAGAGGTTATCGGACACGGAAGTACTGGGAGATACTTCTAGAACATTGTATGAGAGGTTATCGGACACGGAAGTACTGGGAGATACTTCTAGAACATTGTATGAGAGGTTATCGGACACGGAAGTACTGGGAGATATTTCTAGAACATTGTATGAGAGGTTATCGGACACGGAAGTACTGGGAGATATTTCTAGAACATTGTATGAGAGGTTATCGGACACGGAAGTACTGGGAGATACTTCTAGAACATTGGATGAGAGGTTATCGGACACGGAAGTACTGGGAGATACTTCTAGAACATTGGATGAGAGGTTATCGGACACGGAAGTACTGGGAGATACTTCTAGAACATTGGATGAGAGGTTATCGGACACGGAAGTACTGGGAGATATTTCTAGAACATTGGATGACAGGTCATCAGACATAGAGGTACTGGGAGACACTTCTAGAGCTGGGTGGAAGTGATGTAGACAGATCTTGGCATATGGGGTGATCTTCCAGTGGGTGGGGGGTTGGGATGAAGAAGTCTCTCACCTTCTCCAGCAGACACTTGGCCAGCTTTACGTTCCCCTCGATACAGGCTCGGTGTAGGACTGTCTCCCCCTTCTCGTTGCGGCGGTTCCACTGAGGGGCAAAACAGAATGGTCACTCAGGAATCTGACAGATGTCTTCCCATTATCCTTCTGCATAGCCCAATTTTCTAATCGCTTTCCTCTATACAGTTGTAGAAGTTTACACCCCCCTCCCCCCAGCAGAATCTGTACGATGTGGGAGGAGTGATCAGACATTGATTTGTAATGTGGATTCTGGGTGCGCCACACCAACTTCAATCAAACCTCAGCACAGGTCACATGTAGATTGTCCTTCCCTTCATACATAAGGACTATTTACATAGTTACATAGTAGGTGAGGTTGAAAAAAGGTCCATCAAGTCCAACCTATGTGTGTGATTATGTGTCAGTATTACATTACATATCCTGTATATTGCGGTCATTCAGGTGATTATCTAATAGTTTCTTGAAGCTATCAATGCTCCCCGCTGAGACCACCGCATGTGAAAGGGAATTCCACATCCTTGCCGCTCTTACAGTAAAGAACCCTCTACATAGTTTAAGGTTAAACCTCTTTTCTTCTAATTGTAATGAGTGGCCGCGAGTCTTATGAAACTCTCTTCTGTGAAAAAGTTTTCTCGCTATTGTGGGGTCACCAGTCCGGTATTTATTTATTGTGGGGTCACCAGTCCGGTATTTGTATATTGTGGGGTCACCAGTCCGGTATTTATATATTGTGGGGTCACCAGTCCAGTATTTATATATTGTGGGGTCACCAGTCCGGTTTTTATATATTGTGGGGTCACCAGTCCGGTATTTATATATTGTGGGGTCACCAGCCCGGTATTTGTATATTGTGGGGTCACCAGCCCGGTATTTATATATTGTGGGGTCACCAGCCCGGTATTTATATATTGTGGGGTCACCAGTACGGTATTTATATATTGTGGGGTCACCAGTCCGGTATTTATATATTGTCGGGTCACCAGTCCGGTATTTATATATTGTGGGGTCACCAGTCAGGTATTTGTATATTGTGGGGTCACCAGTCCGGTATTTATATATTGTGGGGTCACCTGTCCGGTATTTATATATTGTGGGGTCACCAGTCCGGTATTTATATATTGTGGGGTCACCAGTCAGGTATTTGTATATTGTGGGGTCACCAGTCCGGTATTTATATATTGTGGGGTCACCAGTCCGGTATTTATATATTGTGGGGTCACCAGTCCGGTATTTGTATATTGTGGGGTCACCAGTCCGGTATTTATATATTGTGGGGTCACCTGTCCGGTATTTATATATTGTGGGGTCACCAGTCCGGTATTTATATATTGTGGGGTCACCAGTCCGGTATTTGTATATTGTGGGGTCACCAGTCCGGTATTTGTATATTGTGGGGTCACCAGTCCGGTATTTGTATATTGTGGGGTCACCAGTCCGGTATTTATATATTGTGGGGTCACCAGTCCGGTATTTGTATATTGTGGGGTCACCAGTCCGGTATTTGTATATTGTGGGGTCACCAGTCCGGTATTTATATATTGTGGGGTCACCAGTCCGGTATTTATATATTGTGGGGTCACCAGTCCGGTATTTATACAATGAAATCATATCCCCTCTCAAGCGTCTCTTCTCCAGAGAGAATAAGTTCAGAGCTCACAACCTTTCCTCATAACTAAGATCCTCCAGACCCTTTATTAGCTTTGTTGCCCTTCTTTGTAGTCGCTCCATTTCCAGTACGTCCCTCCTGAGGACTGGTGCCCAGAACTGGACAGCATACTCCAGGTGCGGCCGGACCAGAGTCTTGTAGAGCGGGAGAATTATCGTTTTATCTCTGGAGTTGATCCCCTTTTAATGCCAATATTCTGTTTGCTTTGTTAGCAGCAGCTTGGCATTGCCTGTCATTGCTGAGCCTATCATCTTGCCGAAAAGCACGAATAGCACCGCACCTCGGGATTTTGATCCCTCCACACATCTCGCAGACCTATCTCCGCTTGGAATTTCGCAAAGGGAGTGGGACCACCCACTACTAGTTCTAGATGGAAACTTGTCCATTACATTATTAAAATCTCCCAACACCCAAACCGGGACGTGTGGCCATAGATTGAGGTAGTTGTTTCAAAGGGTCAAATGAGAAGGGTGGAGGGATATAAATGTTTGCAATTATACATGTCAGACCTGTGAGCCTATCATCTACTAGGACCCCCAGGTCCTTTTCCATCCTAGATCCCCCCAGAGGTTCTCCCCCCAGTCTATAGATTGCATTCAGATTTTTACCACCCAAATGCATTATTTTATATTTAGAATACGGCTCTGGATAAAGCCAGTCTCCTGATCCAGCATGGAATAATTTGGGATATGGATTGGGATAAAGTTGGGAAGCTGAAGACATGACCTTTATCTTCAAACAATGGCAGAAAGCTAAAGCCCTTTCTACAGGTGAGGGGTTATATCTGGGAGGGGCCTTTGTCTTGTTTTGCCAGTGTCCTATCACCTGAAGGTGGCAGTATAACCCTCTAGTAAGAGATAAGAAGGTGCTCGGTGTCCTCTGATGTAGGTTGAAGGTTCACTTTGGGTCACCCCAGATGATTCTGTTCCAGAATTCTGAGGCTCCTCTGGGTGTTTTAGCGCAAGCGGTTTTGTGGCCTTTATGAATTCTGACAGAGGTGACACCTTATGAGAATTGTACAACCCTCTTCTTGCCCTTGCTGTTGCGGTATATAAGAACAGAGACCCCTCCTCATCTCCTGTCCTCCTGGTCATGACCACCTACCTTGTCCTGGTTCCTTCTGTACAGTCTATCTGGGAAAAGAAAAGCTGACCCGATGACTAGGGCAAAGCTCTTCTCTATGGAGGTCACTTCCACACAACATAAGAGAGCCAAGGGGGTACCCAGAGAGCTATCAGATCCCACTTCCAGGGCCCCCAGTGATGTAGCCGGTCTTACAGGCAGTGGACAGCTGGGTCAGCATTCCATTGTTACGAAGTCTCTCCATACTATTTCCCTGATGCAGGGCTGGAATGGGATCAGCTTGGAGCTCACCTGAGCGGCTCTCCTCTTCCCGGGAACGGACTTCTCATATCCCTCCAGATCCTCGTCATCATCTGCAATACACACAGAGTTACTTTTTCCCCCGCACATTCCCATTGCACAACTATACACAGGAATACAAAACAACTCACTAACCTAATCTCCCCTTCTTCATCCTAACCGCCATATGTCCTCCAATCCCAGCAATCCACGGAGACAGGAGCCGGGAACTCCAGAAGACCCAATATAAGTGTCAGGGAAATAGGCGCATCCCTATGCATAGTCCCGCTAGATTAGTAAACCAGCAAAGGCAAGGTCACGCTAACGTGCATCAACGCACACGGATGTGCAATGTTTCTACTAGGCGGACGCCTGGCGCCACGTTCGGACGAATACGCGTGCGTAACAACGTCGCGATGGTACCAACGCAAGAACGGAACGTGCGCACACGACGTGATACGTTGCCTTGTTTATTTAAACGTTCCACTGACAGTGCCACATCGCTGGATTATCATCAGCTCGTCCTGTGTTCCTGTGATTGTGATTCCTGTTTTCCTGACCTCCTGTGTACCGACCCGGCTTGTTATCTACTCCTCTAGACCTCCTGGCTTACCCACCGGCTTGCTTTTGACTATTCCTGCCTGCTTCCTGCATCTGACCCCGGCTTGGCTAACGGACTCCGCATTCCTCTATCTCCTGTACCTGGACTTGTTGTTTATACTCTCGGACTGCTTACTGTGTTTGACCCCCTGGCCTGGCTTCTGACTTCCTATTGGTGCCCTTCCTTGGACCTTAAGCACGTTGCCTCCAGTGACTTTGCTCTATCAAGCCTCCAACACCGGCTCCTACTTCCAGGCAACCCGTGCTTCTGTGAGCACCACATCCCTGTGTCACCTTCAGGGTTGTGCTGCACTCGGCCGCAAGGGGAGCCCTCTCAGCAACTCGGCCTCCTACCAAGGTCCTGACAGTATAATCCAGCCATGTCAGAGGCCGACGGAGGTGACTCTCCGATGAGGGCCATTCTCCAGCAAATCACGGCCCTTACCCCAGTCATCCAGCAGCTTCAGGAGGTATACTTCCGGTTGGAGGAACGTCTGCAGCACCTACCTGAGTCATCCTCTTCCTCTGTTCAAAGTCCGCCTCCAGCGGCAACTGCTGGGTTCATGATCCCTCCAGAACCACGTGTCCCAGCGCCAGAATGTTTCCATGGCGATTGAAGGAAATTTAGGTCCTTTAAGGACTCCTGCTATTTATACTTTGACTTGCAACCACAGACTTTCTTTAGTGAAACAGTCAAGGTGGGGTTCACTATCTCCTTGCTACGTGGTGAACCGCAGACCTGGGCCCATGGCCTGTTGGAACAAAGCAGCCCCTTCATCAACACTGTGGACCAGTTCTTTGAAGTCATGGCTCGGTTATATGATGATCCCCTACGGGTAGCCACTGCCGAAGCAACTATACAGTAGAGTTCCGCACATGGTCCATAGACTCTGGTTGGAATGAGGCAGCATTGAAATACCAATATCGAATGGGGTTATCAGAGGCCCTCAAGGATGAGTTAGCCAGGTTACAGGTTCCGGCCACACTAGAAGATCTCATCCAATTAACTGTTCAGCTTGACAGACGTTTACGGGAACGTCAGGGTGAACGTGATCAGGCCTCTTGCTCTACTCGGACCCTGCCCCGAGTTCAGTCTGCATCAGCCCCCATACAAGTCGGCATGTTCCGTCCAGCATTAACTCCTGGGGTGAGAATTTATCTCCGGCAGGCGAGACTTTGTTTCTACTGCGGGGAATCAGGACATTTCATAGATTACTGCCCCATAAGACCAAGAAAACCGACCCTCCGTACTCACCTTCAAGTATCCAGGTCTTCCTCTGCCCATATCTCACTTCCTGTTACATTGCTAGTGGCAGGCAAGGAGATTCACCTCCAAGCAATACTGGATTCCGGGGCATGTAGTTGTTTCTTGGACTTGGCCTTGGCTAAAGATCTAGCTATTCCGCTGAACCATAAGTATAAGGGTAAAATGCTATTGATTTATAATTGCTTTATAAAGGTAAACTGCTTTTGATTGCTAATTGCTTCTTGATTAATAAGTAAGATATATGAAAAACTTGTACTTTAAATGAACTTGTAATTTCTGTGATATTTCAGCCAAGACTTCAACCTCTGTGGTTTTTTAGCTACGGAAGCAATAATCTATTTAGATATTAGGTGTTAAGTTAGTTTAAGATAAGTTCTTTATTTTACATACATTTGTTCTAACCACAAGCTGTAACATTTGAATCCATAGAATGTGGTTACCACGCTTCTACTTAGGTGATATTAGAATTCTTAGAATATAGATGCGCGCTTCTGTTTAAATGACGCACAAACTTAGTCTATGCGGATGAGACCCAGGGAGGTGTGATAAAGACAGCTATGTGGTAACACGCAAAGAGAGGTCATGTTATGTTGCTATGATGTATATCTTTAACTTGTATTTTGATTGGTCCTTTAACTTGTATTTTGATTGGTCCACCTACGAGTGGAATACGTGACAGTTACTCAATATATTCAATCTCCGAGCGGCATTAAAGTTGTATTCATGATTCACGTACGACCCGTGTATGTGTCTTGTTTACCTCACCGGTGAAGGGGTTGAAATCCACACACCCAGTGTCCGAGCCTAGGCTAAGAGGTCCAAAAGAACCGAACCTAACAGAGCTGGTGTCAGAAGTGGGATTGGCGCTGTCCGGCAGGTAAGTGGACAATATTTTACCTAATTTTTGGTGAAGTCTGTACACTTATTCTGTCGCGGCGACCGACCACAATTTATTGTAAAATATCTTATTGATATTCTGTGCTTCTGCAGAAGGCTAGGCTGGCCTCTGGGAAGTTAAAGGTCGGGTTCTTTACAGGAAAGGGATAGTTTGACTAGTGCAGGTCAAAAATTATACTTGGGAAGTAATTCTTTTACGCTCAAGTCCAAAGGACGGGTGTTAGTGTGGAGCCCCATTGATAGAAAGCGCGCATATGAATTATTGGTATATGCATATTGTTTATTTTTATTATTGCATTTTAAAATTGTGAAAAGTTATAGTTTACTGCTTATAGCATAAGTATTGTACCAATGTTATTGTTGAGTAAGGAAATTTTAAAAGTCAATAGTTGTTCATAAGAGTTCTTGTTATTGGATTTAGAGTATAGATACTGTTTATGTTACAGGCCACGTAAGTATCTCTTTTCAAATGTCTATGGGCTTGCATGATTATTGTGAATTACCTAACACTAGATGTGGTCAATGCAGATTAGGCTTGTTGTTTCTGTACCAAGAAGACCTTCCCATATTAATATCCACTAGACCTTACGGTTTCACTACCAGACTGGGAAAAACCCCAGTCTATCCCCAAACTGACAACTCAACTACCTCATATTTGTTGAAAATTAATATACATAATTTTATAGGTGAGGACAATTTATTGTACGGGTCCTCCTTTGACCAAGTAAAATCCCAGATCATAAGACATACTGGTTGCTACCATCCCTGTCCCTATTCTAGCCACCAAATACCACCAGAGATAAATGGGGAATTCTGCAGACAAGATAGACAAGGAAGCCCAGACCCAGATACAGACTCAGATACCCCAAACTGGTCTGGTCTGTCAGCCCACTCCATATGAGTACCTATATACCCTTGTCCCAGCTGGAAGTATGGAACCTTTCTGGACCAACGTCCAATTAAGGTGTCCCCAAATAGGACTTCCAGATATAGGCATAGATGGCCCCTGCAGTGAAAGTGACTGGGTGGTAGTCCAGAAAATTTGTGGAGTCCATAAAAATAGTTATCCTCCGGGATCATGGGACCCAGATTATATGAAACAAACATGTAAATTGTGGGAGGGTCATTTAAAAACATATAAAAAAAAGTATGTGAAAGCAACTAAACCAAAGGGTCAGTTGACCAACACATTTCCCTCTGCCCCAGAACCACCTCCACCTTATGTCATGGTAAAAGATGACACAGTAACCCCTGAGAGAAAATTAGCTCTCTACCCCAATCTAGAGACAGACCTAATACCCGGTATAGACATGAATACTATGATAACCCTCATACACCAATCAGCAACCCCTAATCAAAGAGCCCAATGGAAGTTAGAAATGGATCAAAAAGGTGAGGAGGAAGGTACAAAGACAGAAGAGGAGACAGAGGATGAGTATGGTAGAGAGGAAACAGATGCAGAGTTATCCCTAAGAAAAGAAAGAGAAATGACAGAAAGAATTTATGCTGAGAAAGAGGCTGAGGGGAAGGAGAGATATGAGAGGCTTTTAAAAGAACAAGAAGAAGTTAACAGAAGGCTGGAGGAAGAGATAAGACAGAAAGAATGGGAGATAACAAATAGGAAAACGGAGATGCTCAAAGAAATGGAAATTCTAGACGCTAGAGTTTTAGAAATAAAAAAGAGAAAGGAAGACACAGAGGCAGAATTTAAGAAATTCCTCCCTGTGGAACAACAGGAAGAGGAAGGTGAGGCCCTAACTCCAGAAGAAGAAAATATAGTAAGTCAGGTCCTACACAGCCCACAAATGCTCACCCGCATACAAAGAAAACAACAACGCCTAGGTATTACTGGTACCGAAGGCATCCCCAGCCATTCCCCACCAACAGAGGTAAAAGATACACAGGAAAAGGAAGGTCCTACCTCCTCTTACCCCATGATATCTATGGGAGAAACTGTAATTCATGTACCCTTACCTCTGGGACAAATACAGAAAATTAAGGATCTATGCCCCATACCAAAAAGATACCCCCGCGAGGCCTGTAGTTTCCTCCAGAAATATTGTACCGGGGCTAGTCTAGATGGGGAAGATTTGAGAGGTCTTTTGGACATTTTGGATCCTGATCCTGCCAGTAATTTAGAGGTAAAGGAGCTGTATAAAACCCATATTGTTGGAGACGGGGGAAACTGGGAAGCCTTCTGGGCAGCAGTTTGTAAACATTGGTGTGCTACCTATAAGGGTCAGAATGCTCTCCAAGAGTTAGTAATGGCCAAACAAGAGTCAAAAGAAAAATTCTTTGACTTCTGCACCCGTGTACACAAGTTGTTTAAAAATACTGATGAGGCGGGAGACTCCGTGTTCATGACCACCATCATGACTGGGGGTGATCCAAAAATAACTCAATTCCTTAAACTAGTGACTCCTAACTGGATGTCACAGAAGGCAGAAGATTTCATGAAGGAGAATAGGCTTAGGGACATAGCAGGGGTATTCAACCAGAAGGGTGGTACCTTCTATCAGGACGAACTAGGTGCAGACATCATGACCCCTCAGATAGTACCCCCAGACCAGGCTTGTTTCAGCTGTGGTCAATATGGACATTGGAAATCCCAGTGCCCTAGGAGAAAGGGGTTACAAAGGAAACAGGATAACCGGCAGAGAGGTAGAGGACAAGGAGGACAGGGATATCCCTATGGCCCCCAGCCAGCCAGGAACCAGGTTTACCAACCTAGGTACCAAGAGAATCCCCCACCTTCCAACACCTATCAAAGACCTTATCAGCCACCACAGATCTCTAACCCACCTGCCAATCCCCCACCCACCCCTCGCCACCACATTCCCATGTCTTGGCCCGCCAACAATCAAAACTCACAATATCACCAATAGGGATGCCTTGAGCAAGTTCCATCTCTCGTGCTAGTGTGTCATAATGTCTCTTGGAAACAACTACCCCAGGTTATATTACAGGTCGAAGGGAACTGTATATCTTTTTTAATAGACACTGGGGCAAGTTCGAGTAGCTTAAATGACCCTCACTTTGACACATCGGATTGCAGCGAGGGACGCTCAATAGGTATAAATGGAACTGAACTCACCCACTCTATCACCCCCCCACTCGCTGTAGCCACCCCTCAGGGTGACTTGCTGACCTATCAAAAGTTTGCCATATTACCAAATTGCCCAGTCTCCCTCATGGGGAGAGACTTAATGTCAGCCCTGGGGATTAAAATTGAATTTGACAAGACAGGAGCTGTAACTGCCACCTCCAGATACTGTGACTTACAGAGTCCAAAAAGAAGTGACCTGAGAGGGTACTTCCTGGTGATCCCTGTCTCGCTAGAGACACATAGAATTTGGGCAGAGAATAAAGCCAGTGTTGGTTTCATAAATTGCACACCTTACAGACCACAACTACGTCCCAACTTCTCACCTATCTTCCAGAAACAATATGCCCTACACGAAAGCAAAATCAAAGGCATTACACCACAAATCAACACTTACATTGAACAAGGCATACTCACACCCATAATCAGCCCATGGAACACCCCCATCTATCCTGTGAGGAAGGCTAGTGGGGAATGGAGACTAGTACAAGATCTCAGAGCCCTAAACAAAGCGATAGAGCCCTTGCCACCACTGGTATCTGACATCTCTTTCATTTTTACCAGTATCCCTGCGGATACTGAGTACTACACAGTCATTGATTTGTCAAATGCGTTCTTTAGCATTCCCATTGAGAAGGGGGCACAGCCCCTCTTTGCATTTTCCTGGACCCACTATGGGCAACCAGGGCAACCAGGGCAATCAGGGCAACTAACCTGGACTAGGCTCCCACAGGGATTTGTAGATAGTCCTGCAGCTTTCTCCATGGTTTTAAACGAGTCTGTTAGGAACTGGTCTTCGAGTCAGGGCTCTGTCCTTATACAGTATGTGGATGACATACTACTGTGCAGCACTTCAAGGGAGGGATGTGAGGAGGACTCAACTAGTCTTCTGGATCACCTTGCTGAGCAAGGACACTTGGCCTCCAGGAAAAAGGTACAATGGGTATCCCCACGGGTCGAATACCTGGGATGTATCCTTCAGAAAGGGGAACGGTATGTTTCTCCAAACAGAGTAAAAGCCTTAACTGCCCTCACACCCCCAAAGGACAAAAGTGCTTTGCTATCCTTCCTAGGATCTATTGTGTACTGTAGACAGTGGATTCCAGACTGCTCCTACTATGACTCCATTCTCAGGCCGTCCACCCTAGTGACTGCCCCTAAGGTGGTACAATGGACGGAAGAAATGTTGCAGGCCTTCAGGACCCTGTTGGAATCTTTGACCGAGGCACCAGCCCTGGGACTGATGAATTACAAAAAGGATACACATCTATACTGTGTAGTATCCGGTCCAACATTTGCAGCGGTACTGGCTCAGAGCCATGGTAGCGGATACAGGCCAGTGGCTTATATTTCCAAGAAGTTACCAGTGCAGGTACAGGGCATGCCAGCTTGTCTCCAAAACATTGCTGCATGTGCCATGGCTGTACAGGAAGCCAGCAAAATAGTGTTAGGACACCCCATGACACTTCACACCACCCACACAGTCACTCATCTTCTACAAAACCTTAATACACAACATATGACCACCCAGAGGGCAAGTGGGTATGAGATTCTTCTTCTCAACACTGCAGGACTTAAAATCAAATACACACCTGACACAACACCTATTGTAAGAATGTTACATTGCCTGCTCAAAATTCTTCCTCAAAGTGAACCAGAGGTGCCCCATGATTGCACCATTCAACTGGAACAAGTCACTTCACCTAGAAGGGATCTCACTGATGTACCACTTAAAGAGGCAGAGGATGTATTTGTAGATGGTAGTTGCTCCAGACCTACTGATCATACCTTTCTAACAGGGTACTCTGTTGTGCAGCTACCAGATGTGGTTCTGGAAGCTGATGTCCTACCAGGAGGATCTGCACAAATTGCAGAGCTCACTGCTTTGACCCGGGCATGTACCCTCTTTAAGGACAAAGAGGTGAACATTTACACAGACAGCAAGTACGCATACGGGGTGGTACACGACTATGGGGTCATTTGGGCGAAAAGAGGGTTTAAAACGGCAGATAACAAAAATATCTCCAACAAAGAGCAAGTCCTAGCGTTGCTAGAGGCAATCAAATTACCCCGCAAAATATCCATTGTCAAGGTGAAGGCTCATACCACTGATAAAGGCACCATAGCAAGAGGGAATGCTCTGGCAGACAGAATAGCTAAAGAAGTGTCTCTTAAAGCCAACGTATCCCCAACCCCCACTTCTGTGCTCTTCCAACAAGATTTCAACTCCCCAGACTTCCCCACTGTGGCCGCTCAAATGCAGTCCTCTGCTACTGAGAAGGATGTAATACATTGGTCCAAAGAAGGATTGACCAAAGACCATAATGGTCTTTGGACAAAAGGGAGGGTAATAGGCATTCCCACAGCCAGTGCCCCCCTTCTTTTGTCATATCTTCATGGCCCTGGCCACATAGGATCAAAACCCCTTTTAAAACTTTATGAGGAACTATTTTGTACCCTAGACTCCCACAAACAAGCTGAGACACTGACCAAGAGTTGCCTAACATGTGCCCAGAACAATGTACAAGGAAAAAGATATGGCCTGCATGGGGTTCTACCTCCACCTTTGGGCCCATTGCAGGACCTCCAGGTGGACTTTACCCATATGCCCACCCAGAAGGGTAACTTAAAGTACTTACTGGTCATCTTGGACAAATGGTCAGGTTGGGTGGAGGCAATTCCCACCACAGGGGAAACCGCAAAGATAGCTGCCAGAGGTATACTTAACCATTGGATCACCAGGTTCGGGATCCCTCAGAGAATCTGGTCTGACCAAGGCCCAGCCTTTACCTCCGCTGCTACACAAGAGTTGGCCAAAATACTGGGAATTCAATGGAAACTTCACATCCCCTATCACCCCCAGAGTGCAGGAATGGTAGAGAGAATGAATAGGAATATAAAAGACAAATTAAAAAAGGCAACCCAAGGTACTTTTAAGAACTGGATAGATTTCCTACCTACTGTCCTATTCCAGATTAGAACCACACCTCACTCAAAAACACTGTTCTCCCCTTTTGAAATATTAATGGGAAAACCATGCCAAATAGACATTCCCAAGCTAGACTCAACTGAAGACATTAACCTATATTCTTTGCAGGAAAAGTACGTGAAAGAACTGGTAAGTAGCATTGAAGGAATCAATGAGCATGTGTCTGTCACCCATCTTCCTCTTTCCACAGAACCTACCCATCCCTTCATTCCGGGTGACAAGGTCCTGATCAAGCAGCTGGCTGGAAGGAAAACTACTGGACCCATCTTCACTGGACCATGGGACATCGAGAAAGTTTCCAGGACGGCTGTACTGACTACTTACTCACCCCAATGGATCCATGCGAGTCGACTAAAGAAGAGCCCCAACTATCCGAACACTCCGGATCCACCGGTACCATCACCTCATCCCAACCCGGACTATCTGGAGGAACCAACACTCTCAGATCAGGAGATAGAACTGATGGAGGAAATGGAGAACCTTGCCTTGCAGGACCAGGAGAACAATCAGGAGAAGGAAGAAGGAGACGAATCCAATTGACCAAGAACAGAAAATTCATATACTTCATATGCCTAGCTGCCTTGATTTTTACTGTTTTTGCAGGCATCTGTGTCTTCATAATATGCTATGATCACAAATCATGTGGGTGGGAGAGCATGGGAACCAATGAAACACACCATAGAAATAAGAGAGCCATTAAACCCACTTATTGGTCTAATAAAGATGCCCCTAGGGATCCCAAATGTTGTTACCCCCGCGATATGTCAAAGCGAATGCCAGTCCAAAATCTCATACTGGGATATTACATAACCCCTGATAACTGTCCCATATCAGCATTAAAATTACTCCTTAAAGCATCCACAAAGAATAACAAATCCCAAATGGTAATGTGTGTTCCATCCAAACACCCCTTCGCAGTTAAAACCATATTGCAGGCAAACAGCACCAAAACAAATATCACCCAATTGACGGTAGACAAGGTATCAAAAATTGCAATTGTCAGGAATGAGGACATTAAAGTAGTCAACAAGAGATCCAAATTAGGTTCAGGAATAAAAGTTAATAGGCCCCCACCCCCTTTGCAAGACAGTAAAACTTATAGTTTATTGTCAGACATTCCACATCACTTTAAGCTACAATATCAATTTGGGAGATCTTTTAGTAGACATGAGAATGTACCCTGCTGGGTATGTTCCCATATGGGAACGGGTAGGACTCAAATGCCCATGGTAGGAAAACCTGTTAATCTGGAACTACTGACCAAGCAAACAGATATACATGAAACGGCTAATATCACTATTAGGCCTAATCCCATCATCTTTTCAGGTTACACTGATGAGCCAGATTTTTGTTTCTTAAATGGTGCATCACTGACAGAAGGAGGAATTCCTAATGGGGAATTTTGCAGGAACACAAAGGTAAATTTTACACTTCGAGATGTACAAAGGTTCATGGCAGATAGATCATTTGAAATCGTAGGGTTAAATACTGCCATGATTGCTGATGCGGATGAAAGAGTAGGTAATTATACACTCTACAATATTTCTGACTGTGTTCATGCCAGGTCTGGAATGGATAAAACACCCTTGCAGAATTGGTTGCACACTTATCACATGAATGACCTTTTCATTAACACTGATTCCACTCCTAGTTTGGGTGATTGGCTTTGTTTGGTAGGACTACGCTCTGTGCCTAGTGTCCAAGAGGAAGTTTCTTCTGCCCCACATTTGCCCAGGGGATGGATGGTGTGTTGTGGTCTCACCTGTCACACCTCCATCCCCATCCCCATAGACTCTGAGACAGGAGGTTGGTGCACCCTAGCCCGAATGATTCCATACATGGGTATATCTGGTGATACTCAAACTGTCCACATGGTTCCAGCCCATGGGACACTTTCATTCTCACGCCCCAAGAGAGCAATTACTGCCTGGTGGGAGAAATTATTAGCCTCCATAGGAGGAATAGGAATGTGGTCTGCACTGGAGGATATTGATAGATACTCTGACATCATACTTGGTTTGATAAACTCCTCGTCCAGAGATATCAACTTATTAAATGAGGAGACTCTTAAACTAAGAATGCAACAAGAACTTATCATTATACATCAGGAACAAATGTTAGCTGCTATCACTGGTCTATGTAATCTTATGGATAATAAGGAAATGTGTTGTACTTATATCCATAACTAACAGGCTAACAGTCCATCTGGCTGACGGCTCCTTGCCAAGCTCGGGTTATGTCACCCAGGAATCCGTACCTATCTTTACCACTACCAATTCTGGTCATCAGGAGTTTCTCAGATTCGATGTCTTAAGTTCCCCTATGTTCCCGGTCATCCTAGGAATCCCATGGCTACAAGCACACAATCCTCAGATTGATTGGTCCAGGAAGGAGGTACGCCTTACATCTCACTATTGCCAACAACATTGTTTGGCCCCCGAATCCAAGGACTTTTCCAGTTGCCTGACTGTACAATCCACACAGAGTCCGGATCCTAACGTACCAGCAGCTTCCTTGGAATTTCTTGATGTCTTTGATAAAAAGAAATTAGACACCTTACCGCCACACCATCCTTACGGCTGCCCCATCGAGTTACTGCCAGGAGCCACTATTCCCTTTGGTCGTATATTCCCCCTTTCCGAGAGTGAGCTTGAGACCTTGAGACAATACATTGACGAGAACCTTGAAAAAGGATTTATCCGTCCTTCTTCTTCCCCTGCCGGTGCCGGAATTTTCTTTGTTGAGAAGTAGGATAAGACACTGAGACCATGTGTGGACTACAGGGAATTAAACAAGATTACCCTTAAGAGTCGCTACCCACTCCCGCTCATCCCTGAGCTTTTTCAAACTTTCCGCACAGCACACATCTTCACCAAACTCGACCTCCGTGGGGCCTATAATCTCGTCAGGATCCGAGAGGGGGACAAGTGGAAAACGCCTTTCAGAACAAGATTTGGACATTTTGAGTACCTGGTCATGCCTTTTGGGTTGTGCAATGCCCCGGCAACTTTTCAGCATTTCATAAATGATATCTTCCGGGAGCATTTAGATCATTTTGTTGTTGTCTACCTTGACGACATTCTTATTTTTTCAGCCACTCTGGAACTCCATAGAATACACGTTAAGAAGGTACTGTGCATCCTCAGAACCCATGGGTTATTCGTCAAATCTGAAAAATGCGATTTAGAAAAAACTTCAATTCAATTCTTGGGACTTATCACCACAGGTGGAATTGCCATGGATCCTCAAAAAGTAAAGTCCATCCTTGACTGGCCGGCCCCCTCTGACAGGAAGGGTGTTCAGAGATTCATTGGCTTCGCAAACTTCTACAGAAGATTTATAAAGAATTTCTCCACCATTGTTGCACCCATTACTCAGACCACCCGCCAACATACCAAGTTTCTGTGGTCTGCAGCGGCACAGTCCGCCTTCGATCAGCTTAAGACCTTCTTCACTTCTGCCCCAATTCTGCAACACACTGACCCTGCTCTACCCTACGTCCTGGAAGTCGAGGCCTCAGAAGTCGCCACAGGGGCGATTCTATCTCAGCGTCAGGGTCCCAAAGCATTGCTGCATCCCGTGGCCTTTTCCTCACGGAAAATGAGCCCTCCAGAGAAGAATTACGATGTGGGGGATCGGGAACTTTTGGCAATCAAGACAGCTCTCGAGGAATGGAGGTATCTCCTGGAAGGTGCCACTCATCCCATCCTGATTTTTACGGACCACAAGAACTTAGAGTATCTCCGCACGGCCAAACGCTTAGGACCCCGACAGGCTCGATGGGCACTATTTTTCTCCCGGTTTAATTTTCACATAACCTATCGCCCAGGGTTGAAGAATGGAAAGGCGGACGCCTTATCCCGGATGTTTCCGGACACTCCTGAAGAAATTGCCCCCAGTACAATTTTGTCTCCCCAAAACTTTCTACTGATCCAACCCGACCTAAGATCCTCTATTGAGCAGGCCTCTAGTCAATGTACTGAAGCTGAAGTCTCCTCCCTGAGAAGCCAAGAGGGACTCCTATGGCACCAAGATAAGATTTTCGTTCCTCAGCAAGCCAGACTACAAGTATTGAAGACCTTTCATGACCATCAGCTAGCTGGTCATTTTGGGGTCCGAAAAACAACTGAGCTAGTTCAGCGGTCCCTATGGTGGCCTACTTTGAAACTTGATTGTAAAACCTACATCAACTCCTGCATCATCTGCCAACGGAACAAAGGATCCAACGCCAGGTCTTGGGGCTTGTTAAGACAGCCAGTCCCAGAACAACCATGGAGGAAGATTTCCATGGACTTCATCGTGGATTTGCCTCCCTCAGAAGGATTTACTACCATCTTGGTGGTAGTAGATCGCCTGTCCAAAATGGCGCATTTTTTGCCTATGAAAGGTACTCCCTCTGCCTTAGATACAGCAAAAATCTTTATTAAGGAAATTGTTCGACACGGATTACCAAATAACATTGTATCAGATAGAGGGGTACAATTTACCTCTAGGTTTTGGAAAGACCTCTGCAAACTACTTTCAATTGAGATATGTTTGTCCACAGCCTACCACCCACAGAGTAACGGTCAGACCGAAAGGACCAACCAGACGCTGGAACAGTATCTGCGGTGCTTCCGCTCTTTTTCTCAGGACGACTGGATTCAACTATTACCTTGTGCAGAATTTGCTTATAATAACTCAATACACACTTCTACCAACCAATCACCCTTCTGGGCGAATTACGGCTTCCATCCCTCATTCTTACCCAACGTCATTCCGGAATCTTCAGTCCCGGCGGTTCAGGGCAGAGTGGATTTCATTACCAGATACTCCAGGATACCGTAAAAAAGGCCCAAGAAGAATATAAGAAGCAATATGATAGAAAGAGAAGAGCGAACCCTACCTTTAAGATAGGGGACAAGGTGTGGCTCTCATCTATGAATCTCAAGTTACCATGCCCATCCCGGAAATTGGGACCCAAGTTCCTGGGTCCTTTTGAGATCAAACGCGAAATCAACCCTGTAGCCTTTGAACTTACTTTACCCGAATCTTTCAAAATCCATCCTGTTTTTCATGTGTCACTTCTTAAACATGTTGTTTCTAGTCCTTTTCCAGGGAGAGAAGAAGTGCCCCCACCTCCAGTCCAGGTTGGAGATGAAGCTGAATTTGAAGTTGAATCTATCCTTGACTGTCGTCGGAGTCTCGGACTGCTTACGGTGTTTGACCCCCTGGCCTGGCTTCTGACTTCCTATTGGACTTCCATTTGGTCCCCTTCCTTGGACCTTAAGCACGTTGCCTCCAGTGACTTTGCTCTATCAAGCCTCCAACACCGGCTCCTACTTCCAGGCAACCCGTGCTTCTGTGAGCACCACATCCCTGTGTCACCTTCAGGGTTGTGCTGCACTCGGCCGCAAGGGGAGCCCTCTCAGCAACTCGGCCTCCTACCAAGATCCTGACAATAAGGGATGTAACTTTGTATAGTGTAGTGATCTCAACACTGGGGGCATGAGGCAAGCCCCCCAGTAGAACAATGAGCCAACATAGGAGGTCTTTTACACCTTAAGGAGAAAGAAATGTCACACTACAGCCATGTGACTCAAAGGATTAACACCCGTCCAGACTTCCTGACACCAGGGATGGGATGAAGGAACCAGAATGGGGGCTTCATGACCATCACCCCCCCCCCCCCCATCCTGTTCTTGGATTGCATCTACACATTCCATGGAGATTGAATGGAGGTGTTGGTGGATACATCCTGGACACTCTTTAGAACTGAAGAGGTGATTGGAGATACAAAACATCTTCATTATTCCAGAAGTCCAGGTGACCACCTCCCACCAGATACAGATAACATCCACATCCACTAAGAGCTTCACCAGACAATGCTGATACAGATACCTCGGCCAGGTCAGTGACCGCACTGTCCTCTACTGGAAATAATCAACATCCTACTGGCCTATGACTGGACGATAAAGGAGCAGAAGGCCACTGGTGGGATCATCACTCTGCTCTCCTGAAAGCATACTGCTCACTGATAGCGATGACTGCTTCCTAGAGCTGCCCCTCCTCCCTCTCCCAGTCTGAGCGATGCTGTGCAGATCAGTTCAAGAAGAGTTCAGGTAATATGACAGAAGGGAATAATTTTATATAAAAACCTTCTAAATGGTCTTCCTGAGATCTGCAGATGAACTCTAACCAGTTCACCTCTGGACTCTTCACCCCTATGGATCGGAGCCCCTTTTTTATTCGGTTACTAATGTCGTCCTTACTGAGGATAACAGAGGGCTCAGACATTGGTCCTCCTCAGGACGACCGTTATACACATATTATATTAGATCTCTGGGTGGTCGGATGTATGAGGATCTGACTTTTATGTGCAGGCAGAAGGCACAGGTGGCACCTAGGAAAGGTGGGGGGGGGGCGGTGTGGCACCTAGGAAAGGTGGGGGGGGGGGTGGCACCTAGGAAAGGTGGGGGGGGGGGCACCTAGAAAAGGTGGGGGGGGGGGGCACCTAGGAAAGGTGGGGGGGTGGGGGGGCTTTCACCTAGGAAAGGTGGGGGGGGGGGCTGGCACCTAGGAAAGGTGCGGGGGGGCTGGCACCTAGGAAAGGTGGGGGGGGGGGCTGGCACCTAGGAAAGGTGGGGGGGGGCTGGCACCTAGGAAAGGTGGGGGAGGGGCGGTGTGGCACCTAGGAAAGGTGGGGGGGGGGGGTGGCACCTAGGAAAGGTGGGGGGGGGCACCTAGAAAAGGTGGGGGGGGGGCACCTAGGAAAGGTGGGGGGGTGGGGGGACTTTCACCTAGGAAAGGTGGGGGGGGGGCTGGCACCTAGGAAAGGTGCGGGGGGGCTGGCACCTAGGAAAGGTGGGGGGGGGGGGGGCTGGCACCTAGGAAAGGTGGGGGGGGGGGCTGGCACCTAGGAAAGGTGGGGGAGGGGGGGGGTCATCTTCATGCAGAGATTTTTGTCAGAAGACTTGGTGGACAGAGTGGCAGACATGGCGGGAAAAGAGGGAGCCAAGCCTGGGGGAGGGGTGGAGGAAGAAAGGGGACAGTTGACCTCGTAGTTTGTGGTTCGGCTTCTTCCTCTGAGGAAGGTAGGTGTTCTTGTCTCCATCCTCGGTAATATTGTCAGGAGCTGGTCTGAAGAGACGGCGTCCCTGGAGGGCCACACGGATCCAATGCTTTTTCCACACGGGGCCCCAAATCCTCCCAGCGAACGGACATGAGAGAGGAGAAATGAGGCTTCTACCAAACCGTTCCAAGCTACAGCCACCCGACCACATCTTCTAGAAAGAACGGCCTCGGCCGTGGTCACATCTGCTGGGATCGGCAAAGTCACAGATGGGAGGGGGGAGGGGCAGGTCCACCAGAGAGAGGAGACTTCTAAAGAGAGTCTCCAACCACCGATCAGCCGAGTTCTTAAAAGACGGAGCATCCTACAATGGAATAGTAAGGACCTCGTTCAGGCGGGACACTGCTGGATCCATGGAGGAGATGTCCTCCTCACATGGGGGGTACCAGGCCAATACCTGTCTGGGTGTTTCCAGTCCCTGTATAGAAATAGTTGGAGAGGCGGATACAATGAGAAAGTCTTTACAGGAGGAGCTTCAGAGGAGCCAAGTCTGGAAGCAGCACCGGTAGTAGCAGCTGGCTGAGCCTCTAGCTTTAGAGAGGTACAAACCACATCAAGGAGAGTTAGAGGTCTCCTTTAATTTAGCAGTAATAGCAATCTGGGACTCCTCAGGGGTAAGTCAAGGACAGGAGCCACTCAGAATCAGAGTCTCTATGGTCGATGGCTCAGAACCCGCTAAGACTGAAGACCAATCAGAATCTGCAGGAGGGGGATCAGAGTGGGTAAATAGACGGGGAGGGGGTTCAGGGTCATTACTTCTAACCTGAATGTGGTTAAAACCTCCGCCAAAAGAGGAGAGTGCGCAGCACACCGAGGAGAACCCGAAGTAGGACTCTATGATCAGATGAGAAGATAATTCCAGGCTGCATGGGAAGGTGAGCTGCAAGAAGCCCAAGATACCTTAGCAGAGTGTGTGTGTGTGTGTGTGGGGGGGGGGGGGCACCTGGTACAGAGGGACCCCCATCACCCCAACCCCCTTCTGGGTCTAGAATCAAATTGAAAACACATGGCAGCATAAGGAGCAGGGTACAAGGCAGGACCATGGCATACTTTTACCGGAACGGAGTCTGCAAAGCACCCAACACAGAACCTTAAAGGGGACTATCCCCCACCCCCCCCCCCTGCCCAGGGGGGTTCAGACACCTGCATGCCAGGCTAAGGATGACCATACCAGATCTCTGCAATTCCGGGGGCAAGACTCCAGAAAATGATCGAAGAAAACAACGACAAGTCGTACCAGAGCTGAAGACCTCCATCCTTCTAGGATGTGCTGGGGGTGGGAGGGGTTACCTGGGCTGGCTTACATTTTGTTTTATAGTGTCCAATCCTCCTGTAGGCGGCAGTATAACCTGAAGAAGAATGGCTTCCTATGTCCCTCAATGGGTGACAGAGAAAATGTGTCTATTATTATGATGAGGAAATATTTGTTGTGAACGCCCCCCCAATATGGCGGATCATATCTCATCTAAAGTCCTGACTACACCCCCAAAATGTGGACTAAACACCTTGTGAACTCCCCCCAATATGGCAGATCATATCTCATCCAAGGTCCTGACTACATCCCAAAACATGGATTACATACCTTGTGAACACCCCCCAATATGGCGGATCATATCTCATCCAAAGTCCTGACTACACCCCCAAAATGTGGACTAAACACCCTGTGAACTCCCCCCAATATGGCGGATCATATCTCATCCAAAGTTCTGACTACACCCCCAAAATGTGGACTAAATACCTTGTGAACACCCCCAATATGGCGGATCATATCTCATCCAAAGTCCTGACTACACCCCCAAAATGTGGACTAAATACCTTGTGAACACCCCCAATATGGCAGATCATATCTCATCCAAAGTCCTGACTACACCCCCAAAATGTGGACTAAATACCTTGTGAATGCCCCCCAATATGGCGGATCATATCTCATCCAAGGTCCTGACTACATCCCAAAACATGGATTACATACCTTGTGAACACCCCCCAATATGGCGGATCATATCTCATCCAAGGTCCTGACTACACCCCCAAAATGTGGACTAAATACCTTGTGAACACCCCCAATATGGCAGATCATATCTCATCCAAAGTCCTGACTACACCCCCAAAACCTTGTGAACACCCCCAATATGGCGGATATCTCATCCAAAGTCCTGACTACACCCCCAAAATGTGGAATAAATACCTTGAAAACACCCCCAATATGGCGGATCATATCTCATCCAAAGTCCTGACTACACCCCCAAAACCTTGTGAACACCCCCAATATGGCAGATATCTCATCCAAAGTCCTGACTACACCCCCAAAATGTGGAATAAATACCTTGAAAACACCCCCAATATGGCGGATCATATCTCATCCAAAGTCCTGACTACACCCCCAAAATGTGGACTAAATACCTTGTGAATGCCCCCCAATATGGCGGATCATATCTCATCCAAAGTCCTGACTACACCCAAAATTTCCCCTCTCTGCATTATATAGAACTGGCTGGAGACCTCCTTGAGGAAGAACACCCCCAAACATCACATAGAAATGTCTCCACTCTTCAGTCAGCAAGATCTACAGAAGTGACAAACATGGCGGCAGGTAGACTTGGCGGCCATGTTGGGACTCACCACTCTGGGACAGTTCAATGTCGCTCTCCTGCAGGGGCTCACTGCTCTCCACCTCCTCCTCCTCGCTCTCACTGTCTGACCCGCCACACAACTCTGCCAGCTGGGCCTCCGTATCTGCCGCCTCCAGGGACGCCCACTTCTTCTGCATCACAAGGAGCTGGCGGAGGACTTTCCTCTGCAGAAGGACAAGAGGAACCAAGGATAAAGGACTGGACTGACATGGAAGGAAGCATCAGACGTGAATGCTATTCTCACCTGGAGCTGCGAGTCCTTCGCTTCTCTGGAACATTTCAGGGCACTGGACAGACACCTCTGCACCTCCTCCGACCCCTGGCCATCCTCCTCCATTGACATCGCCATATTCAGCCATGTTTTACATTCCTGCAGCAGAGGAAAGGAGACAAGAACAAAAGGCATTTTCTCCAAGAAATAAATATCCCAATCCATCTCCCAACCTTCAACAGCTTCTTCCAAAGGTGGTCTCCCAATCTGTCTGGGTCCCCCTCCAAAAGGTCATTATCCCCCAACCTTCACCATCTGGCCATTACCATTATTCTCCATCCAATCTGCCCACCATTGTTCTCAGCACTTCCACCTTCCAGTCTGTGAAAAATCCACCCTCCTCCTCTGACTCTTTCAGAGTCACCTATCCACTCCTCTCATCCCTCCTCTGAGGAGTCACCTATCCATTCCTCCTCCCTCTTCTTTCATTCCTGCCCTGAGGAGTCACCTATCCATTTCTCCTCCCCCTTAGGAAGTCACCCATCTCCATTCCTCATCACTCTCCTTTCATCCCTCTCCTGAGAAGTCACCTATTCATTCCTCCTCCCTCCCCTGAGGAAGTCACCCATCTCCATTCCTCATCACTCTCCTTTCATCCCCTCCCCTGAGAAGTCACCTATCCATTCCTCCTCCCTCTCATCCCTCCCCTGAGGAAGTCACCCATCTCCATTCTCCCTCCCTCTCCTCTCATTCCTCCCCTGAGGAAGTCACTCATCTCCATTCCTCCCCTAAGGAAGTCACCTATCTCCATTCCTCCTTCCTCTCTCATTCCTTCATGTACAGATCCCACTTACAGATCCCTGCTGCAAGTAGTGTTTGGCCTTCAGAACCCCCCCACAACCATCCTCTCAGATCCTCCCCCTTACCTCCACAGGATTGCCCTTCCGCAACTCCAGCTCCTCCTGATAGTGCAGCAAAGCACGCTTGTGGTCTCTCAGGTCAGTGTAGGTGGCAGCCAGGGACACGTGAATGACCGCCAGTTCCCTGTCTGGGCGCTCCAGGGACTGAGCACATCTGAGCTGTAAGGAAAAACACAGAGTAAAACGTGTATGAGGCACTCCCTACCCACCCCAGGCCAGGGATAGGCTGGAAACTCTGCCTCCTAGAGGTCACCCCTACTCTCACCTGACCCCATTAGAAGTCACCCCTCCTATCTCAATTAACCCCCCCCCCCCCACCAGTCCTCACCTGCAGCTTGTAATACTCCACGGCTTTGCTGTAACAGGACACTTTACAGTACAGATCTCCAAGCTGCTCATACAGCGGTAGCGCCCCCCGCTGGTCTCCCTCCACAAGCTCCGATAATGCCTCTTCTAAATGGCAGCCCTTTATAGCTGGAAGGAAGCAGAAGGTTCAGATACAGATATTGTGTTTGTGAGGCGGGAGAAGGACACCAGCGGTTTGAGGGACAATGTCCTGACAAGGGGAGAGAGGCCCATGGGCAGCATGATGGGTCAGTGTGACTGTGGGGGAAGGGGGGTTGGTGTGAGAGTCTTAGAGGATGGCCAGTGTCCATCTCCACCAATCAGAACATAGAGAGGTTAGTAGGTGACATCACCCTCCCAGGTGGCCATGTTGGGTCAGTATGATGGGGGAGGTCGCAGTCAGATGACGGTAATACTACGGTCACCATTCAGACCCCCGATGATGGGAGCATTGTCCACCGATCTCACCGTATTTCAGGTTGCGGCGTACAATGTCTCGATCCGACTGCTGTAGACTTCCCAGACGAAAAGCCTTCTTCAGTGAGCGCTTCCCCGCTGACAGATCCCCCAGAGAGAGCAGAGCCTGAGAGAGAAGAGAAGATATGAAGAGAACCCGCCTCCACCATCTCCCCCACCCTCCAGTCAGTATAAGGGGGTGAGGGGCAAATGGGGGTCCATATATGATATACATTACAGACTGCACCCTACTGAGGGTAGAATAGTTCCTCCCACTTACCTGGCCAATGCTGCCATAACATTCGCTCTCCATCTGCTTGTCCCGCATTCGCCGGGCGCACTCCCGGGCCGCTTCCCAGCAGCGGATGGCCTTAGAATGTTCGCCCTTCCGTAGGTGGATCCCCGCCAGGTTAACGTTCGCTCGGTACAGATCTTCATGGAGCTGAGTCTGTCTGTGAAAGAGAATGCAGAGAGTGAAAAGAGGAAGAGGAGGGGGGAGGAGGAGGAAGAGGAGGGGAGTACAGGGAAGAGTTCGAGGGGAGTACGAAGAGGAGGGGCGAGTACGGAGAGGAGAAGGAGGATCAGGATTACTCAGAGATGAAGATACTCTTCCGGATGTAATAGCTGCACTTGTCCGGTTTCCCCATGATATCATAAAGGAAGCCCAGATTCAGGAAGAGGCGCGCCCTCATCTCACTCAGATCTCGCTGGGACACTTTGCCTGAAAAAGAATCATTAACCAATCAGAGCCCTGCTCATACCAGAGACACCCCAGAATATCTCCCATCTAGGATTAAGGTACCCCCTCCATTCCATCACCCACCACAGCCAACCATCCTCTACATCCCCCACCTCCCATCTAGTACCACCACCAACCCTCATTTACCTCCATCTTCTACCACCACCACCAACGCTCCCCCAACTCCTCCATCTTCTACCACTACCAACCCTTCCCCACCTCCTTCAACTTCTACCACCACCAACGCTTCCCCACCTCCTCCATCTTCTACCAACACTTCCCCACCTCCTTCATCTTCTACCACCACCAACGCTTCCCCACCTCCTCCATCTTCTACCACCACCAACGCTCCCCCAACTCCTCCATCTTCTACCACTACCAACCCTTCCCCACCTCCTTCAACTTCTACCACCACCAACGCTTCCCCACCTCCTCCATCTTCTACCACCACCAACGCTTCCCCACCTCCTCCATCTTCTACCACCACCAACGCTCCCCCAACTCCTCCATCTTCTACCACTACCAACCCTTCCCCACCTCCTTCAACTTCTACCACCACCAACGCTTCCCCACCTCCTCCATCTTCTACCAACACTTCCCCACCTCCTTCATCTTCTACCACCACCAACGCTTCCCCACCTCCTCCATCTTCTACCACCAACGCTTCCCCACCTCCTCCATCTTCTACCACCACCAACGCTTCCCCACCTCCTCCATCTTCTACCACCACCAACGCTTCCCCACCTCCTTCATCTTCTACCACCACCAACGCTCCCCACCTCCTCCATCTTCTACCACCACCAACGCTTCCCCACCTCCTTCAACTTCTACCACCACCAACGCTTCCCCACCTCCTCCATCTTCTACCACCACCAACGCTTCCCCACCTCCTTCAACTTCTACCACCACCAACGCTTCCCCACCTCCTCCATCTTCTACCAACACTTCCCCACCTCCTCCATCTTCTACCACCACCAACGTTCCCCCACCTCCTTCATCTTCTACCACTACCAACGCTCCTCCACCTCCTCCATCTTCTATCAGCACCAACACTTCCCCACCTCCTCCATCTTCTACCACCACCAACGCTCCCCCACCTCCTCCATCTTCTACCACCACCAACGCTTCCCCGCCTCCTTCAACTTCTACCACCACCAATGCTTCCCCACCTCCTCCATCTTCTACCACCACCAACGCTCCTCCACCTCCTCCATCTTCTACCACCACCAACGCTCCTCCACCTTCTACCACCACCAACACTTCCCCACCTCCTCCATCTTCTACCACCACCAACGCTTCCCCGCCTCCTTCAACTTCTACCACTACCAACGCTTCCCCACCTCCTCCATCTTCTACCACCACCAACGCTTCCCCACCTCCTCCATCTTCTACCACCACCAACGCTCCCCCACCTCCTCCATCTTCTACCACCACCAACGCTTCCCCACCTCCTTCATCTTCTACCACCACCAACGCTCCCCCACCTCCTCCATCTTCTACCACCACCAACGCTTCCCCACCTCCTCCATCTTCTACCACCACCGCTTCCCCACCTCCTTCATCTTCTAAAACCACCAACGCTTCCCCACCTCCTTCATCTTCTACCACCACCAACGCTCCTCCACCTCCTCCATCTTCTACCACTACCAACACTTCCCCACCTCCTCCATCTTCTACCACCACCAACGCTTCCCCACCTCCTCCATCTTCTACCACCACCAACGCTTCCCCACCTCCTTCATCTTCTACCACCAAGAACACTCCCCCACCTCCTTCATCTTCTACCACCACCAACGCTCCTCCACCTCCTCCATCTTCTACCACCACCAACACTTCCCCACCTCCTCCATCTTCTACCACCACCAACACTTCCCCACCTCCTTCATCTTCTACCACCACCAACCCTCATTTACCTCCATCTTCTACCACCACCACCAACGCTCCCCCAACTCCTCCATCTTCTACCACCACCAACGCTTCCCCGCCTCCTTCAACTTCTACCACCACCAACGCTTCCCCACCTCCTCCATCTTCTACCACCACCAACGCTCCTCCACCTCCTCCATCTTCTACCACCACCAACACTTCCCCACCTCCTCCATCTTCTACCACCACCAACGCTCCTCCACCTCCTCCATCTTCTACCACCACCAACACTTCCCCACCTCCTCCATCTTCTACCACCACCAACACTTCCCCACCTCCTTCATCTTCTACCACCACCAACGCTTCCCCGCCTCCTTCAACTTCTACCACCACCAACGCTTCCCCACCTCCTCCATCTTCTACCACCACCAACGCTTCCCCACCTCCTCCATCTTCTACCACCACCAACGCTCCCCCACCTCCTCCATCTTCTACCACTACCAACCCTTCCCCACCTCCTCCATCTTCTACCACCACCAACGCTTCCCCACCTCCTCCATCTTCTACCACCACCAACGCTTCCCCGCCTCCTTCAACTTCTACCACCACCAACGCTTCCCCACCTCCTCCATCTTCTACCACCACCAACGCTTCCCCACCTCCTCCATCTTCTACCACCACCAACGCTCCTCCACCTCCTCCATCTTCTACCACCACCAACACTTCCCCACCTCCTCCATCTTCTACCACCACCAACGCTCCCCCACCTCCTTCATCTTCTACCACCACCAACGCTTCCCCGCCTCCTTCAACTTCTACCACCACCAACGCTTCCCCACCGCCTCCATCTTCTACCACCACCAAACGCTTCCCCACCTCCTCCATCTTCTACCACCACCAACGCTTCCCCACCTCCATCTTCTACCACCACCAACACTCCCCCACCTCCTCCATCTTCTACCACCACCAACGCTTCCCCACCTCCTTCATCTTCTACCACCACCAATGCTCCCCCACCTCCTTCATCTTCTACCACCACCAACGCTTCCCCACCTCCTTCATCTTCTACCACCACCAACCCTCATTTACCTCCATCTTCTACCACCACCACCAACGCTTCCCCACCTCCTCCATCTTCTACCACTACCAATGCTCCTCCACCTCCTCCATCTTCTACCACCACCAATGCTCCCTCACCTCCTCCATCTTCTACCACTACCAATGCTCCCCCACCTCTTCCATCTTCTACCACTACCAATGCTCCTCCATCTTCTACCACTACCAACGCTCCTCTATCTTCTACCACCACCAACGCTCCCCCACCTCCTCCATCTTCTACCACCACCAACGCTCCCCCACCTCCTCCATCTTCTACCACCACCAACGCTCCCCCACCTCCTCCATCTTCTACCACCACCAACGCTCCCCCACCTCCTCCATCTTCTACCACCACCAATGCTCCTCCACCTCCTCCATCTTCTACCACTACCAATGCTCCTCCACCTCCTCCATCTTCTACCACTACCAATGCTCCTCCTCCATCTTCTACCACTACCAACCCTCCTCTAACACTACCAACTCTTTTCCACTAACGTTTACCTTCTAGACGCTCATCCACAATGGCCAAGCTCTTGAGGAAGGCATCTTCTGCTGGGCGTTGAGCCTCCTCCTTCCCCACCTCACACATATATAGGTAGGTGCGGCCTATGGTGGCCAACGCTCTCTGCTCCTCAATGTCCGAGGAGACTGACTTGGCCAGGTCCATGTGAAGGTGCTGATGCTGTGGGGAAGAAGAAAGGAAAGTCTATCAGTCATGATCAGCTGCCTGGGGGGGTTGGCACAGGATATTAACCTGCACCCTTCCACCTCCATCCTAAACCCTCCAATATCAGCTACAGACTGAAGGGGGGCACACACACAGGAGAGGGTTCAGACTACGATCATCCAACCTTCTCACAGTGTATGGGGCACATCACATCATCCATCAGAAATGTTTTCCTCTTCCGCACTGTTCTCTGTGGATACTTTCTTGAAGAGATAGCCCAGCTTGTGCTGCTTAGTGGATGTGAAATGTTGGGACTCCGATCCATAAAAACCAACAATGGACTGTCCTCATGTCCATCAAAAAATGGGGGAGGGGGGGGATTGGGGGATAAGGGATGGGGGGAAGGGAGGGGGAGAGGGAAAGCGTGAGTACACCTGTACTGAATCGTAGGATTTTTTAAAGCCAGTGCTTGGTAATTTGACCCGTTAGGGTATTGTTTCTGTAACCATGACTTGTACAGTATCAAATGGGGGGTTGGGGAAGGGGAGAACCCGAAAGGGTGGGTTCAAGAGAAGGGGTTACTTTATGCAACAATGGAGTATAGAGTTGGTATAGTGATAAAAATCAATTTTTATTCATCTTATACATAAAAAAGAAACACAATTACTGAAATTATTAATAACAATAATGGTAATATAATTAGGCCTTGAATAAACCAGACAAGACAGACTTGACAAACAATACATCTAAGAAACATATATTGCTACCCAGTCAGGGCATATTGCAGTTTGCCACATTGGCCTAATGGTTAGGTCAATCAATCAAATTATATTGGATTACGGTCTACCCAAATTATGGGTTCCAATTTAGTGTTTAGACTATAGTGTGGGCCCCTGTGGCATTATGCAATGGGAGAGTGTTAGACACAGTGGAAGAGAAGACACCTGTGATGTGATAAGGCAGGGTGTAATTCTATTGTTGTATTTGTGGTGGGGGTTAGCTATTCCTCTAAATTAGATATAGGGCAATGTAGACAAATCGTCCTATAACCGTGTTAACCCCTATATAGTTATCTGGAAGGCCTTAGTAACCTGCAGAGATGTTAGAAATGCCGGTTCAAGCTGATATCAGGTATGCAGTGGTACCATAGACAGTCAGGCAGCAGTTTAGCTAGGTGTTCAGGTGGCAGTGCAGTCACTCAAACAACGATCTAGTAATGTAGTTAGAATGCAATTGCTGTTTGTATTTAGCTGTGTTGTTATTGGCTGTACATTACCACTGTCTTCCATGCTGCTCTACTCAGGGGTACTGTAGTCCATTAGTCCTGAAAGCCATAACGACCGTAGCGTTCCTATTTCGGGCACGGGATACCCACAAAGTCCTGCTGTGGATTGCGATGCTCCGCTTGTAAGTGGGGGGTAAGGATTCCCGTATCTCGGAGACGCTTGGCGGGCCTTTGGTTTCCCCTTTCCGAGCTGCGGCTATGTCTTCCTCGTATCAGCTCATTTGCTGTGTGTCTCCCTCAGTGCGCTGAGCGCACGGACTGGGTAGCGCAGTGACGTCAACTCGTTTCGCCGTGATTCAATGACGTAGCTTCATCTCTGGACGTTCATTGGTCGGTTGCCTCACACCCTTCTTATAGTGTCTTTCGCTGAGGGTCGCCGCCAATGGAAAGTGTTGAAAAAATTGAAGGGATTTTAAGCCAATCATAGGTGGCTGGTTGTTCAGAACGGCCTATCGGCCAATGCAAACATTGTGGTTGTTTTAAATGCAACAATCGCTTGGTCATTCCTTTTGGGAAAGTATCCTAGCGCATATTAGGAACCTCCTTACTTTTTAGTGGAGGTGGTGGGGAGAATATGGTCTGATGTGGGTGATAAAAGGATAGGCATAAAGACGGGATCGGGACCATCACCATGGTTGTTAATTGGTACCGTGGTAGAAGCTGAGTAGGGGAAAGAGAAGAGACAACACCCAAGTGGCATGCTGAGTATTTACATGTACACATATACACGCCGATTTTAACAAAGTAAGTGGCAGCAGTTCAAAAATAGAATTATAGTTATTCCTAAAGAGTATTATTCTCTGTTCACTGTGTGAATGACACCCAACCATCATAAAGCATAGGGTAGCCTATACTTTGTCCATTAATCATTGTGGTCTAACTAAATGGTGTCACAGTTGCTGTCACCTCCATATTTAGTTAAGCTGGTTGAAGGTAGTGGGTAATTAAGGATGAACTACAGAACAGTATAAGAATCAGAGCACCCACCATATAGTATGTTAAGGGAGATACTCACTATGGTGTGGCTTAGACTGGTTTCAGGGTTCCAAGAACACTTGTAGGTTCAGTTCGGTGTTTAACCCCACCGGCACCAGGGACTTTAGCCTGTATACCCACCACTTCTCTTTTTAGAGGAGTACACGGTCAAAGTCTCCTCGTCTGGTGGGTAACTTTAAGGCGTATATATCCCCTTAACTGTTAGCCCCTCAGAGGATCCTCCATGGCACAGAGCAAAGTGTTTGGCCAGGGGTTTTTCTGGTATCTTTCCTTTAGTGTTAATTTCCCTTAAATGCTCACCAAAACGTATTCTCAGGGGTCTCTTAGTTTTGCCTATGTATATCTTAGGACACGGGCACGTGATTAAATAGATCACTCTTGATGTTGAGCAGTTGATGAGATCGCGTATTTCATATGTCCTTTCATTGAGAGCATCAGTGAAGGTGGAGGTTCGGTGAACGAAGGGGCACATTTGGCATTTGTTACAAGAGAACATACCCTTTGCTCGTGGGTACTTCGATAGCCAAGTGGGGTCTGGCTCTTTAACAAATTCAGACTGGATCAGCATATCGCCCAAGCTTGGGGCTCGACGAGCGACCATCTTGGGGGAGGTGCTGACTATCTTAGCCAATTCAGGGGTATTGGTCCAGATTCCCCAGTGTTTTTTTAGGATGGAAAATACATTATTCCACTGGGAGCCATACGCTGTTATAACCCGTACTGGCTCATTTGTTTGTATCAGTGACCCCTTTGTAGTTTTTGTCTCCTGCAAAAGGCTCTCCCTATCCCTTATGGCTGCCTTTTTTCTAGCCCTCCTGAGTTGCCCATGAGAGTACCCCCGTTCACGAAATCTCATATAGAGTTCACTACTCTCCCGTTAGTGCAGTTCCTTTTAATTCGAAGGAACTGTCCTACTGGTATTCCATTTTTGAGCCAATGGGGGTGGTGACTTGTTGCTTCCAATAGTGTATTAGCAGCCGTTTCCTTTCGGAACGTGCTGGTGTTACCATATTACCCCCAATGGGAGTGACATGAAGATAGTTAACCTATCAAATATGACACTTACTACAGACCACATCAGTCTACTTAAAAAGGGTATGACCTTTTCTCCAGTTAGTAATATGGATGAATTTACGGTCTTTAAGGATATTACATTATTCCTGAGGAAGGCATGCCACTTGGGTGTTGTCTCTTCTCTTTCCCCTACTCAGCTTCTACCACGGTACCAATTAACAACCATGGTGATGGTCCCGATCCCGTCTTTATGCCTATCCTTTTATCACCCACATCAGACCATATTCTCCCCACCACCTCCACTAAAAAGTAAAGAGGTTCCTAATATGCGCTAGGATACTTTCCCAAAAGGAATGACCAAGCGATTGTTGCATTTAAAACAACCACAATGTTTGCATTGGCCGATAGGCCGTTCTGAACAACCAGCCACCTATGATTGGCTTAAAATCCCTTCAATTTTTTCAACACTTTCCATTGGCGGCGACCCTCAGCGAAAGACACTATAAGAAGGGTGTGAGGCAACCGACCAATGAACGTCCAGAGATGAAGCTACGTCATTGAATCACGGCGAAACGCGTTGACGTCACTGCGCTACCCAGTCCGTGCGCTCAGGGCACTGAGGGAGACACACAGCAAATGAGCTGATACGAGGAAGACATAGCCGCAGCTCGGAAAGGGGAAACCAAAGGCCCGCCAAGCGTCTCCGAGATACGGGAATCCTTACCCCCCACTTACAAGCGGAGCATCGCAATCCACAGCAGGACTTTGTGGGTATCCCGTGCCCGAAATAGGAACGCTACGGTCGTTATGGCTTTCAGGACTAATGGACTACAGTACCCCTGAGTAGAGCAGCATGGAAGACAGTGGTAATGTACAGCCAATAACAACACAGCTAAATACAAACAGCAATTGCATTCTAACTACATTACTAGATCGTTGTTTGAGTGACTGCACTGCCACCTGAACACCTAGCTAAACTGCTGCCTGACTGTCTATGGTACCACTGCATACCTGATATCAGCTTGAACCGGCATTTCTAACATCTCTGCAGGTTACTAAGGCCTTCCAGATAACTATATAGGGGTTAACACGGTTATAGGACGATTTGTCTACATTGCCCTATATCTAATTTAGAGGAATAGCTAACCCCCACCACAAATACAACAATAGAATTACACCCTGCCTTATCACATCACAGGTGTCTTCTCTTCCACTGTGTCTAACACTCTCCCATTGCATAATGCCACAGGGGCCCACACTATAGTCTAAACACTAAATTGGAACCCATAATTTGGGTAGACCGTAATCCAATATAATTTGATTGATTGACCTAACCATTAGGCCAATGTGGCAAACTGCAATATGCCCTGACTGGGTAGCAATATATGTTTCTTAGATGTATTGTTTGTCAAGTCTGTCTTGTCTGGTTTATTCAAGGCCTAATTATATTACCATTATTGTTATTAATAATTTCAGTAATTGTGTTTCTTTTTTATGTATAAGATGAATAAAAATTGATTTTTATCACTATACCAACTCTATACTCCATTGTTGCATAAAGTAACCCCTTCTCTTGAACCCACCCTTTCGGGTTCTCCCCTTCCCCTACCCCCCATTTGATACTGTCCTCATGTCCAGCCAGGTGCTGATTGCAGAAAGAGAGCCCAGAAATGTTCAGCAATCCATCTCATGATAAACATTTCATCTCAGGTACCTCCAACACTCCTCACCCCCCATCACATGGACCACACACAATCCAATCACATACAATCTCCTCTGTTTCTGGGGTACTTACCTTGAGGGCGGCCTCATAATTCCCCAGCTCTGCGAAGCATTCCCCAATTTTCCGATTGGCTACAGCACAGCCAATGACATCGCCCAATCCCTGGCAGATCCCCAGCTCCTGACGGTGCTCCTCAATGGCCTCCTGGAATTGTCCTGTGAAGACATAGACGACTATTAAATGGGAGGAGACCACACAGATCATCCAACCTGAGTCGGAGGGTCAGCGACCAATCAGAGCCCCAGAAGAAATTCACCTTTATGCTGCATCCATACCTAGGGTGCAACCCGCTCCTATGTCTCCCACCACTGGCATATCCTGTTCTGTGGGCGGGGATTCTCTCCCTGCACCTGCTGTCACCTTCTGAAAACAGGACTCCGCCCACACAGCTGTGTCATTCATTCAGAGTTCTGTGAATGAAAAGACTACAAGTACTGTGTGTCCCCGCCGCCGCTGACTGAGGTCCTGAATGGACGGCTCAGCCACTCGGAGTTCCTTCCTCTAGAACTGAAAGTCAGTCTGGGGACATCGGGGATCAGCAGATTGATGTTCTGCAGTAAAAAAGATAATAAATCTACATTTATTTACCTGCAACAATATCTGAATTTATTATTTGTTTTTGAAAGGTGAACTCCTTTATTACCTCCCGAAGATTTACCCCCCTTCATGACCCTGGCCTTTTCTGGCACTTTCTGTTTACGAGTTTAAATCAGTATTTTCTGCTAGAAAATTAATATGTTATTTAGAACCCCCGAACTTAATATATACAGCTGTGCTCATAAGTTTACATACCCTGGCAGAATTTCTGATTTCTTGGCCATTATTCAGAGAATATAAAAGATAACACACAAACTTTTCTCTCACTTATGGTTAGTGTTTGGCTGAAGCCATTTATTATCAATCATCTGTGTTTACTCTTTTTATATCATAATCGCAACAGAAACTACCCAAATGACCCTGATCAAAAGTTTACACACCCCAGTGATTTTGGCCTAATAACATGCACACAAGGTGACACAAAGGGGTTTGAATGGCTATTAAAGGGAACCACCCTCACCTGTGATCTATTTGTAATTAGTGTGTGTGTATAAAAGGTCAATGAGTTTCTGGATTCCGGACAGACCCTTGCATCTTTCATCCAGTGCTGCACTGACGTTTCTGGATTCTGAATCACGGGGAAAGCAAAAGAATTGCCAAAGGATCTGCAGGAAAAGGTAGTTGAACTATATAAAACAGGAAAGGGATATAAAAAGATATCCAAGGAATAGAGAATGCCAATCAGCAGTGTTCAAACTCCAATCAAGAAGTGGAAAATGAGGGGTTCTGGTGAAACCAAACCACGGTCAGGTAGACCAACTAAAATTTCAGCCACAACTGCCAGGAAAATAGTTTGGGCTGCAAAGAAAACCCCACAAATAACTTCAGGTGAAATACAGAACTCTCTGAAAACATGAGGTGTGGCTGTTTCAAGATGCACAATAAGGTGGCACTTGAAGAAAGATGGTCTGCATGGTCGAGTCTCCAGAAGAAAGATGGGCTGCATGGTCGAGTCTCCCGAAGAAAGATGGGCTGCATGGTCGAGTCTCCCGAAGAAAGATGGGCTGCATGGTCGAGTCTCCCGAAGAAAGATGGGCTGCATGGTGGAGTCTCCAGAAGAAAGATGGTCTGCATGGTCCAGTCTCCAGAAGAAAGATGGGCTGCATGGTCGAGTCTCCAGAAGAAAGATGGGCTGCATGGTCGAGTCTCCAGAAGAAAGATGGGCTGCATGGTCGAGTCTCCAGAAGAAAGATGGGCTGCATGGTCGAGTCTCCAGAAGAAAGATGGGCTGCATGGTCGAGTCTCCAGAAGAAAGATGGGCTGCATGATCGAGTCTCCAGAAGAAAGATGGGCTGCATGGTCGAGTCTCCAGAAGAAAGATGGGCTGCATGGTCGAGTCTCCAGAAGAAAGATGGGCTGCATGGTCGAGTCTCCAGAAGAAAGATGGGCTGCATGGTCGAGTCTCCAGAAGAAAGATGGTCTGCATGGTCGAGTCACCAGAAGAAAGATGGACTGCATGGTCGAGTCTCCAGAAGAAAGATGGTCTGCATGGTCGAGTCTCCAGAAGAAAGATGGTCTGCATGGTCGAGTCTCCAGAAGAAAGATGGGCTGCATGGTCCAGTCTCCAGAAGAAAGATGGTCTGCATGGTCGAGTCTCCAGAAGAAAGATGGGCTGCATGGTCGAGTCTCCAGAAGAAAGTCATTACTACACAAATGTCACAAAGTATCCGCTTACAATACGCCAAACAGCACAGAGACAAGCTTCCAACCTTCTGATACAAAGTCATTTGGAGTGATGAAACCAAAATAGATCTTTTTGGCCAAAACCATAAACACTACATTTGGAGAGGAGTCAACAAGGCCTATGATGAAAGGTCCACCATCCCTACTGTGAAACACGGTGGTGGATCGCTGATGTTTTAGGGATATGTGAGCTACAAAGACACAGGAAATTTGGTCACAATTTATGACAAGATGAATGTAGAATGTTATCAAAAAATACTGGAGGAACATTTCATTCATCGGTCAGGAAGCTGCGCATGGGACGGACTTGGACATTCCAATATAACAATGATCCAAAACAAGGCCAAGTCCACCTGTCATTGGCTACAGCAGAATAAAGTGAAGGTTCTGCAGTGTCCATCTCAGTCTCCTGACCTCAATATCATTGAGCCCCTCTGGGGAGATCTCAGAAGTGCTGTTCATGGAAGACAGCCCAAGAATTTACAGGAACTGGAGGACTTTGTGCCAAGAGGAACCATCTGAGAAGATAAAGAGCCTCATCCACAAATACCACAAAAGACTTCAAGCTGTCATTGACTGGGGTATGTAAACTTATGAGCACAACTGTATATATATATATATATTTTTAGCAGAGACCCTAGGGAATAAAATGCAGATTGTTGCAATTTTTATGTCACACGGAATTTGCCCAGTGGTTTTGCAAACTAAATTTTTTGGGGGAAAAAAAAAAAATTAAAAAAAATTGATATAACAGATGATGTTACACCGAGTAAATAGATACCCAACACGTCATGCTTTAAAATGGCACACGCTCGTGGAATGGCGACAAACTTCAGTACCTAAAAAACTCCATAGGTGACAATTTAACCCCTTCCCGCCGAGCGTACGCAGATGTGCGTACTCGGCTTTCCGGGGCTTTACCGGGATGATGCCCACAGCTGCAGGCATCATCCTGGAACCGTTTTGTAGAGCGGGTAATCGGCTATCCTGGTATAACAACCAATGTGGCTAAAAGCCGCTCGGCTGCTATACCGGAGGAGCGGCAGGGGACGTCCCCCCCTCCGGCCGCTCTTACTGGGCCTCCAGGCCCGATGACCAATCGGCCCAGGCTGGAATAAAGCCGTGAGCGGCTTTATTCCAGCCTCCTAATCGTAAACATGACGTCACTTCCTGTTTACTCAGCTGCCAATGGCGCCGTTTTAAAAAATTCACAGTATTCAGAATCGCCAAAAACGGTGATCTGAATACTTTGAAGCGCAAAGGAGGGATTGGAGGAGGAGGGGCCGACAGCGGAGGAGCTGACAGAGGGACAGAGGAGCCGACAGCGGGACGGAGGAGGAGCCGACAGTGGGACAGAGAAGGAGCCTACAGCGGGACAGAGAAGGAGCCTACAGCGGGACAGAGAAGGAGCCTACAGCGGGACAGAGGAGGAGCCGACAGCGGGACAGAGGAGGAGCCGACAGCGGGACAGAGAAGGAGCCGACAGCGGGACAGAGAAGGAGCCGACAGCGGGACAGAGGAGGAGCCGACAGCGGGACAGAGGAGGAGCCGACAGCGGGACAGAGGAGGAGCCGACAGCGGGACAGAGGAGGAGCCGACAGCGGGACAGAGGAGGAGCCGACAGCGGGACAGAGGAGGAGCCGACAGCGGGACAGAGAAGGAGCCGACAGCGGGACAGAGAAGGAGCCGACAGCGGGACAGAGAAGGAGCCGACAGCGGGACAGAGAAGGAGCCGACAGCGGGACAGAGAAGGAGCCGACAGCGGGACAGAGAAGGAGCCGACAGCGGGACAGAGAAGGAGCCGACAGCGGGACAGAGAAGGAGCCGACAGCGGGACAGAAAAGGAGCCGACAGCGGGACAGAGGAGGAGCCGACAGCGGGACAGAGGAGGAGCCGACAGCGGGACAGAGGAGGAGCCGACAGCGGGACAGAGAAGGAGCCGACAGCGGGACAGAGAAGGAGCCGACAGCGGGACAGAGAAGGAGCCGACAGCGGGACAGAGAAGGAGCCGACAGCGGGACAGAGAAGGAGCCGACAGCGGGACAGAGAAGGAGCCGACAGCGGGACAGAGAAGGAGCCGACAGCGGGACAGAGAAGGAGCCGACAGCGGGACAGAGAAGGAGCCGACAGCGGGACAGATGACAGGTGCTCTTTAAAAATGATGATTTAAATGACATCCACCCTGGAATAAACCCCGACTACCTGGTGCAGGTAAGTACTCTACTCACCTACCTCTCCATGTGCGGTACTCACCTTTACCTGCATTCGTCATTTTTTTGCTCCAGAAGAGAAACGTCCAGAGCAGTGGGTTTAGCACCCGGTGTGGAGGGGGGGGAGGGGAGTAATTTTAGGAATCTCCTAAAGGAGGACAGACTGGGATAGAGAGTTCCAGAGGATTGGAGAGGTACACCTGTCTGGGGGGTGGGGGAAGGGAGGAGGATAAAATCTGAACACACATATAAGCTCCATATCTGAGGGGGGGAGTTCCTGTCCAGTCCTGAGATTTACACTGCACAGTCAGGTCACAACCTGTGATTGGATGGTATAGGCTCCTCCCCCTGTCATGTGATGTATATGAGGGAAGTACTGACCGCTCTTGGCAAGGAGCTCCCCCAGCTGATTGCAGATGGCGGATTCTTCCTTCAGGTTTCGGCTTTTCTGAGCACGACATTTCGCCTTCTCCAACTCTGCAAGAGAAAGAAAGAGGTGAGACACACCCACCACACATGAGACACGCCCAGTACACCTGAGACACGCCCAGCACACCCACGAGACAACCAACATACCTGAGACACTCCCACCACACTCATCGAGACACGCCCATCACACCCGAGACACGCCCACCACACCAGAGACACGCCCACCACACCTGAGACACGCCCATCACACCCGAGACACGCCCACTAGAGACACACCAACCACATCTGAGACACGCCCACCACATCTGAAACACGCCCACCACACCAGAGACACGCCCACCACACCAGAGACACGCCCACCACACCAGAGACACGCCCACCACACCTGAGACACGCCCACCACACCCGAGACACGCCCACCACACCCGAGACACGCCCACCACACCCACTGGAGACACACCAACCACATCTGAGACACGCCCACCACATCTGAAACACGCCCACCACATCTGAGACACGCCCACCACACCTGAGATACGCCCACCACACCCACGAGACAACCAACATACCTGAGACACTCCCACCACACTCATCGAGACACGCCCACCACACCTGAGACACGCCCACCACACCTTAGACACACCCACCACACCCCAACCACATCTGAGACACGCCCACCACACCTGAGACATGCCCACCACACCCACTGAGACACACCCACCACACCTGAGACACGCCCACCACACTCATCAAGACACGCCCACCACACCTGATACACACCAACCACATCTGAGACATGCCCACCACACCTGAGACATTCCCATCACACTCATTGAGACACACCCACCAACCACATCTGAGACACGCCCACCACACCTGGGACACACCCACCACACCTGAGACACTCACATAGTCAGGTTGAAAAAAAGACACAAGTCCATCCAGTTCAACCAAAAAATAAATAAATACAATCCCATATACACAATCGTTCACCTACAGGTGATCCAGAGGAAGGCAAAAAACCCAGAAAAGCATCATCCAATCTGCTACAGCAGGGGACAATTTCCTTCCTGATCCCCCCCCCCCCTCCTCGAGAGATAATCGGATTTCCCTATAAATGTCAGTACTAGAGCTGCACAATCAATCGTCAAAAATCGTTATCGCGATTCTTTCCCCATTGCGATATTCACTAAAGTATTTCACAATTCTTTCTATGCAAAGAATTCTCTCTGATCTTCTGAAGCCAAAGAAAGGAAGAGAAATCCGTCACGCCCACCACACCTGAGACACGCCCACCACACCCACTGAGACACACCCACCACACCTGAGACACGCCCACCACACTCATCAAGACACGCCCACCACACCTGATACACGCCCACCACACTTGAGACACGCCCACCACACCCGAGACACGCCCACCACACCCGAGAAATCCGTCCGTCTGCCGAGAATCACAACTTTCCTCATCAGTGGAACTGAAGTATAAACATCGTAACAATTTGTCAATGGAAAAGACTTTGTGTGTAAATGAGGGAAGTTTAAACACTAAACCTTCTTCTGACATTTGTTGGTTTCCAGTTAAAATCTTTTTTTTTTTTTTTGCTGGAAAATTCCTTAGAAGCCGCAAACATTATATATATATTTAGTAGAGACCCTAGAAAATAAAATGGTGGTTGTTGCAATATTTTATGTCACACTGTATTTGCGCAGCAGTCTTTAAATGCAATTTTTTTGGAAAAAATTACTTTATCAAATTCAAAAAAAAAAAAAAAATAACCAGTAAAGTTAGCCCATTTTTTTTTGTATATTGTGAAAGATTTTACATTGAGAGAATCGTGATCTTTTTATTCTTAACAAAAAAAATTGTGATTCTTATTTTGGCCGGAATCGTACAACTCTAGTCAGTAGCCCGTTATATTCTGTATATTTAGGAAAGAATCCAGAACTTTCTTATAGAAATCTACTGAGCCGGTCAGATCCACCTCTGGAGGGAGAATAGTCCACATTATCACACCTCTTACTGAGAAGAAACCTTCCCGTATTTGGAGATGAAATCTCTTTTCCTCCAGATGTAAAGATTCCCCCCACCCCTTGTCCTCTGTGATGACCGAAAAGTGATCGACTCAACACCAAGTTCACTATATGGACCCCTTATGTATTTATACATGGTGATCATATCCCCCTTATGTATTTATACATGGAGATCATATCCCCCCTTATGTATTTATACATGGTGATCATATCCCCCTTATGTATTTATACATGGTGATCATATCCCCCCTTATGTATTTATACATGGAGATCATATCCCCCCTTATGTATTTATACATGGAGATCATATCCCCCCTTAGGTATTTATACATGGAGATCATATCCCCCCTTATATATTTATACATGGAGATCATATCCCCCCCTTATGTATTTATACATGGAGATCATATCCCCCCTTATGTATTTATACATGGAGATCATATCCCCCCTTATGTATTTATACATGGAGATCATATCCCCCCTTATGTATTTATACATGGAGATCATATCCCCCCTTATGTATTTATACATGGAGATCATATCCCCCCTTATGTATTTATACATGGAGATCATATCCCCCCTTATGTATTTATACATGGAGATCATATCCCCCCTTATGTATTTATACATGGAGATCATATCCCTCCCCCTTATGTATTTATATATGGTGATCATATCCCCCCTTATGTATTTATACATGGAGATCATATCCCCCTTATGTATTTATACATGGAGATCATATCCCCCCCTTATGTATTTATACATGGAGATCATATCCCCCTTATGTATTTATACATGGAGATCATATCCCCCTTATGTATTTATACATGGAGATCATATCCCCCCCTTATGTATTTATACATGGAGATCATATCCCACCTTATGTATTTATACATGGAGATTATATCCCCCCTTATGTATTTATATATGGAGATCATATCCCCCTTATGTATTTATACATGGAGATCATATCCCCCTTATATATTTATACATGGAGATCATATCCACCTCTTATGTATTTATACATGGAGATCATATCCCCCTTATGTATTTATACATGGAGATCATATCCCCCCTTATGTATTTATATATGGAGATCATATCCACCCTTATGTATTTATACATGGAGATCATATCCACCTCTTATGTATTTATACATGGAGATCATATCCCCCTTATGTATTTATACATGGAGATCATACCCCCCTTATGTATTTATACATGGAGATCATATCCCCCCTTATGTATTTATACATGGAGATCATATCCCCCTTATGTATTTATACATGGAGATCATATCCCCCCTTATGTATTTATACATGGAGATCATATCCCCCCTTATGTATTTATACATGGAGATCATATCCCCCCTTATGTATTTATACATGGAGATCATATCCCCCCCTTATGTATTTATACATGGAGATCATATCCCCCCTTATGTATTTATACATGGAGATCATATCCCACCTTATGTATTTATACATGGAGATCATATCCCCCCTTATGTATTTATACATGGAGATCATATCCCACCTTATGTATTTATACATGGAGATCATATCCCACCTTATGTATTTATACATGGAGATCATATCCCCCCTTATGTATTTATACATGGAGATCATATCCCCCCTTATGTATTTATACATGGAGATCATATCCCCCCCTTATGTATTTATACATGGAGATCATATCCCCCCTTATATATTTATACATGGAGATCATATCCCCCCTTATGTATTTATACATGGAGATCATATCCCCCTTATGTATTTATACATGGAGATCATATCCCCCCTTATGTATTTATACATGGAGATCATATCCCCCCCTTATATATTTATACATGGCGATCATATCCCCCCTTATGTATTTATACATGGAGATCATATCCCCCCTTATGTATTTATACATGGAGATCATATCCCCCCCTTATATATTTATACATGGCGATCATATCCCCCCTTATGTATTTATACATGGAGATCATATCCCCCCTTATGTATTTATACATGGAGATCATATCCCCCCTTATGTATTTATACATGGAGATCATATCCCTCCCCCTTATGTATTTATACATGGAGATCATATCCCCCTTATGTATTTATACATGGAGATCATATCCCCCCTTATGTATTTATACATGGAGATCATATCCCCCCTTATGTATTTATACATGGAGATCATATCCCCCCTTATGTATTTATACATGGAGATCATATCCCCCCTTATGTATTTATACATGGAGATCATATCCCCCTTATGTATTTATACATGGTGATCATATCCCCCCTTATGTATTTATACATGGAGATCATATCCCCCCCTTATGTATTTATACATGGAGATCATATCCCTCCCCCTTATGTATTTATACATGGAGATCACATTCCCCCTTATGTATTTATACATGGAGATCATATCCCCCCTTATGTATTTATATATGGTGATCATATCCCCCCTTATGTATTTATACATGGAGATCACATTCCCCCTTATGTATTTATACATGGAGATCATATCCCCCCTTATGTATTTATATATGGTGATCATATCCCCCCCTTATGTATTTATACATGAAGATCATATCCCCCTTATATATTTATATATGGTGATCATATCCCCCTTATGTATTTATACATGGAGATTATATCCCCCCTTATGTATTTATACATGGTTATCATATCCCCCTTATGTATTTATACATGGAGATCATATCCCCCCTTATATATTTATACATGGAGATCATATCCCCCCTTATGTATTTATACATGGAGATCATATCCCCCCTTATGTATTTATACATGGAGATCATATCCCCCTTATATATTTATACATGGAGATCATATCCCCCCTTATGTATTTATACATGGAGATCATATCCCCCCTTATGTATTTATACATGGAGATCATATCCCCCCTTATGTATTTATACATGGAGATCATATCCCTCCCCCTTATGTATTTATACATGGAGATCATATCCCCCCTTATGTATTTATACATGGAGATCATATCCCCCCTTATGTATTTATACATGGAGATCATATCCCCCCTTATGTATTTATACATGGAGATCATATCCCCCTTATGTATTTATACATGGAGATCATATCCCCCCTTATGTATTTATACATGGAGATCATATCCCCCTTATGTATTTATACATGGAGATCATATCCCCCCCTTATGTATTTATACATGGAGATCATATCCCCCCTTATGTATTTATACATGGAGATCATATCCCCCTTATGTATTTATACATGGAGATCATATCCCCCCCTTATGTATTTATACATGGAGATCATATCCCACCTTATGTATTTATACATGGAGATTATATCCCCCTTATGTATTTATATATGGAGATCATATCCCCCTTATGTATTTATACATGGAGATCATATCCCCCTTATGTATTTATACATGGAGATCATATCCACCCTTATGTATTTATACATGGAGATCATATCCACCCTTATGTATTTATACATGGAGATCATATCCCCCTTATATATTTATACATGGAGATCATATCCACCTCTTATGTATTTATACATGGAGATCATATCCCCCTTATGTATTTATACATGGAGATCATATCCCCCCTTATGTATTTATATATGGAGATCATATCCACCCTTATGTATTTATACATGGAGATCATATCCACCTCTTATGTATTTATACATGGAGATCATATCCCCCTTATGTATTTATACATGGAGATCATACCCCCCTTATGTATTTATACATGGAGATCATATCCCCCCTTATGTATTTATACATGGAGATCATATCCCCCTTATGTATTTATACATGGAGATCATATCCCCCCTTATGTATTTATACATGGAGATCATATCCCCCCTTATGTATTTATACATGGAGATCATATCCCCCCTTATGTATTTATACATGGAGATCATATCCCCCCCTTATGTATTTATACATGGAGATCATATCCCCCCTTATATATTTATACATGGAGATCATATCCCCCCTTATGTATTTATACATGGAGATCATATCCCACCTTATGTATTTATACATGGAGATCATATCCCACCTTATGTATTTATACATGGAGATCATATCCCCCCTTATGTATTTATACATGGAGATCATATCCCACCTTATGTATTTATACATGGAGATCATATCCCACCTTATGTATTTATACATGGAGATCATATCCCCCCTTATGTATTTATACATGGAGATCATATCCCCCCTTATGTATTTATACATGGAGATCATATCCCCCCCTTATGTATTTATACATGGAGATCATATCCCCCCTTATATATTTATACATGGAGATCATATCCCCCCTTATGTATTTATACATGGAGATCATATCCCCCTTATGTATTTATACATGGAGATCATATCCCCCCTTATGTATTTATACATGGAGATCATATCCCCCCCTTATATATTTATACATGGCGATCATATCCCCCCTTATGTATTTATACATGGAGATCATATCCCCCCTTATGTATTTATACATGGAGATCATATCCCCCCCTTATATATTTATACATGGCGATCATATCCCCCCTTATGTATTTATACATGGAGATCATATCCCCCCTTATGTATTTATACATGGAGATCATATCCCCCCTTATGTATTTATACATGGAGATCATATCCCTCCCCCTTATGTATTTATACATGGAGATCATATCCCCCTTATGTATTTATACATGGAGATCATATCCCCCCTTATGTATTTATACATGGAGATCATATCCCCCCTTATGTATTTATACATGGAGATCATATCCCCCCTTATGTATTTATACATGGAGATCATATCCCCCCTTATGTATTTATACATGGAGATCATATCCCCCTTATGTATTTATACATGGTGATCATATCCCCCCTTATGTATTTATACATGGAGATCATATCCCCCCCTTATGTATTTATACATGGAGATCATATCCCTCCCCCTTATGTATTTATACATGGAGATCACATTCCCCCTTATGTATTTATACATGGAGATCATATCCCCCCTTATGTATTTATATATGGTGATCATATCCCCCCTTATGTATTTATACATGGTGATCATATCCCTCCCCCTTATGTATTTATACATGGAGATCATATCCCCCCTTATGTATTTATATATGGTGATCATATCCCCCTTATGTATTTATACATGGTGATCATATCCCCCCTTATGTATTTATACATGGAGATCATATCCCCCTTATGTATTTATACATGGAGATCATATCCCACCTTATGTATTTATATATGGTGATCATATCCCCCCCTTATGTATTTATACATGAAGATCATATCCCCCTTATATATTTATATATGGTGATCATATCCCCCCTTATGTATTTATACATGGTTATCATATCCCCCTTATGTATTTATACATGGAGATCATATCCCCCCTTATATATTTATACATGGAGATCATATCCCCCCTTATGTATTTATACATGGAGATCATATCCCCCTTATGTATTTATACATGGAGATCATATCCACCCTTATGTATTTATACATGGAGATCATATCCCCCTTATATATTTATACATGGAGATCATATCCACCTCTTATGTATTTATACATGGAGATCATATCCCCCTTATGTATTTATACATGGAGATCATATCCCCCCTTATGTATTTATATATGGAGATCATATCCACCCTTATGTATTTATACATGGAGATCATATCCACCTCTTATGTATTTATACATGGAGATCATATCCCCCTTATGTATTTATACATGGAGATCATACCCCCCTTATGTATTTATACATGGAGATCATATCCCCCCTTATGTATTTATACATGGAGATCATATCCCCCTTATGTATTTATACATGGAGATCATATCCCCCCTTATGTATTTATACATGGAGATCATATCCCCCCTTATGTATTTATACATGGAGATCATATCCCCCCTTATGTATTTATACATGGAGATCATATCCCCCCCTTATGTATTTATACATGGAGATCATATCCCCCCTTATATATTTATACATGGAGATCATATCCCCCCTTATGTATTTATACATGGAGATCATATCCCACCTTATGTATTTATACATGGAGATCATATCCCACCTTATGTATTTATACATGGAGATCATATCCCCCCTTATGTATTTATACATGGAGATCATATCCCACCTTATGTATTTATACATGGAGATCATATCCCACCTTATGTATTTATACATGGAGATCATATCCCCCCTTATGTATTTATACATGGAGATCATATCCCCCCTTATGTATTTATACATGGAGATCATATCCCCCCCTTATGTATTTATACATGGAGATCATATCCCCCCTTATATATTTATACATGGAGATCATATCCCCCCTTATGTATTTATACATGGAGATCATATCCCCCTTATGTATTTATACATGGAGATCATATCCCCCCTTATGTATTTATACATGGAGATCATATCCCCCCCTTATATATTTATACATGGCGATCATATCCCCCCTTATGTATTTATACATGGAGATCATATCCCCCCTTATGTATTTATACATGGAGATCATATCCCCCCCTTATATATTTATACATGGCGATCATATCCCCCCTTATGTATTTATACATGGAGATCATATCCCCCCTTATGTATTTATACATGGAGATCATATCCCCCCTTATGTATTTATACATGGAGATCATATCCCTCCCCCTTATGTATTTATACATGGAGATCATATCCCCCTTATGTATTTATACATGGAGATCATATCCCCCCTTATGTATTTATACATGGAGATCATATCCCCCCTTATGTATTTATACATGGAGATCATATCCCCCCTTATGTATTTATACATGGAGATCATATCCCCCCTTATGTATTTATACATGGAGATCATATCCCCCTTATGTATTTATACATGGTGATCATATCCCCCCTTATGTATTTATACATGGAGATCATATCCCCCCTTATGTATTTATACATGGAGATCATATCCCTCCCCCTTATGTATTTATACATGGAGATCACATTCCCCCTTATGTATTTATACATGGAGATCATATCCCCCCTTATGTATTTATATATGGTGATCATATCCCCCCTTATGTATTTATACATGGTGATCATATCCCTCCCCCTTATGTATTTATACATGGAGATCATATCCCCCCTTATGTATTTATATATGGTGATCATATCCCCCCTTATGTATTTATACATGGAGATCACATTCCCCCTTATGTATTTATACATGGAGATCATATCCCCCCTTATGTATTTATATATGGTGATCATATCCCCCCCTTATGTATTTATACATGAAGATCATATCCCCCTTATATATTTATATATGGTGATCATATCCCCCTTATGTATTTATACATGGAGATTATATCCCCCCTTATGTATTTATACATGGTTATCATATCCCCCTTATGTATTTATACATGGAGATCATATCCCCCCTTATATATTTATACATGGAGATCATATCCCCCCTTATGTATTTATACATGGAGATCATATCCCCCCTTATGTATTTATACATGGAGATCATATCCCCCTTATATATTTATACATGGAGATCATATCCCCCCTTATGTATTTATACATGGAGATCATATCCCCCCTTATGTATTTATACATGGAGATCATATCCCCCCTTATGTATTTATACATGGAGATCATATCCCTCCCCCTTATGTATTTATACATGGAGATCATATCCCCCCTTATGTATTTATACATGGAGATCATATCCCCCCTTATGTATTTATACATGGAGATCATATCCCTCCCCCTTATGTATTTATATATGGTGATCATATCCCCCCTTATGTATTTATACATGGAGATCATATCCCCCTTATGTATTTATACATGGAGATCATATCCCCCCCTTATGTATTTATACATGGAGATCATATCCCCCTTATGTATTTATACATGGAGATCATATCCCCCCCTTATGTATTTATACATGGAGATCATATCCCCCCTTATGTATTTATACATGGAGATCATATCCCCCTTATGTATTTATACATGGAGATCATATCCCCCCCTTATGTATTTATACATGGAGATCATATCCCACCTTATGTATTTATACATGGAGATTATATCCCCCTTATGTATTTATATATGGAGATCATATCCCCCTTATGTATTTATACATGGAGATCATATCCCCCTTATGTATTTATACATGGAGATCATATCCACCCTTATGTATTTATACATGGAGATCATATCCACCCTTATGTATTTATACATGGAGATCATATCCCCCTTATATATTTATACATGGAGATCATATCCACCTCTTATGTATTTATACATGGAGATCATATCCCCCTTATGTATTTATACATGGAGATCATATCCCCCCTTATGTATTTATATATGGAGATCATATCCACCCTTATGTATTTATACATGGAGATCATATCCACCTCTTATGTATTTATACATGGAGATCATATCCCCCTTATGTATTTATACATGGAGATCATACCCCCCTTATGTATTTATACATGGAGATCATATCCCCCCTTATGTATTTATACATGGAGATCATATCCCCCTTATGTATTTATACATGGAGATCATATCCCCCCTTATGTATTTATACATGGAGATCATATCCCCCCTTATGTATTTATACATGGAGATCATATCCCCCCTTATGTATTTATACATGGAGATCATATCCCCCCCTTATGTATTTATACATGGAGATCATATCCCCCCTTATATATTTATACATGGAGATCATATCCCCCCTTATGTATTTATACATGGAGATCATATCCCACCTTATGTATTTATACATGGAGATCATATCCCACCTTATGTATTTATACATGGAGATCATATCCCCCCTTATGTATTTATACATGGAGATCATATCCCACCTTATGTATTTATACATGGAGATCATATCCCACCTTATGTATTTATACATGGAGATCATATCCCCCCTTATGTATTTATACATGGAGATCATATCCCCCCTTATGTATTTATACATGGAGATCATATCCCCCCCTTATGTATTTATACATGGAGATCATATCCCCCCTTATATATTTATACATGGAGATCATATCCCCCCTTATGTATTTATACATGGAGATCATATCCCCCTTATGTATTTATACATGGAGATCATATCCCCCCTTATGTATTTATACATGGAGATCATATCCCCCCCTTATATATTTATACATGGCGATCATATCCCCCCTTATGTATTTATACATGGAGATCATATCCCCCCTTATGTATTTATACATGGAGATCATATCCCCCCCTTATATATTTATACATGGCGATCATATCCCCCCTTATGTATTTATACATGGAGATCATATCCCCCCTTATGTATTTATACATGGAGATCATATCCCCCCTTATGTATTTATACATGGAGATCATATCCCTCCCCCTTATGTATTTATACATGGAGATCATATCCCCCTTATGTATTTATACATGGAGATCATATCCCCCCTTATGTATTTATACATGGAGATCATATCCCCCCTTATGTATTTATACATGGAGATCATATCCCCCCTTATGTATTTATACATGGAGATCATATCCCCCCTTATGTATTTATACATGGAGATCATATCCCCCTTATGTATTTATACATGGTGATCATATCCCCCCTTATGTATTTATACATGGAGATCATATCCCCCCCTTATGTATTTATACATGGAGATCATATCCCTCCCCCTTATGTATTTATACATGGAGATCACATTCCCCCTTATGTATTTATACATGGAGATCATATCCCCCCTTATGTATTTATATATGGTGATCATATCCCCCCTTATGTATTTATACATGGTGATCATATCCCTCCCCCTTATGTATTTATACATGGAGATCATATCCCCCCTTATGTATTTATATATGGTGATCATATCCCCCTTATGTATTTATACATGGTGATCATATCCCCCCTTATGTATTTATACATGGAGATCATATCCCCCTTATGTATTTATACATGGAGATCATATCCCACCTTATGTATTTATATATGGTGATCATATCCCCCCCTTATGTATTTATACATGAAGATCATATCCCCCTTATATATTTATATATGGTGATCATATCCCCCCTTATGTATTTATACATGGTTATCATATCCCCCTTATGTATTTATACATGGAGATCATATCCCCCCTTATATATTTATACATGGAGATCATATCCCCCCTTATGTATTTATACATGGAGATCATATCCCCCTTATGTATTTATACATAGAGATCATATCCCCCCTTATGTATTTATACATGGAGATCATATCCCCCCTTATATATTTATACATGGCGATCATATCCCCCCTTATGTATTTATACATGGAGATCATATCCCCCCTTATATATTTATGCATGGAGATCATATCCCCCCTTATGTATTTATACATGGAGATCATATCCCCCCTTATGTATTTATACATGGAGATCATATCCCCCTTATATATTTATACATGGAGATCATATCCCCCCTTATGTATTTATACATGGAGATCATATCCCCCCTTATGTATTTATACATGGAGATCATATCCCCCCTTATGTATTTATACATGGAGATCATATCCCTCCCCCTTATGTATTTATATATGGTGATCATATCCCCCCTTATGTATTTATACATGGAGATCATATCCCCCTTATGTATTTATACATGGAGATCATATCCCCCCCTTATGTATTTATACATGGAGATCATATCCCCCTTATGTATTTATACATGGAGATCATATCCCCCCCTTATGTATTTATACATGGAGATCATATCCCCCCTTATGTATTTATACATGGAGATCATATCCCCCTTATGTATTTATACATGGAGATCATATCCCCCCCTTATGTATTTATACATGGAGATCATATCCCACCTTATGTATTTATACATGGAGATTATATCCCCCCATATGTATTTATATATGGAGATCATATCCACCCTTATGTATTTATACATGGAGATCATATCCACCCTTATGTATTTATACATGGAGATCATATCCACCCTTATGTATTTATACATGGAGATCATATCCCCCTTATATATTTATACATGGAGATCATATCCACCTCTTATGTATTTATACATGGAGATCATATCCCCCTTATGTATTTATACATGGAGATCATATCCCCCCTTATGTATTTATATATGGAGATCATATCCACCCTTATGTATTTATACATGGAGATCATATCCCCCCTTATGTATTTATATATGGAGATCATATCCACCCTTATGTATTTATACATGGAGATCATATCCACCCTTATGTATTTATACATGGAGATCATATCCCCCCCTTATGTATTTATACATGGAGATCATATCCCCCTTATGTATTTATACATGGAGATCATACCCCCCTTATGTATTTATACATGGAGATCATATCCCCCCTTATGTATTTATACATGGAGATCATATCCCCCTTATGTATTTATACATGGAGATCATATCCCCCCTTATGTATTTATACATGGAGATCATATCCCCCCTTATGTATTTATACATGGAGATCATATCCCCCCTTATGTATTTATACATGGAGATCATATCCCCCCCTTATGTATTTATACATGGAGATCATATCCCCCCTTATATATTTATACATGGAGATCATATCCCCCCTTATGTATTTATACATGGAGATCATATCCCACCTTATGTATTTATACATGGAGATCATATCCCACCTTATGTATTTATACATGGAGATCATATCCCCCCTTATGTATTTATACATGGAGATCATATCCCACCTTATGTATTTATACATGGAGATCATATCCCACCTTATGTATTTATACATGGAGATCATATCCCCCCTTATGTATTTATACATGGAGATCATATCCCCCCTTATGTATTTATACATGGAGATCATATCCCCCCCTTATGTATTTATACATGGAGATCATATCCCCCCTTATATATTTATACATGGAGATCATATCCCCCCTTATGTATTTATACATGGAGATCATATCCCCCTTATGTATTTATACATGGAGATCATATCCCCCCTTAAGTATTTATACATGGAGATCATATCCCCCCCTTATATATTTATACATGGCGATCATATCCCCCCTTATGTATTTATACATGGAGATCATATCCCCCCTTATGTATTTATACATGGAGATCATATCCCCCCCTTATATATTTATACATGGCGATCATATCCCCCCTTATGTATTTATACATGGAGATCATATCCCCCCTTATGTATTTATACATGGAGATCATATCCCTCCCCCTTATGTATTTATACATGGAGATCATATCCCCCTTATGTATTTATACATGGAGATCATATCCCCCCTTATGTATTTATACATGGAGATCATATCCCCCCTTATGTATTTATACATGGAGATCATATCCCCCCTTATGTATTTATACATGGAGATCATATCCCCCCTTATGTATTTATACATGGAGATCATATCCCCCCTTATGTATTTATACATGGTGATCATATCCCCCCTTATGTATTTATACATGGAGATCATATCCCCCCCTTATGTATTTATACATGGAGATCATATCCCTCCCCCTTATGTATTTATACATGGAGATCACATTCCCCCTTATGTATTTATACATGGAGATCATATCCCCCCTTATGTATTTATATATGGTGATCATATCCCCCCTTATGTATTTATACATGGTGATCATATCCCTCCCCCTTATGTATTTATACATGGAGATCATATCCCCCCTTATGTATTTATATATGGTGATCATATCCCCCCTTATGTATTTATACATGGTGATCATATCCCCCCTTATGTATTTATACATGGAGATCATATCCCCCTTATGTATTTATACATGGAGATCATATCCCACCTTATGTATTTATATATGGTGATCATATCCCCCCCTTATGTATTTATACATGAAGATCATATCCCCCTTATATATTTATATATGGTGATCATATCCCCCCTTATGTATTTATACATGGTTATCATATCCCCCTTATGTATTTATACATGGAGATCATATCCCCCTTATATATTTATACATGGAGATCATATCCCCCCTTATGTATTTATACATGGAGATCATATCCCCCTTATGTATTTATACATAGAGATCATATCCCCCCTTATGTATTTATACATGGAGATCATATCCCCCCTTATATATTTATACATGGCGATCATATCCCCCCTTATGTATTTATACATGGAGATCATATCCCCCCTTATATATTTATACATGGAGATCATATCCCCCCTTATGTATTTATACATGGAGATCATATCCCCCCTTATGTATTTATACATGGAGATCATATCCCCCTTATATATTTATACATGGAGATCATATCCCCCCTTATGTATTTATACATGGAGATCATATCCCCCCTTATGTATTTATACATGGAGATCATATCCCCCCTTATGTATTTATACATGGAGATCATATCCCTCCCCCTTATGTATTTATACATGGAGATCATATCCCCCCTTATGTATTTATACATGGAGATCATATCCCCCCTTATGTATTTATACATGGAGATCATATCCCTCCCCCTTATGTATTTATATATGGTGATCATATCCCCCCTTATGTATTTATACATGGAGATCATATCCCCCTTATGTATTTATACATGGAGATCATATCCCCCCCTTATGTATTTATACATGGAGATCATATCCCCCTTATGTATTTATACATGGAGATCATATCCCCCCCTTATGTATTTATACATGGAGATCATATCCCCCCTTATGTATTTATACATGGAGATCATATCCCCCTTATGTATTTATACATGGAGATCATATCCCCCCCTTATGTATTTATACATGGAGATCATATCCCACCTTATGTATTTATACATGGAGATTATATCCCCCCTTATGTATTTATATATGGAGATCATATCCACCCTTATGTATTTATACATGGAGATCATATCCACCCTTATGTATTTATACATGGAGATCATATCCCCCTTATATATTTATACATGGAGCTCATATCCCCCCTTATGTATTTATATATGGAGATCATATCCACCTCTTATGTATTTATACATGGAGATCATATCCCCCTTATGTATTTATACATGGAGATCATATCCCCCTTATGTATTTATACATGGAGATCATATCCCCCCTTATGTATTTATACATGGAGATCATATCCCCCCTTATGTATTTATACATGGAGATCATATCCCTCCCCCTTATGTATTTATACATGGAGATCATATCCCCCTTATGTATTTATACATGGAGATCATATCCCCCCCTTATGTATTTATACATGGAGATCATATCCCCCTTATGTATTTATACATGGAGATCATATCCCCCTTATGTATTTATACATGGAGATCATATCCCCCCCTTATGTATTTATACATGGAGATCATATCCCACCTTATGTATTTATACATGGAGATCATATCCCTCCCCCTTATGTATTTATACATGGAGATCATATCCCCCTTATGTATTTATACATGGAGATCATATCCCCCCCTTATGTATTTATACATGGAGATCATATCCCCCCTTATGTATTTATATATGGAGATCATATCCACCCTTATGTATTTATACATGGAGATCATATCCCCCTTATATATTTATATATGGAGATCATATCCACCCTTATGTATTTATACATGGAGATCATATCCCCCTTATGTATTTATATATGGAGATCATATCCACCCTTATGTATTTATACATGGAGATCATATCCACCTCTTATGTATTTATACATGGAGATCATATCCCCCTTATGTATTTATACATGGAGATCATATCCCCCCTTATGTATTTATATATGGAGATCATATCCACCCTTATGTATTTATACATGGAGATCATATCCACCTCTTATGTATTTATACATGGAGATCATATCCCCCTTATGTATTTATACATGGAGATCATACCCCCCTTATGTATTTATACATGGAGATCATATCCCCCCTTATGTATTTATACATGGAGATCATATCCCCCTTATGTATTTATACATGGAGATCATATCCCCCCTTATGTATTTATACATGGAGATCATATCCCCCCTCATGTATTTATACATGGAGATCATATCCCCCCTTATGTATTTATACATGGAGATCATATCCCCCCCTTATGTATTTATACATGGAGATCATATCCCCCCTTATATATTTATACATGGAGATCATATCCCCCCTTATGTATTTATACATGGAGATCATATCCCACCTTATGTATTTATACATGGAGATCATATCCCACCTTATGTATTTATACATGGAGATCATATCCCCCCTTATGTATTTATACATGGAGATCATACCCCACCTTATGTATTTATACATGGAGATCATATCCCACCTTATGTATTTATACATGGAGATCATATCCCCCTTATGTATTTATACATGGAGATCATATCCCCCCTTATGTATTTATACATGGAGATCATATCCCCCCCTTATGTATTTATACATGGAGATCATATCCCCCCTTATATATTTATACATGGAGATCATATCCCCCCTTATGTATTTATACATGGAGATCATATCCCCCTTATGTATTTATACATGGAGATCATATCCCCCCTTATGTATTTATACATGGAGATCATATCCCCCCCTTATATATTTATACATGGCGATCATATCCCCCCTTATGTATTTATACATGGAGATCATATCCCCCCTTATGTATTTATACATGGAGATCATATCCCCCCCTTATATATTTATACATGGCGATCATATCCCCCCTTATGTATTTATACATGGAGATCATATCCCCCCTTATGTATTTATACATGGAGATCATATCCCCCCTTATGTATTTATACATGGAGATCATATCCCTCCCCCTTATGTATTTATACATGGAGATCATATCCCCCTTATGTATTTATACATGGAGATCATATCCCCCCTTATGTATTTATACATGGAGATCATATCCCCCCTTATGTATTTATACATGGAGATCATATCCCCCCTTATGTATTTATACATGGAGATCATATCCCCCCTTATGTATTTATACATGGAGATCATATCCCCCTTATGTATTTATACATGGTGATCATATCCCCCCTTATGTATTTATACATGGAGATCATATCCCCCCCTTATGTATTTATACATGGAGATCATATCCCTCCCCCTTATGTATTTATACATGGAGATCACATTCCCCCTTATGTATTTATACATGGAGATCATATCCCCCCTTATGTATTTATATATGGTGATCATATCCCCCCTTATGTATTTATACATGGTGATCATATCCCTCCCCCTTATGTATTTATACATGGAGATCATATCCCCCCTTATGTATTTATACATGGAGATCATATCCCCCCTTATATATTTATATATGGTGATCATATCCCCCCCTTATGTATTTATACATGGAGATCATATCCCCCCTTATATATTTATATATGGTGATCATATCCCCCCTTATGTATTTATACACGGTTATAATATCCCCCTTATGTATTTATACATGGAGATCATATCCCCCCTTATATATTTATACATGGAGATCATATCCCCCCTTATGTATTTATACATGGAGATCATATCCCCCTTATGTATTTATACATAGAGATCATATCCCCCCTTATGTATTTATACATGGAGATCATATCCCCCCTTATATATTTATACATGGCGATCATATCCCCCCTTATGTATTTATACATGGAGATCATATCCCCCCTTATATATTTATACATGGAGATCATATCCCCCCTTATGTATTTATACATGGAGATCATATCCCCCCTTATGTATTTATACATGGAGATCATATCCCCCTTATATATTTATACATGGAGATCATATCCCCCCTTATGTATTTATACATGGAGATCATATCCCCCCTTATGTATTTATACATGGAGATCATATCCCCCCTTATGTATTTATACATGGAGATCATATCCCTCCCCCTTATGTATTTATACATGGAGATCATATCCCCCCTTATGTATTTATACATGGAGATCATATCCCCCCTTATGTATTTATACATGGAGATCATATCCCTCCCCCTTATGTATTTATATATGGTGATCATATCCCCC
>JBBDGP010004547.1:0-67973 GCA_037952835.1 Lithobates septentrionalis | reverse complement strand
GTCACCGTCTAAAAAAAAAAAAAAAAAAAAAAAACTAAATAAAATTAGACCTCCAACATGACCGACCACTGGCCACGATCATACTACAATTCTACCGCACACTCTTTCTCCAACATTAACAACCACGATCATACTACAATTCTACCACACACTTCCTCAAACACGACCAACCACTGGTCACGATCATACTACAATTCTACCACACTCTTCCTCCAACATGGCCGACCAACCACTGGTCACGATCATACTACAATTCTACCACACACTTCCTCAAACACGACCAACCACTGGTCACGATCATACTACAATTCTACCACACTCTTCCTCCAACATGGCCGACCAACCACTGGTCACGATCATACTACAATTCTACCACACTCTTCCTCCAACATGACCGACCACTGGCCATGATCATACTACAATTCTACCGCACACTCTTCCTCCAACATGACCGACCACTGGCCATGATCATACTACAATTCTACCGCACACTCTTCCTCCAACATGACCGACCACTGGCCATGATCATACTACAATTCTACTGCACACTCTTCCTCCAACGTGACCAACCACTGGCCATGATCATACTACAATTCTACCACACACACACTCTTCCTCCAACAGGACAGACCACTGGACAGGATCATAATACTATTCTATTGCACTCTATACATAGAACAGTGAACAAAGTGCACTGTGGCCTGCAGGTTTCTAGCCTGGTACCCCATTAGTTTGGTCTTGTTCCCAAAGCGGCCTCCCCTCCTAGAAAAACTTTAGATCTCTCTATAGCAGGGATATGCAATTAGCGGCGCTCCAGCTGTTGCAAAACTACAAGTCCCATCATGCCTCTGCCTCTGGGTGTCATGCTTGTGGCTGTCAGAGTCCCTATGCCTCATGGGACTTGTAGTTCTGCAACAGCTGGAGGTCCGCTAATTGCATATCCCTGCTCTATAGGATCCAAAATAAACGTCAAGTCTGCGGCTTGGGTTTTAACTGCAGGTGAAAATCTCCTTAAAAAGGTGAATAAATATAATTTTGGTGCCTTAGCTAAAGAGTTTCAAGCACTTGCAACTTTGTCACCATGTTAGTGGCCTAGGTTTGGTTGGACAGAGAGTGCACTTACCCCTGGAGCCATGGCTGCCGCCGGCGTGTTTGGGGGAGCTGCGTTATACCTAGTCTCCTGCTCACTCGATGACCTTGTACCTCCTCTGTCATCTTCCACTTCATTCCAGCTTCTATCCCCCTCCTGGGGCATGCCACAGGACCTTGACGAAGAGAAAGGCATGATGGCCATCCTAGACGGGCTCAGTGAATAGGATAATCCTGGCGTCTCTTCCAACTTATGACACCATTCTCTGGACTGGGTGCCAAGTGACACATGGGCGCTCTCGCCAAGGGCCAGGGTGGGCTCCAAGCCTTGGCTGGTGCTAGCACATCGCCCATCACACAAGGACTTATTGGAGGCGTTCAGGCAGCCGGGTAGTACCCTGCAGTGGGCAGCTCTAACACAAGGATTGTTGCCCCTTGACCCACCTCTCCGTTTGCTCCTCTTTTTCAGGGATAGGGAAGGAAGGCGGTGAAATAGGAGGAAGCAATTGAGAAAAAACAGCAGCACCACACAGGGGATGAGAATAAACACAAGGAGTGCCAGCGATGGCTGTAGAACCCACTTTTCTTCTACAGATGGAGCCACCTCCGAGGAAGGAACCCCTCCAGCTAAAGGAAACACAGAAGTATTAACAGACATCATTGCATTTGCAGGATACTTGGCTATTTGGAATTGGATAAAGGGGGGAGGGGAGAGTGGAAAGCCAAAGTCAGTCCCAAAACTTGGAAAACACCCCCGGGATCTGGGATCTGGCATCTGGGATCTGGGTCAGCCAGAAGTCAAACAAAGAAGCTGGAAAACATTCAATGCCCTCTGGACTTGGATTAGCTGGCATGGACCTGTCCTGCTCAATGAAGAGCAAGAAACATAGTGGTTTTACACTCCATTTTACAGACATCTCATTCTGAAAATGCCAGACGTCTGGCTGTCATGCTGGTCCTGGGACTTTCGGAGACTGAAAAGTATACAATGCACTTTCACTCTGACACGCATGTTCTGGGAGGGCAACTCAAAATGCTTTGAAGCCAGAGGATGGGCTTGACAACCAGACAGCTAGCATTTTCAGAAGGTCTACAATTGAAGCTACCATATTTTTTTAGATAGCACAGGTTCCTTTCTAAACTGTGGCTCCATTTTGGATTTTGTTTGTGTTGGGTTATAGAGGTGCATCTTCAGGGGGTTTTTTTTCCATGTCTTTCTCCTTCTCTTTTGTCAGCAGGTCAGAGATTTTGGCTCACAATTAGTGAGGATGATGGAAGGCTGCATGACCCTGGTGGGGAGGAAATTCCATCCCCAGCCTTCAGGTGTTGGAGAGGCCAGAATACAATTCCTACCATTGTCAGTGGTGGTGAGGAGAGCTTGGATTCATCTCCTACAATTCCTGATAGAAGGCTTATCATACCTCACAATGACTCTAGCATTGATATTTTTCAGAGCGGAGAGGGGGATATCACTCCAGTAAATGTATAATAATAATAATAATAATAATAATAATAGTGTGTGACTGAAGGGGAACATTAGAGTGTAAGCTCCTCTGGTACAGAGACTGATGTGACTGGCTCAGCTTTCTCTGTACAACACTGTGGTATGTGTCAGAGCTATATAAACATATAATAATAGTTTGTGACTGTGGTGGGACATTAGAGTGTAAGCTCCTCTGGTGCAGAGACTGATGATGTGACTGGTTTAGTGTTCTCTGTACAGCACTGTGGTATATGTCAGAGCTATATAAACGTATAGTAATAGTGTGTGTGACTGGTGGGACATTTAGAGTGTAAGCTCCTCTGGTACAGAGACTTATATGTCAGTGTTCTTTGTCAAACACTGTTGTATATGTCAGTGCTATACAATTTTGTTATAATATTATTATTATTATTTGTGACTGTTGGGGAACATTAGAGTGTAAGCTCCTCTGGTACAGACTTATATGTCACAGTGTTCTTTGTCCAGCACTGTGGTATATGTCAGTGCTATATAAATGTAATATAATAATATTAATAATGTGTGACTGTTAGGGAACATTAGAGTGTAAGCTTCTCTGGTGCAGAGACTTTTATAAAAGGCTCAGTGTTCTCTGTACACCACTGTGGTATATGTCAGCACTATATAAATGTATACTATTATTATTATTATTATTATTATTATTATTTGTGACTGTTGGGGAACATTAGAGTGTAAGCTTCTCTGGTACAGAGACTTTTATAAATGGCTCAGTGTTCTCTGTACACCACTGTGGTATATGTCAGCACTATATAAATGTATAATAATAGTGTGGAACATTAGAGTGTAAGCTCCTCTGGTGCAGAGACTGTTGCTACTGGCTCAGTGTTCTTTGTACAGCACTGCGGCGTATATGTCAGAACTATATAAATGTATAATAACAACAATGTGTGACTGACTGTGATGGTTACATTTAGAATGCAAGCTCCTCTGGTAAGAGACTTTTGTGAATGGCTCAGTGTTCTCTGTACAGCACTGTGCTATATGTCAGCGCTATAAAAAGGTATAATAATAGTTTGTGACTGTGGTGGGACATTACAGTGTAAGCTCCTCTGGTGCAGAGATTTATATGTCAGTGTTATTTGTCAAACGCTGTTTTATATGTCCGGTGCTATATAATTTTGTATTATTATTATTATTATAATGTGAGACTGTTGGGGAACATTAGAGTGTAAGCTTCTCTGGTACAGAGACTTTTATGAATGCCTCAGTGTTCTCTGTACAGCACTGTGGTATATGTCAGCACTATATAAATGAAGAATAATACTAATAATAATAATATTATTTTTATTATTATTATTGACTGTTGGGGAACATTTGAGTGTAATCTTCTCTGGTGCAGAGACTGTTTGTTACTGGCTCAGTGTCCTCTGTACACCACTGTGGTATATGTAAGCACTATATAAATGTATAATAACAACAACAACAACAATGTGTGACTGTGATGAGACTGAGTTTAAGCTCCTCTGGTACAGAGACTTATATGTCACAGTGTTCTTTGTCCAGCACTGTGGTATATGTCAGTGCTATATACATGTAATATAATGGATCACAAGGACATCAGCTTGTGGATGAGGTTGATGACAGCGGCGAGGGCCCCTAGTCAGTTTTTTCAGGCAGGGGTCGGAGGTTCAACAACCCCGGGACAGCCGGCCGAGAAAAAATGGGGATATTGCTGGCAATTTAATGAAGGAACTTGCAGATTTGGAGCCAACTGTCGTTTCAAGCATTTGTGTTCCGGCTGCGGGGGATCCCATGCATTGTCAAAATGCTTCAGAAAAGGAAAAGGACGCGCCGGAGATACTCCAGGTAAGAGGGAGGACTCCGGTACGGGTGGAAAGGATGCTGCCTTTCCTCAGTAGGTACCCGGACCGAACAGCGGCCGCCACGATAGAGGCGGGTTTTAGGGAGGGTTTTCACATCCCTTGTGCCTTGGCGGAGGTGCCGCCTGAGGCCAAGAATTTGAGGTCAGCTTTGCTGCATGCAGCAGTGGTCTCTAAAAAATTGGAAAAAGAGGTGTCATTGGGACGCATGGCGGGTCCTTTCATGGAAAGACCTCTACAAGGGTTAGTGGTCTCTCCCTTGGGTGTGGTACCAAAGAGAGAGCCCAATAAGTTTAGACTCATACATCACCTTTCCTTCCCGAAGGGAGGGTCGGTGAATGATGCTATAGCCCCGGAAGATTGTGCGGTTACGTACACATCTTTTGACGCAGCGGTCTCATGGGTGAGGAGATATGGGCAGGGGTCTTTAATGGCCAAGTCTGATATCGAATCGGCTTTTCGGCTGTTGCCAGTTCATCCCGACAGTTTCAGATGGCTAGGCTGTAAATGGAAAGGGGCCTACTATGTAGATCGATGCCTTCCAATGGGATGTTCAATATCCTGTGCTCTTTTCGAAACGTTCAGCTCGTTCTTGGAATGGGCGGTACGGGATGTGTCGGGTATCAATTCAGTCATCCACTATTTGGACGACTTCTTATGTGTGGGTCCAGCGGGTTCCAACATATGTGCAGTGCTTTTGGGTACTTTGCAGTATCTAGCGGAAAGATTTGGAGTACCGCTAGCCCCGGAAAAAACCGAAGGTCCAACGCCGAACATCACATTCCTCGGAATAGAGATTGACTCAGGGAGGATGGAATGCAGGATTCCGCAGGACAAACTGTCGAAGTTGAAAGAGGAAGTTCGAGGGACTATTGGAGTTAGGAAATTGCAACTTCGCCAACTCCAATCTTTGCTAGGTAAGCTAAACTTCGCTTGCCGAATCATCCCTATGGGACGAATTTTCTGCAGGCGGCTGTCAGCCGCCACTGCTGGGATCCGGGCGCCGACACATTTCGTGAGTCTGACCAGAGAGCACAGGGAGGATTTACGGGTGTGGCAGGTATTCTTGGAGTCTTTCAATGGAAGGGCTTTATGGATGTCTGGGCCAGTTAGTAACTGGGATCTAGAGTTGTTTACTGACGCCGCCGGGTCAACGGGGTTTGGTGCTTTTTGTAAAGGCCACTGGTGTGCGGAGAAGTGGCCGGCGGCTTGGCGGGAGGCTGGGTTCTTAAAGAACCTGGTACTTTTAGAGCTGTTCCCCATTGTGGTGGCCATGGAGCTATGGGGCGAGTCGTTGCGAAACCGGAAGGTTCGTTTCAATTGTGACAATCTAGGGGTGGTGCAAGTTGTTAATCGGCTGACCGCGGCATCAGTGCCGGTGGTCAGGCTTTTGCGCCATCTAGTACTTTGTTGTTTACAACTGAATGTGTTCATTTATGCTGTTCATCTACCAGGGACGGAGAACACCTTGGCTGACGCTTTGTCTCGTTTTCAGTGGGACAGGTTCCGGAGGTTGGCACCAGAGGCAGATCATCAGGGGGTCGCCTGTCCCAGCTGGATATGGAACATTGCCTTGGAACAGCAGTAAACTGGATTCAGCGTTCCGTGAGTACGGCTACATGGAATGCCTACTCTAAGGTATGGAAGGAGTGGTTCGCCTTTCTGCAGGACTTGGGCATGGGATCAGATGATCCGGAAGTGGACAAGGCAGTGCTGTATTTTATAATCAGGGAATTTGAAAATGGTATCTCGGCAGCTGCCATCAATCGTGAATTGGCAGGTTTGGCCTTCCTTTTTAAATGGCAGGGAACCCGGGACCATACGAAGGAATTTTGGTTACGGCAAGCAGTCAAGGGCTATAGAAAAGCTTATAATCAGAGGGATGGGAGGTGCCCGGTCTCTTTTGAAATGCTCAAGCAGTTAATGCTTAGTTTGGAAGGGGTCAGCAGATCAAAGTACGAATGCGCACTATTCAAAGCGGCGTTCGCGCTGGCCTTTTTTGGGGCACTGAGAATAAGTGAGTTGGTGAGCCCGTCAAAGACGGCTCCAGGCGGTCTTTTCCACGGGGAAGTTGAAGTACTGGTAGATAGAGTCCGCATATGGATTCATAGGTCAAAAACGGATCAAGCAGGGAGAGGCAGATATCTGGAGTTTGGGAAGATTGCAGAGCAGGACATATGCCCGGTCAGGCTTGTGGGAGCTTTTATGACGGTTAGGCCTGCCGTTAATGGCCCCTTCTTGATACATGTGGACGGTTTGTGTCTTTCAAAATATCAATTTGTAACAGTTTTTAAGAAATGCGTGGCCAGGGTGGGATGTGACCCTTCACAATTTTCATCACATTCTTTTAGGATTGGGGCAGCCACAGAGGCGGCCAGGGCAGGTTTGAGTCAGGAAGTGATCAGACGTATTGGCAGATGGGATTCGGATAGATTCAAACTGTATGTCCGCCCTAACATGGTTCAAATGTAATGTTAGCTGGGGTTGTTGATGAGTAGGCGTTGGGGTTTAAAGTTCTGAGGTTGTATTATTATTATCCAATTTGTTTACAGGTCAAGATGCATGTCTGGTTTGGATACTCGGTCATTCCTACGTGTTTTGGGGGGCCAAGAGAGCGGACGTTCGGCCGAACGGCAGACAACTTCGCATCCCCAGACAAGAGGCCCTCATCAGGTGGATTGGGGTTCCGGGCATGCAGTGGAATAGGGTATTGGGGGAAGTGCATAGATTCTCTCGCCTGGACAGGGCCCCTGATGTATTGTTATTACACGTGGGTGGAAATGACATGGGAGCTAGATCCATGAGGGACCTTATCAGGGACATCAAGTGTGATTTCCTGCGTTTAAAGGCCGCTTATCCCAAGATGATCTTGGTGTGGTCTGACATGGTAGGCAGGCTATCGTGGCGCTGGGCTCTATCAGATAAAAAAGTGAATAGGGCCAGGATAAAGGTTAATAAGGAAGTTAGTCGGTTTTTTATAAGAAATGGTGGCTTGGCCATCCGTCACAGGGAGTTGGAGGTGGACACATGGCGTTATTTGCGCAGCGATGGTGTACATCTCAATGAGGTGGGCACGGACCTATGGTCTTTGGGCTTGCAAGAAGGCATACAAAGAGGGCTTAGTGTGTGGAGGTGCTCGCAAGGGTAAGGGGTTATCCCTTTCGCGCTGTGGCAGTAGTTGTTTGTTCCTGGAATAGGATAATGTTCTGTTACAAGTTGTAACATGTGTACCCATCCAAGGATGGGGGGTTGTTTGATTGTACCCATCCAGATGATGGGAGTTTTGCTGGTACCCATACATGGAAGGATGGGGATTGTAGTTGGTACCTTCAGGCCCTAAGGGTTAACCTGCAGGAGTTAATATGCTAGGTCACTGGGGTATGTGGTTATAATGCCGTGTCCGGGGTTTCCGACTGGCAGGTTTTAAATTAACGAGGTTGTACCAGTGACCTAGTTCATAGTCACAGTTCTTACTGAGTAAGTTACCTTAACAAGTTAGTTAAGGAAATACAGTTATTTATATATTTATGTTAATTTATATGTTTTAAATAAAAGGCCGCAAGGCCATTTTACTCCAAAAACTAGTCCGAGTCATCCCTGATGTTTTTGGAGGGAGGGTATGTATGGTAGGATGGTATTAAGTAAATGGGCTTAAGTCCTACAATGTCAAGAGAGTCACGGAGCCAGGGGGGACCCTAAGCGCAGGGACGGCATGACAGTGCTGGACTGCACATCTGCCTGCCCCTGAAAGGGTTACACTTCTCCTTTTTGGAGAGGGGGAGGAGCTGCAGGAAGTTTTAGTTAGAAGAGTTAGGAAGGGGAAGTGACGTCAGTTTTGAGAGCGGTGGTGGACGAGATTCCCACCCACCCTCCCAATGGTTGGCAGTAGTTGTTTGTTCCTGGAATAGGATAATGTTCTGTTACAAGTTGTAACATGTGTACCCATCCAAGGATGGGGGGTTGTTTGATTGTACCCATCCAGATGATGGGAGTTTTGCTGGTACCCATACATGGAAGGATGGGGATTGTAGTTGGTACCTTCAGGCCCTAAGGGTTAACCTGCAGGAGTTAATATGCTAGGTCACTGGGGTATGTGGTTATAATGCCGTGTCCGGGGTTTCCGACTGGCAGGTTTTAAATTAACGAGGTTGTACCAGTGACCTAGTTCATAGTCACAGTTCTTACTGAGTAAGTTACCTTAACAAGTTAGTTAAGGAAATACAGTTATTTATATATTTATGTTAATTTATATGTTTTAAATAAAAGGCCGCAAGGCCATTTTACTCCAAAAACTAGTCCGAGTCATCCCTGATGTTTTTGGAGGGAGGGTATGTATGGTAGGATGGTATTAAGTAAATGGGCTTAAGTCCTACAATGTCATGCAAGCTCCTCTGGTAAGAGACTTTTGTGAATGGCTCAGTGTTCTCTGTACAGCACTGTGCTATATGTCAGCGCTATAAAAAGGTATAATAATAGTTTGTGACTGTGGTGGGACATTACAGTGTAAGCTCCTCTGGTGCAGAGATTTATATGTCAGTGTTATTTGTCAAACGCTGTTTTATATGTCCGGTGCTATATAATTTTGTATTATTATTATTATTATAATGTGAGACTGTTGGGGAACATTAGAGTGTAAGCTTCTCTGGTACAGAGACTTTTATGAATGCCTCAGTGTTCTCTGTACAGCACTGTGGTATATGTCAGCACTATATAAATGAAGAATAATACTAATAATAATAATATTATTTTTATTATTATTATTGACTGTTGGGGAACATTTGAGTGTAATCTTCTCTGGTGCAGAGACTGTTTGTTACTGGCTCAGTGTCCTCTGTACACCACTGTGGTATATGTAAGCACTATATAAATGTATAATAACAACAACAACAACAATGTGTGACTGTGATGAGACTGAGTTTAAGCTCCTCTGGTACAGAGACTTATATGTCACAGTGTTCTTTGTCCAGCACTGTGGTATATGTCAGTGCTATATACATGTAATATAATAATATTAATAATATTAATAATGTGTGACTGTTGGGGAACATTAGAGTGTAAGCTCCTCTGGTACAGAGACTTTTATAAATGGCTCAGTATTCTCTGTACAACACCACAGTATATGTCAGAGCTATATAACAATAAAAAATAATAATAGTGTGTGACTCTGGAGGGACATTAGAGTGTAAGCTCCTCTGGTACAGAGACTGATGTGAATGGCTCAGTGTTCTCTGTACAGCACTGCGGTATATGTCAGAGCTATATAAAGGTATAATAATAATAATAATAGTGTGTGACTGTGAGGGGTGGGGGTGGGGGCATTAGAGTGTAAGCTTCTCTGGTGCGGAGAGTGTTGTGAATGGCTCAGTGTTCTCTGTACAGCACTGCGGTATATGTCAGAGCTATATAAAGGTATAATAATAGTGTGTGACTGTGAGGGGTGGGGGCATTAGAGTGTAAGCTTCTCTGGTGCGGAGACTGCTGTGAATGGCTCAGCGTTCTCTGTACAGCACTGCGGTATATGTCAGAGCTAGATAAATGTATAATAATAATGTGTGACTGTGGCGGGGGACATTAGAGTGTGAGCTCTGTGCCAAAACACTTTATGTACTGGCAAATGATCCTTGGCAGCCAAATTCCACGAGTCCAGTCCTGTTCGTTGGAAAATGAAAACACGCATTACCGTCTTTTCCTTGGAAGTCTCGGAGTAAACAGCTCGTTAATTTATAGTCTCCAGCACAGGAAAACACCTTTAATAAGTATCTGGTAGAAATCTCAGTGATGTGCGGGGGAAGAGGTGGACTCCAGCAGAGGAGACGGCCCAGGTGGGCGCTATGTATAGAGGGATAGGATCATACAATGACTAATTTATGTACTTGTAGCTTCTCTTGCCACACCGACTAAATACAGACTTCCTTTCCGTGCCCGTCAGGCCGTTTTAATTCCGGCTTCGTCGGTGGTGACCGCTTGAAGACCCAAATAGCTGCCATGAAATACAAGCCAAACCAAGGAACCTCTCCGGTTCTTCAGCTCCACCGCAAACGAAAAAACATCGCATTGAGCAAAATTTACGTGAATTTCCAGTCTGATAGGCGGAGAGGCTATCCGTGTTCCCAATTTTTATCAATTTCCAATCTTATTTCCTTATACCCATTTGGACTCTTGGTGCCCAATAATGTTTAAATCTGCAGCCTCCTCCTTTAGGCCTGTGTCACACGGGCTTCGGCTTATAGAAGAGCAGTGTGAGCCGCAAGCTTTGGCAAAGCATTTGCAGAGCTTTTATCAGGCTTTGGTGAAGCTTTCAGCTGTACTCGCGCAATTTCAAACGGCCAATACAGTCCGACTTCGGGGGTGGCGATTTGACAGACATCTATGTGAGTTTATGCACAGATATCTATTGCCTATCTGAAGCCTTGAAAGTACCATTCGGTTCCAGTTTGTAAATGTTGAACACAGATCCTAATGGGAGTGCTGATTGCCACTTTAAACAAGCTGCTTGCAGGCTTCAGGACTTTTGAAGGCCCGGGTTCACACTTGTGCGATGCGGGAACCCTGCAAATCCACTGCGGGTTCCCGCATCGCAACTGACTCGCAAGGCAATTCACACTGCCGTATGCGAACGGCTGGGAGTGTCAATACAATGTTAATGACCCCCCCCCCCCCCCCCTATTTCAGCTCGCATATCGCACTGCAAACTGACAGTCCAGACATTCACACCCAAGCGATCCGATTCTGGTGCTGTGTGAGTTTGGTCCGAATGCGATGCAAATTCAGCCATCCTGTCTGTATGGCTAAAATCGCATCACGCGGACATCGCGTGTGATTTGCACTGCAAACGCACTGGTGTGAACCGAGCCTCAAGCTTGTTTGAAAGCCCGCTGAAGCCTGCTAGCAGCTTGCTTAACCACTTGCCTACCGGGCACTTTCACCCCCTTCCTGCCCAGGCCAATTTTCAGCTTTCAGCGCGGTCACACTGCGAATGACAATTGTGCGGTCATGCTACATTGTACTCGTATGACATTATTTTTCTTTTTTTTTTTTTTTTTTAACACATCTAAAGCGTTTGTTTTTTTTTGATAAATATACAAATATTTTGGGGGAAAAAAAAAAGTTTTCATAGCTTGTTATAAAATTTAGCAAACGGGTCATTTTTCTCCTTCACTGATGTGCGTCGATGAGGCAGCATTAATGGAGGTTGCACTGGTGGGCACTGATTGGCATCTCTGGTGGGCACTGTTGGGACTGCACTGATAATGGTGTACAAGCCGGTTATCGGCTCTCTTCTCCTCTCCTTATACTGTCAGCCTGAGGAAAGGAGTGCCGATAACCGGCTTCTGTTTACATCCGTGATCAGCTGTGATTGGGCACGACGTAAAGAGCCGCCGATTGGCTCCTTGCCTCAATCTGTGATCAGCTGTGTCCCAGGGCATGATCAATGGAGGACGTCATGTGACGGCCCCCCAGAACTAGACGACCCCGCTGTAGCCGTCATTTGGCTATAGCGCGGTCGGCAAGTAGTTAAAATGTCAATCAGCACTTCCATTAGGATCTGTGTTCAACGTTTCCAGGCTAGAGCTGAAAGGTGCTTTAAAAGCTACAGTAAAGCCTGCTGAAAGCTCTGCAAATGCTTGCTGCTCACACTGCTCTTGTACAAGCCCGTGTGAAACAGGCCTTGGTCTGCTGTAGGGCTGCCACCTGACCGGGATTCATCCGGACAGTCTGGGGTTTTGAATCATGTGTCCGGGTTTCTATGCCCTTGAAACCCAGACACAATATTCAGACAGGAATGTGGCGTGGAACAGGGCCTGACAGGAGGGTGAGGGGGCACTATGCACCCCGCATTACTATTCTCTTTGGAGCCCCCAAAGGTGTCCCAAGTCTGTTATCCTATAGTGCAGGGGTAGACAACCTGGGGCCCTCCAGCTGTTGTGGAACTACATTTCCCATGAGGCATTGCAAGGCTGGCAGTTACAATTACTCCCAGAGGCATGATGGGGCTTGTAGTTCTGCAACAGATGGAGGGCCCCAAGTTGCCTACAACTGCTATAGTGTATACTAAAAAAAAAAAAAAAGAAAAAAAAGTAAAAGAAAACAAGATTTTTTTTTTTTTTTTTTTTTTTTTTTTTTTGCTGTGCACCGCTAAAGTGTTCGGGTTTGGCTTGAAGAAAAAGTGACAACCCTAATCTGCTGGCATGCAGCATTATATAAAAGGGATGTCTCCAGGAATTCTTCTGTGTTACTCCCAGATTCCCCTTCTGCATGCTGACAGTCACTCAGCACCCCTCCAAATATTTTAAAGTGGTTGCATTAATAAATTCTCATAATATACAGCAACAGCATCCTACCATGAGTTAAGTCCAACAAGGTGCCTGCCACCTCCTGGACGTATCTCTCTATTTAATTTACATCTGACAGGTTTATTCAATAAGATAACTTCCAAAGCTCCACCACTGGATGTTCTGGGCTCAGCTCCTCCAAGTTAAGAGTCACTGCAGCTGCCACAAACCCCCCTCCTTCCTCCAGCCCAGAAGTCTTTGTAGTATGTGAAGTCATTAATAAAATACAAAGGCTTCTGTGAATGGGCAGTAGAGGGAAGGGGGTGGGCATAGCTGCAACAGGAGGTGTCATGCACCTGTTGGACTTAACTCATACTATGCCTGCAGTTTTTACAAAGTGACTGAATTCCTGGAATTCAGTTTTAAAACTTTTTTTTTCTTTAGTAAATGTCAGCATTTGCTGTACATCTCGGAGATGAGCCCCTTCACAGGCAGGATTAGGGCACCCCCTAGATCTGTTATTTAAAGGAAATGGACGTTTTGAATGTTTTACTTTAAGCAAATAAAAAAACATTGCTCCTGGTCAAATGGATTTAAAAAAAAATAAAAATAAATTATATTGGTTTCCCAGGTCAGTGGGCATTTTCTTTTTTAATTTGACAGATTCATCTACCTATTATTTCAGTAAGGTTCAGCATGCAAACTTTGTTGAGGTTCACCAAGCCTGGCCGGAACCGAACCCAGGATATTTTGGCTCATCGCTACTCTTCAGACTGATTCCTGAATGGGAGGGGTCAGATTCCACAATAGGAGGAGCACAACTCGTGAATGGGAAGCGTCTGATTCCCTGAATGGGACGGGTTTGATTCCCTGAATGAGAGGGGTTTGATTCCAGAATGGTAGGGGTTGGATCCCAGAATGGAAGCGTCTGATCCCTAAATGGGAGGGGTCCTAATCCTGAATGGGAAGCGTCTGATTCCCTGAATGGGACGGGTTTGATAGGGGTTTGATTCTCTGAAAGGGAGGGGTTTGATTCCAGAATGGGAAGGGTTTGATTCCAGAATGGGAGGGGTTTGATTCCAGAATGGGAGGGGTTTGATTCTCTGAATGGGAGGGGTTTGATTTCAGAATGGGAAGGGTTTTATTCCAGAATGGAATCGTCTGATCCCTAAATGGGAGGGGTCCTAATCCTAATTGGGAGGGGTCTGATTCCCTGAATGGGGGGGGTCTGATTCCCTGAATGGGAGGGGTCTGATTCCCTGAATGGGAGGGGTCTGATTCCCTGAATGGGAGGGGTCTGATTCCCTGAATGGGAGGGGTCATCTTATTTCAGAATGGGAGGGGTCTGATTCCCTGAATGGGAGGGGTCATCTTATTTCAGAATGGGAGGGGTCATCTTATTTCAGAATGGGAGGGGTCTGATTCCCTGAATGAGAGGGAGGGGTCTGATTCCGGAATGGAAAGGTTAGCCTTCATTATAATCCTCATCACTACTCTTCAGACTGATTGCTGAAAGGGAGGAATCTGATTCCAAAATTGGAGTGGTTTAATTCCTGAACGGGAGGGGTCTGATTCCAGAAAAGGAGGAGTACAACTCGGGAGTGGGAGGGAGGGGTCTGATTCCCTAATGGGAGGAGTCTTCTTCCCTGAATGGGAGGGAGGGGGTCCAATTCCCTGAACGAGAGGGCAGAGTCTTCTTACCTGAACGGGAGGGAGGAATCTGATTCCCTGAAGGCGGGGAAGGGGCCTAATTCCCTAATGGGAGGAGTCTTCTTCCCTGAATAGGAGGGAGTTCCCTGAAGGGGAGGGAGGGGCCTAATCCCCCAGTGGGAGGAGTCTTCTTCCCTGAATGGGAGGGAGGAATCTGATCCCCTGAAGGGGAGGGAGGGGCCTAATTCCCTAATGGGAGGAGTCTTCTTCCCTGAATGGGAGGGAAGAATCTGATTCCCTGAAGGGGAAGGAAGGGTCTGATTCCTGAATGGGAGGGGTCCGATTCCACGATGGGAGGGGTCTGATTCCTGAATGCCAAGGTCAGTCTTCATTATAATCCTCTGAGTAAATCTCAGTGTTCTATCTAGGAAAGGTGCAGTGTCTGCATCCCTTTAGTAGAAAAACATTAGAAAGTATCTCACCAAAAATGAAGTTCCTATTGCAGAGGATGCCTAAAATTCTACTTGTACCTCAGTGCAGACTATTCAGTCACCCAATTACAGAAGCAGGATATGACATTTCTGGGGACACCCTGCACATCAATGATGTACAGAACACCTCAAGGTTGTCATATAAAAATTTTTAACAGTTTTATAAAATGACAGCAACCTCACATAGAAATGGAGAAGAACACTGATCAGCTATAACATTATGACCACCCACCCATAACCTGTCACACCATGGACTCCACCAGACCTCTGAAGATACGCTGTGGTATTGGCACCAAGCCGTCAGTAGCAGATCCTTTAAGTCCTGTAAGTTGTGAGGTGGGGCCTTCATGGATCGGACTTGTTATTCCAGCACATACCTCTGATGCTCGATTGGATTATCCGGAGAATTTGGAGGCCAAGTCAACGCCTCAAACTCTTCGTTGTGTCCCTCCCAACCATTCTTGAGCCATTTTTTGCAGAGTGGTGGGGCGCATTAACCTACTGAAAGAGGCCACTACCATCAGGGCCAGTTCCCAGCAGAGCGCGACGTGGGGAAACCTGCGTTCCGTGAATGTTTCCCACACCGCGTTCCAAACGCGCTGCACTTGCGATCTTCATCGGGTGTCGGTGTTAACGCGGTGCGTTTGGCTGCACTGGATTGCATGGTGCTGTATAAAGTAGTGCATGTGCTACTTTTGGTGCGGCCCGACGCAATTTCAGTCCATTTAAATGAAGGGGTTTTCTCTTCTTTGAACACATTTGGTCGGTCCTGACCTCTGCAGATCGGGAACTTCCCACAGGAGCTGCACCTTTGGAGTTGCTCTGACCCAGCCGCCTTGCCATTACAATTTTTAGTCCTTGTCATTCAAATTTTTGCGCTTGCCCATTATTTTTTTTCTGCTTTCAACACATCGACTTCAGGGACAACATGTTCACTTGCTGCCTAATATATTCCACCCACATGCAGGTGCCATTGTAACGAGATAATCAATGTTATTCACTTTACCCGTCAGTGGTCGTAATGTTATGGCTGATCCGTATATAATTTAATGTAATATTTTTCCTTCAAAGCTGAACTCCAGGTATGGCTTTTTGTTGCATAGTTACACTGGTCCAGCTTAGACCAATGTCTGTACACAAATCCCATACCTGTGGGAGCTAGAAATCAATGTAGTAGTAGTTGCAGCCATATTCCGGGTCCTGTGCTGAGCGGCTGCATAGTGAACACAGGGGGTTGTTTGCTCGGCACGGGTGCCATTCACAGAGCGCTTTGCATTTTTCTCAATGAATACAAGGCTTTCTCTGATTGGATGAGGTGGAGAGGTGATGTCACAATCTTCCCATCATCCATTCTTGTCTCCGCCCCCTCCTATAGTTTTCTGTAGTGGGTGGAGCCTGCTGGGCCCCTCCCACAGCTCTGCTCTCTGCACAGGCTCTGTACAGCCCAGTGATGATGTCACTGCATTACAAGGTCATATCTGGGTCTGCATCTGGTGCACACAAAGTGGATTCATATCCTTTTGTGGCAATTGAGGAAAATATTTTATTTAACCACTTTGCCGACCGTGCTATAACCGAGTGACGGCTACAGCGGGGTCGTCCACTTTCGGGAGGGTGTCTATTGGCGTCCTCCCAGGATCGCGTCCGCTGCGGTGCGCACCCAGCGTGCTCTGTGATTGCTGTGTCCTTTGGAAACAGCTGATTACAGATTGGGGTAAACAGCCAATCACAGCGGCTCTTTACCACTTGATCAGCTGTGTCCATTCAAAGCTGATGATGATGTAAACACACTTGTTGGTTCTCGTCATTCCTTTCCTCATGCTGTCACAGTGTGAGGAGAGGAGAGAGCCAGTAACCGGCAAGTGTGAAAGGAGACATCTACACTGATAATCAATAGACTGATCATCAGTGTCCTGATTATTCCTGCAGCCTCGTCAGTGCCCATCGGTGCTGCCTCGTCAGTGCCCATCGGTGCTGCCTCGTCAGTGCCCATCGGTGCTGCCTCGTCAGTGCCCATCGGTGCTGCCTCGTCAGTGCCCATCGGTGCTGCCTCGTTAGTGCACATCAGTGCAGCCCATCAGTGCTGTCTCATCAGTGCCGCCTCATTGGTGCCCATCAGTGCTGCCTCATTAGTGCAGCCTTATTAGTGCTCATCAAGGCTGTCTCATCAGTGCCGCCTCATTAGTGCAGCCTATCAATGCAGCATATCAGTGCTGCCCATAAGTGCCTGCCTCATCAGCGCACATCAGTGAAGGAGAAAAATTACCTGTTTGCAAATCAGTGCCCATCAGCGCAACCTCATCAGTGCCGCCTCATTAGTGCCCATCAGTGCAGCCTCATTAGTGCCACCTCATTAGTGCTCATCAGTGCCGCCTCATTAGTGCAGCCTATCAATGCAGCATATCAGTGCTGCCCATCAGTGCCTGCCTCATCAGTGCACATCAGTGAAGGAGAAAAATTACCTGTTTGCAAATCAGTGCCCATCAGCGCAGCCTCATCAGTGCCGCCTCATTAGTGCCCATCAGTGCAGCCTCATTAGTGCCACCTCATTAGTGCCCATCAGTGCAGTCTCATTAGTGGTGCTCATCAGTGCTGTTTCATTAGTGCAGCCTATCAATGCAGCATATCAGTGCTGCCCATCAGTGCCTGCCTCATCAGCGCACATCAGTGAAGGAGAAAAATTACCTGTTTGCAAATCAGTGCCCATCAGCGCAGCCTCATCAGTGCCGCCTCATTAGTGCCCATCAGTGCAGCCTCATTAGTGCCACCTCATTAGTGCCCATCAGTGCAGCCTCATTAGTGGTGCTCATCAGTGCTGTTTCATTAGTGCAGCCTATCAATGCAGCATATCAGTGCTGCCCATCAGTGCCTGCCTCATCAGCGCACATCAGTGAAGGAGAAAAATTACCTGTTTGCAAATCAGTGCCCATCAGCGCAGCCTCATCACTGCCGCCTCATTAGTGCCCATCAGTTCAGCCTCATTAGTGCCACCTCATTAGTGCCCATCAGTGTAGCCTCATTAGTGCAGCCTATCAGTGCACATCAGTGAAGGAGAAAAATTACCTGTTTGCAACATTTTATAACGGAAACTGAAAAAATAAAATTTTAATTTTTCCCAAAATTTTGTCTTTTTTTGTTTGTTTAGCAAAGAATAAAACCCCCAGTGATGATTAAATACCACCATAAAAAAGCTTTATTTGTGTGAAAAAAATGATAAAAATGTCATATGGGTACAGTGTTGTATGACCGCGCAATTGTCATTCAAAGAGTGACAGCGTTGAAAGGTGAAAATCGGCCTGGGCAGGAAAGGGGTGAAAGTGCCCGGTGGTTGAATAAAGGTTTTGGTGGCCGGAGTTCAGCTTTAAGTTTCTATAAAGCCCCCCCGGGGGGCGGGGAATGCACAGACGTCTCTACCTGATGACATGTCGAATCATCGCAGCCGATATAATTAGGATGTCAGTTCTTGGAGGTCGGGAATAGTAAACATGACACATTCACCATGAAAGGGGGGAAAATCATTCAAATTGAACTTCCAGGAAAAGATTAACCAGCCATCTCCCTCATGGATCATTAAAGGACATGAGATAGATTTTGCATGTAGAGATCTGAGCCCAGCGTTGGATGAAATGCGTTAGAGGAGGTCCCAGGGGGGGCTTGTCCTGGAATAATAAAGGAATGCCGGACGTTGTGGTGTGCCGACGGCCGTGTTTTCTTAGGAATGGATTGCCACTTGTTGGTGACTTTCGCTGGCGTTGCCTACAGACGCACACCGCCGTGATTAAGCCATGAAGGGGACCGCCATGTTCAGTGAGGTCCCCTGACTGCAGTGCCTGAAAAGGGTTGAAGTCCTTATAAACCCAATCGCTAAAATCTCATACAAGCTTCACAACGCTGAGCTCAAAAGTTATTTTCCAAATGTTTAAATCTGCAACGTTTTATTACAGATCCCTTAACCTCTCACAGCGCCTCCCAGCTCCCATAGAGCCTCTCAACTGCCCACAATGCCCCCAGAGAGCCCTAAACCCCCACATTGCTGCCCAGCCACCCACAGCTTGCTGCAGATCTTTCAGCCCCCCCCATAGTGCCCCCCCCCCAACCACCAACAGTGTCCCACAATGCACCCTAACTTCTAACAGTGTCCCCCAGCTCCCATAGGGCCCCAGAGAGCCCTAAGCCCCCACAGTGCTGCCCAGCCCCCACAGCTTGCTGCAGATCCTTCAGCCCACCATAGTGCCACCGACAATATACCCTAACCTCTATCAGTGTCCCCCCAGCTCCCATAGTGCCCCCAGAGAGCCCTAAGCTCCCACAGTACCCTCCAGTCTGCTGTAGATACTCCAGCCCCCCCCCCCCTCCAGTTTTCTGCAGACCCTCTAGCCCCACCACCATAGTGCCCCCAACCACCAACATTGCGCCCAAAGCCCCCCCCCCCCCAGTTTGCTGCAGATCCTTCAGCCCACTGTAGTGCCCGAAACCACCAACAATGCACCCTAACTTCTAACAGTATCCCCCAGCTTCCATAGTGCCCCCTTAGCCCCCACACTACTGCCCAGCCACCACAGCTTGCTGCAGATCCTTCAGCCTACAATAGTGTCCCCAACCACCAACAATGCACCCAAACCTCTAACAGTGTCCCTCAGCCCCCACAGCTTGCTGCAGATCCTTCAGCCCACAGTAGTACCCCCCCCCCCCCCATAAATGCACACTAGCCTCTATCCGTGTCCCCCAGCTCCCATAGTGCCCTCAGAGAGCCCTAAGCTCCCACAGTACCCCCCAGTCTGCTGTAGATCCTCCAGCCCCACCAGTTTTCTGCAGATCCTCTAGCCCCCCACCATAGTGCCACCAACAATGCACCCTAAGCCCCCTCAACCCCCCCCCCCCCCCCCCCGAGTTTGCTGCAGATCCTCCAGCCCACTATAGTGCTCCCAACCACCAACATTGTCCCACAGTGCACCCTAACCTCTAACAGTGTCCCCCAGCCCCCATAGTGCCCCCAGAGAGGCCTAAGCTCCCGCAGTACCCACCAGTCTGCTGTGAATCCTCCAGTCCCCCCCCCCAGTTTTTTGCAGATCCTCTATCCCCCCCACCATCGTAGTGCCCCCAACCACCAGCAGTGTCCCACAATGCCCCCAAGCCCACAGCTGACCGCCAGCCCCCTCCAGAATCCTCGTCCCCCACAGGGCCACCAAGTCTTCTCCAGAGTCCTCTAACTTTCTCCACAGCCCTCACCCCCACAATGACACCCAGCCCCATCCAGTGTGACTTTTTTTTAAAAATAATATCTTTTCTTATATACTGCACTTAGTTGGCGCCCTCCGCTGTTTCCAGCTCCATCCAGACCCTTCCAGCATTTCAATACATATTTTGCATTCTCGTACTATTATTGTGCAAGTATTGATTTTTTATTTTTCTTACTGTTGGGTCATGGAAGGTTTTGGAAGGGGGCCTTATTGGGCCTCAATAAGGTTGGGAATCCCTGATTTACAGTACATGGTGCTTTAGCAAACTAAATGTCATTTAGTTAGGAAGTTACATTTACTGTGCTGTATTTCAAGGGGAAAAAAAAAAAATCTTCCCGTGAGTCAGGACTGTTCCCTACAGCGGGAGGTTAATGTTCTTCTCCGCTGGCACACAGCGCTTAGCTTTTAATCACGTTAAGTGAGGACCTGTCATCTTCTCAAGTACAAAATGGAAAAAGTCAGTCCAAACATTTGCTGCTATTCATTGCATGTGACTCACAGCGCTCTATGTATGGAGGCGGCTGAAGTGTCAGCGCTGATAGAGAGAGACCCGGTGATATTAACAGTCACTGACAGCACCATAATAGGGGCCTTGTGTGCCCGGCTCCCAGATGTACCTGGCACTCCCAGAACCGACTCCCGGTGCCACCCTCACCACTATCATCCTTCATTATTGAGAAGAGTGAGTTTAGGGAGTTACTAATAAAAAATTATAGGATTGTCCCTTGCACACCACAAAGAGATAAAAAAAAGAACAGGAGTTTTTGTACTTGCCGTGAAATCCTTTTCTTTGCATTTAGTGAAGGACACAGAGAAGATCCATAGATCTTGATTAAAGAGTTATAGTGCCACCCGCAGCAATCGAGATGTGTCCTTTTGAACCCTTTAACACTGGTGCGTTTAAAAAAAAAATGCGGTATGTTTTTTTTTTTTTGTTTAAATCGCATTTTATTGCGTTTTTTTCAAGGCGTCTTTGGTGTGCTTTCTGGATTCCTGGCTCCCAACATCCACTTGCGATATTTGACTAAAAAAAACACACCATAAACACACGCGGTAGGTGCGGTTTTAATGCGGTTGGTACATTTCTTATAGAGATCAATGGTAGGTGCGTTTTTTTTTTTTTGTTGGGCTTTTGAAAAGCGCACCAAAGATGCAGCATGCAGGACTTTTTCAAAGCGCAGCCATGTGAACAGGTGCGTAGGAGTTAAAGGGGAATCCATTTTTTATGTGCTTTTGTCAGGCTCGAAAGGTGTGGTTTTTTTTTTTTTGTTTTTCTTTATCGCGACAAACATGCACGAGTGTAAAAAGGGCCAAAATGGCATTTTTGTACTCGTCCCAAAATCCTTTCCTAGGAAGGAAGGAAAAATACTGGACGGCCGCACACCGCTGAAGACATCTTTACTGAAAGATTAAAATCCAAAAATAGTCATATCTTATGCATAGAAAACAGGGGAGAACAGCTAACGCGTTTCACATCACAGATGCCTATTCACAGCATCTTTTGTGATGTGAAACGCGTTAGTTCTCCCCTGTTTTCTATGCATAAGATATGACTGTTTTTGGATTTTAATCTTTCAATAAAGATGCCTTCAGCGGTGTGCGGCCGTCCAGGATTTTTCCTTCCTTCCTAATTTGAGCAGAGCCAGCACCTGCAAGATCGTATAGGGCGGGTGTCTTCAACAGGTCTGGAACTTTTGAGCTGCAATTTTTCATCAAAATCCTTTCCTAAGTACCAATAAGATCATGACCACAGAGCAAGCACAATAGTAACACATGTAATGTCAATCTACACTTGCCCCCCATATAACTGTGTACACGTCCAGCCCATCCCTGAAGTCCCATAAGGTAACAGTGGGTGGCAGCACTCCAGTAAAAAGATTCCTTTATTTCCGCATATCCATAAAACTGATACAGCAGGAAGAGTGAGACTTCTAATGTGCCTTAAAGAACTAGTACACCTATTAGGTTCAATGTGCATCTAATGTATAAGAAGTAAGCATATACCTAACAATGAGTGCCAATACATACAGATCATATGGATATGAATCCTAATAACAAAGAACCAAAGTAAGTATGCATAGGCAAAGTTTCGTACAAAAATGTAGCATACAATGTGCTGCAACAATGACCGATGTAGGTAAGGAGGAAATGAGGGTCTCTAACCCAGTGTTTCGGAGTCACATACCCCTTTCTCAAAGGAGACCCTGAGGAAGGGGTATAGGACCCCTGAAATGTACAGGCTACATTCTTCTGCATTAAATGCATATTGAATCAATGGGTGTGATAGTTATGTGCCTATTAGTTTAAAAGCAGGGGTCTCAAACTGGTGGCCCTCCAGCTGTTGTGAAACTACAAGTCCCATCATGCCTCTGCCTGTGGGAGTCATGCTTCTAACTGTCAGCCCTGCAATGCATCATGGGACTTGTAGCTTTGCAACAGCTGGAGGGCCGCCAGTTTGAGACCCTTGGTTTAAAGCTTAACTCCAGGCTAAAAAAATAAAATAAAATGACCCCTTGCAGTGGGGCTGTGCCTGCACGGCAGGGGTTAATTGTTCATTTTGGTAAAGGGAGCTAAAAATGATTTTACTTACCCCATCCTCCAAAACCCCGCGTAGCTTCTTCTCCCTCACGCTCCAGTGATCTAGGGTCCTGACGTCCTCAAGAGCAAAAGCAGGGCCCATAACCATGCGTTCGACGTGATGGCGCGGAGGCTCCATTCACACTTGTCATGCAACTTTGGACATCAAAGTCGCATGACAAGGTCGTTCCCCCCATGTTTTCCGATGATAACCATTCATATATGTGCAACTTAAAGTTGCAGCGACTTCAAAGTATTTCTAGCACTACTTTGGTCCTCAAGTTACACTACATGTAACTAGAGGACCATAGACTTCAATGTTAACCCTCAAAAGTTGTACCTGAATGTTACACAATGCAACAGTTGTCTATTATCACTGGTCAAAGCCAAAGTCCTGTCCAAGTCACACCCATCCAAAGCTACACTCCAAAGTCGGCACAACTATGGAGCCTAAGGGACAGTCCACCGATGGAGCTTGGGGGGAGCTCCATCTGCTGGGGGATCAGGTAAGTGAAAAACGTTTTTTCCTCTCCCCTAGACAAAACAAGCTATTTACCCATAGAGTGCGGGCACGGTCCCACTGCAAGGGATCATTTTTTAGTTGCCCAGAGTTGGACTTTAAGGAATTTCTGGCATATTACCGGGTAAGGCATCGGGGCTGGGCCAAGGGGTAGGCAGATGAGGAGCCCACCTTGGGCACAAAAAGGGCGGGACCTGCCATCTATGCTGCCGAAAATAGTTTACAGCAAATAAAAGGGGCAGTACTGGGTAGGATAGACAGTTAAAAAATTTTTTAAATAAAATCTCCATAATGTTTTGCAAAAGTAGAAAGACCTCTCCCGCAGGCTGCTCCCTTTATGGATACACCATCCTCTGGAGGTAGATACCATATGACAGTGATACCATGATCATTAAACCAGGTATTGGTACTTTTGGCAATGTGGGCCGGTGCCAAGTCCTGCTGGAAAATGAAATCAGTATCTCTCAGCTGGTCAGCAGAGGGAAGCATGAAGTGCTCTAGAATTTCCTGGGGGCTGCGCTGACTTTGGAATTGATAAAACACAGTAGACCAACACCAGCAGATGACATGGCTCCCCAAATCATCACTGACTGTGGAAACTTCATACTGGACCTCAACTTGGATTCTGTGCCTCTCCACTCTTCCTCCAGACTCTGGGACCCTGATTTCCAAATGAAATGCAACATTTTCCACACTCAGTGATGATTTGGGGAGCCATGTCATCTGCTGGTGTTGGTCAACTCTGTTTTATCAAGTGCAAAGTCAGCGCTTCATAATATTTCATCTCTGGCAATATTGGGACAAGATCGTCCGGTGACCAGAGCAAAGATGTTGAATTTCACCCCCCAAATTACCACTCTGCAAGGTGCCAAACGTGTGAATAAAAGTATGGCCCCCCCCCACACACACACACACACATGAGCACCTGCCCCTCCTGTCTTTTGTGCTGACCCGGATCTCTGGGATGGCAGCTCTGGGATCAATAGACCAAGAGCTCCATTGGTGCGTTAACCACTTCCGGACCGCCGCACGCCGATATACGTCCTAAGTTTGAAGAGGAATGTCGTTGTTATGGCAGCAGCTAGCTGCCATAACCCTGGTATCCTCTTCTTCGGATGACGGTCCGCTTTCCAAAAAAAAATGGTTTCTGCGGCGGATTTGCCGCAAGATCACTTTTATCGGCAGCGAGAGAGGCCCCCCCCCTCTCCCGCTTACCGGGGGCATCGGTAGAGGCGGAGGCGATCGGATGTTTCCCCTTGCTTGACATGGAGACGAGTGAGGCTAAGATGGCCCCCACCCATCTCCATAACATTGCAGGGCGGAAGCGACGTCAAAACGTCACTTCCGCCCATAGCTCTTAAAGGGCCATTTTTATTTTTTAAATTGCATTTTAGTGTAAATATGAGATCTGAGGTCTTTTTGACAACACATCTCATATTTAGGAGGTCCTGTCATGCTTTTTTCCTATTACAAGGGATGTGTACATGCCTTGCAATAGGAATAAAAGTGACACAAGTTTTTTTTTTTTTAAAAAGAACAGTGTAAAAATAAAAGATAAAATAAGAAAAAAATTTTTTTTAAACGCGCCCAGTTCCGCCGAGCTCGCATGCAGAAGCGAACGCATACGTGAGTAGCGCCCGCATAGAAAAACGGTGTTCAAACGACACGTGAGGTATCGCCGCGATCGGTAGAGCGAGAGCAATAATTCTAGCCCTAGACCTCCTCTGTAACGCAAAACATGCAACCTGTAGAATTTTTTTAACGTTTAAACGTCGCCTATGGAGATTTTTAAGGGTAAAAGTTTGTCGCCATTCCACAAGCGGGCGCAATTTTGAAGCGTGACATGTTGGGTATCAATTTACTCGGCGTAACATTATCTTTCACAATTAAAAAAAAAAATTGGTCTAAATTTACTGTTGTCTTTTTTAATCCAAAAAAAGTGCGCTTGTAAGACCGCTGCGCAAATACGGTGTGACAGAAAGTATTGCAACGACCGCCATTTTATTCTCTAGGGTGTTCGGGGAAAAAAATTACAACGTTTGGGGGTTCTAAGTAATTTTCTAGCAAAAAAAAAAAACAACTGTTTTTAACTTGTAAACAACAAATCTCAAAAAGAGGCTCGGTCCTTGCGTGGATAAAGGCTGTTCTCATCACTCCACCTAGACATATAATAAACATGAACAGCCATAGAAAATCCACAAATCATTTTATTTCATTTCAGCTCAGTGTGTAGAAATGTCAAAATTCACAGGTCAGTTTAAATTATATTTACAAACCTTCAATTCGCTTAAAAAAAGTTTTTTCGAAAAGTCATTCCTCGGTCTTCTAATATTTAAAAATACTGATAAAATCACTTTCTAAAGCGGAAATATATATACACACATACCAGCTGATAAAAGTCTACACTTTAAAGGGTCAGTCCACCCAAAATTCGATATTTCCGTTGTCCTTGGCTTCCTGGGGATTCCATGGGCGATTATTTGTTGCTCTTGAGTTCCTAGCTCCGCCCACCTGTCACATAAGGTCATACTGAGCTGATTTTCTTTGTCATTGACCAGGAGTGAGTGCCATGCAGAGGGAGGCAGAGCAGGGAATTAAGAGAAGATTTTGACCCCGGAGACCCAGAGTGATACAAAAAATGCCAACATATGGAACGTAAATTCTGGATGGACTGGCTCTTTATTAATACTAGGTTACCTAAGAAGTCCTTTTTTAACCCTTTACACTGCCAGCAGGGCATTATCGCACAATGGCGGAATAGAGGTAGCGCGTTCCCGTAGTGGCACCATTGCGTCGGAGTGATCTGGATCTGCGCACGCTGTCCGTGACGCAAGTTCTGAAGATTCTTTTACAAAATACAAACTTTAACAAAACGTCTCTCGTCTTCTTCTTGTGCATAGGATGTGTTGTGACGACGGCTGTCCCGGGATCCTGCAGGGTTTATCGGCATTATGTCTGGAGTATTGCATGGGGGTCTCTTGTCTCTCCCCACCACCCCCCACCCCCCTTTCCCAGCTCCACTCACAGTACTAGGAGCAGGGCAGGTGTTGTTTGAGCAGTTCACGGGTGGGTTGGGGTATTCTGTCTGGGAAGCGAACCTGAAACTCAACTATTAAATCGCCCCGTTGGGTGGGGACTTTCGGAAACGGTAGTCCTTCGCCCCGCAGGCGCTTCACCGTTGCGGGCTTGATGACGTCGCTGCAGGGCAGCGGGATGACCCGTCCATCGATGGTGGGAATGTTGACGGTGCAGCCACAAAGAGCCTGAGGATAGAAGAGAAAAGACAACGGCGTCACATGGGAAGAAACGTAATACATGGTTGTCAATGTCCTTTTATATAAAAACAAGAGCTTCACAAACATGGAGGCAATGCCACAGCAGCCAATCTTAGGACAAGCCGGTACATAATGGCGGATAATCAGCTGCTAGGGGCATAGCAATAAATGTATTCTAATTGACTGCTATGAGTTATTGCACCCTGGAGAAGCACTAGACCCTCTGTCAGGTTTTTATCAGGTGGTCCTGATTCTTCTATATAGATCTTTATATTACTAAATGGGGTCACCAGCAGGAGGAAGGAGGTCCCGATTCCTCTATATAGATCTTTGTATCACTAGAGCAGGGATATGCAATTAGCGGACCTCCAGATGTTGCAGAACTACAAGTCCCATGAGGCATAGCAAGACTCTGACAGCCACAAGCATGACACCCAGAGGCAGAGGCATGATGGGACTTGTTGTAGTTTTGCAACAGCTGGAGGTCCGCTAATTGCATATCCCTGCACTAGAGGAATCACCAGCAGGAGGAAGGGGGTCCCGATTCCTCTATATAGATCTTTATATCACTAGAGGGATCACCAGCTGGAGGAAGGAGGTCCTGATTCTTCTATATATAGATCTTTATATCACTAGAGGGATCACCAGCAGGAGGAAGGAGGTCCTGATTCCTCTTTATAGATCTTTATATCACTAGAGGGATCACCAGCAGGAGGAAGGAGGTCCTGATTCCTCTATATAGATCTTTATATCACTAGAGGGATCACCAGCAGGAGGAAGGAGGTCCTGATTCCTCTATATAGATCTTTAAATTACTGGAGGGATCACCAGCAGGAGGAAGGAGGTCCTGATTCCTCTATATAGATCTTTATATCACTAGAGGGGTCACCAGCAGAAGGAAGGAGGTTCTGATTCCTCCATATAGATCTTTATATCCTTAGAGGGGTCACCAGCAGGAGGATGGAGGTCCTGATTCCTCTTTATAGATCTTTATATCACTAGAGGGATCACCAGCAGGAGGAAGGAGGTCCTGATTCCTCTATATCAGGGGTCTCAAACTGGCGGCCCTCCAGCTGTTGCAAAACTACAAGTCCCATCATGCCTCTGCCTGTGGGAGTCATGCTTGTAACTGTCAGCCTTGCAATGCCTCATGGGACTTGTAGTTTTGCAACAGCTGGAGGGCCGCCAGTTTGAGACCCCTGCTCTATATAGATCTTTATATCACTAGAGGGATCACCAGCAGGAGGAAGGAGGTCCTGATTCCTCTTTATAGATCTTTATATCACTAGAGGGATCACCAGCAGGAGGAAGGAGGTCCTGATTCCTCTATATAGATCTTTATATCACTAGAGGGATCACCAGCAGGAGGAAGGAGGTCCTGATTCCTCTATATAGATCTTTATATCACTAGAGGGATCACCAGCAGGAGGAAGGAGGTCCTGATTCCTCTATATAGATCTTTATATCACTAGAGGGATCACCAGCAGGAGGAAGGAGGTCCTGATTCCTCTATATAGATCTTTAAATTACTGGAGGGGTCACCAGCAGGAGGAAGGAGGTCCTGATTCCTCTATATAGATCTTTATATCACTAGAGGGGTCACCAGCAGAAGGAAGGAGGTTCTGATTCCTCCATATAGATCTTTATATCACTAGAGGGGTCACCAGCAGAAGGAAGGAGGTCCTGATTCCTCCATATAGATCTTTATATCCTTAGAGGGGTCACCAGCAGGAGGATGGAGGTCCTGATTCTTCTATATAGATCTTTATATCACTAGAGGGGACACCAGCAGGTGACCTGTCCTTGGCACATAGGAATAAGTCCCAAAAGAGGACACAGGGTGCCCCTAAGGATACACAGGGCTATACAGGTGACCTGTCCTTGGCAAGCAATACTAAGTCCTGGCAGAGGACACCGGGTGCCACTAGGAATACACAGTATTATAAAAGGTGACTTGTCCATGGCAGGTGCCCTTTAGGACAATGCTGTATATATTGTAGCGGGCAAGTTCTCCTCATCTGTGATTCATGTGCCTCCCGCAGAGCCTGACAGACTATTCCTGGCACAGGAGTGCTGAACTAAATATGGCAACAGAGAGAAAAATGTTCATCTCAGTATCCCGTGGGAGAATCGCTCTCCAATGCCATCACCTTTAATGGAGCAGAACCAGTCGCTGAGCTGCGGCAATTTGCTTCTCTCCAGTTCAGGGGAACTGCTGGGCCTTCTGCCAGCCACAGCCTGGGCGTGATGGGATTTGTAGTTCCTCAGTAAATGTTTGATTATTTTGACACTACATATCTACTCTAGCTTTAAGATACTTAGCAACTTTGTGATTGCAAAAATGGGCCGGTTCACCCAAAAAGTGACATTTCACCAGGTGGAGTCTGGTGGGCCGAATCCACCACTGGATTCCTGAGAACTCTGGCGGTGGCATCTTCCTGCCATAGACCCTAGGGGCTACATGCCCCCTTCCCCAAATGACTAAAGAAAATAACATCAGAACTACAACTGAGTGTGTAATCTCCTTGCCCGTAGTCCTTTAAAGCAGAACTCCTGCCTCTGATGGAAGTAAAACTTCCACTTTAAGTAAAAAGAAGAGATAAACCTATACAGACCATACAGATTGGGGGGGCTCCTTGAAAACAATAATAACGCATGATGTGTGCAGTGCTTACAGCCTTCAGTGCAGCCAATCCTAGAGCTAATGGTGAGCTGTGTCTACAAGGACATATAGGAGTGGGCCTGACCACCATTCTCTATAAGCCAACCTGAGTTGAATTATAATTTCAAAGATTCAGCCTGGTGCTAGTTATGGGATTGGCCAACATGAATACTGAAAACCGTGAGAGTAGGACCTGCAGTGACAGTGCAGTCATCAATGGGTCAGCCAGTTCTGCTTGAGGCTACACTTTGCTTCTGCAGGTCTAACTGTTGAAGCCATCATCTCCATCCTGGCTTCACTACTCAGTGAGTAACTAATTCTGAATGAGTAAAGTATGGGGACACCTGCATGTATTTGGTCCAGATCGGTGACTACCCCAGTAGTGAAAGTAGGAGAGGATGGACAACCTGGTTATCAATTGCAGCTCCCATATCTGCACCCTTTAAAAAAGGTAGCTATGGGAAGCAAACTGTCCAACCAATTGTCTTGTATTCCTGGTTGCTTTGTTTTGCCCCCTTCTGGACCAGATCTACTGAACTTTGGGCAGAAACTTTTTAGCAGCTTTAAAAATTACATTTCACACCTCACTCAAATACAATTTTTTTCAGTGTAATGCTGCAACTCAGAATCACTTTGTTCCTGTTTATATAACTGGTGGCCGCTGTGCCTGCTCCTACCCTGCCACCATTCTTGTAACTTCCCCATCGTATTATATTTTTTACCAGTGGCAACGCAAGTCAGCTGGCTGTATTGGAAAGACCTCGGTATCTTAGACTTCAGTCTCTCCTGCCCACCTGATTGACAGGCCAGGAGACTCCTAATCTGTCCCACCTACCATGACATCAAGCCTTAATTACCAGGCCAGGAGACTCCTAATCTGTCCCACCTACCATGACATCAAGCCTTAATTACCAGGCCAGGAGACTCCTAATCTGTCCCACCTACCATGACATCAAGCCCTGATTACCAGGCCAGGAGACTCCTAATCTGTCCCACCTACCATGACATCAAGCCCTGATTACCAGGCCAGGAGACTCCTAATCTGTCCCACCTACCATGACATCAAGCCTTGATTACCAGGCCAGGAGACTCCTAGTCTGTCCCACCTACCATGACTTTAAGCCTTAATTACCAGGTCAGGAGACTCCTAGTCTGTCCCACCTACCATGAGAAGAAGAGAAAAGGGGTTTGGGACTTTATATATAGAGGACATTTTAATGTACCTCCATCCCCGACATTTGAAGGGGGTTCCTTTCATGTTGGTTGTTCCACCTGTGTCATGGGGATCACCGCCTCAGCTCCCGGGGCTGATGATCTGCCCGGCCGGCCCTTGCCATCCACTACCCGTGCCCAGACTCATGACTGGTCTGCAAGTATGAGTGGGGGACTTACTCTTTGTACTATTCCTTTTAATTATTATCCTACCTAATACTTATAGCAGTGGGGAGGGGACCAGGGAGCGGGGAAAGGTATACGGTATAGAGTTACCGGTAGGGAAAAGTGGTTACTCTAGCAATTAATGGTCAGTACATATTGATTAGTTAAAGGTAACAATTTATTAATAATTATTAAATAAAACACCTGGGTGAGGTGGACATACAGATAGATATTATGACATTATGGGATGCATGAACATCCTCAGTGGATGGCATAAAGGGAACAACCAACACGACAAACAGAACACACAGAACATATAACGGCATAGACACTGTCCGGACGGGTTATATGCTGCTCGGTGGCTTATCGAAAATTATAAGTAACATGTGTGTGTGTTTCCAATTGGAAAATTTAGTAAAGTGCGCTGCCAAGAAACATATACATGGAACAGGGAGAGGGGGTGGCAGGGGAAGGAGGGCCTGGACCCAGAGAAGGGTCCGGGCCCTCTGGGTCCGGGCCCTCCTTCCCCTGCCACCCCCTCTCCCTGTTCCATGTATATGTTTCTCGGCAGCGCACTTTACCAAATTTTCCAATTGGAAACACACACACATGTTTCTTATAATTTTCGATAAGCCACCGAGCAGCATATAACCCGTCCGGACAGTGTCTATGCCGTTATATGTTCTGTGTGTTCTGTTTGTCGTGTTGGTTGTTCCCTTTATGCCATCCACTGAGGATGTTCATGCATCCCATAATGTCATAATATCTATCTGTATGTCCACCTCACCCAGGTGTTTTATTTAATAATTATTAATAAATTGTTACCTTTAACTAATCAATATGTACTGACCATTAATTGCTAGAGTAACCACTTTTCCCTACCGGTAACTCTATACCGTATACCTTTCCCCGCTCCCTGGTCCCCTCCCCACTGCTATATGCTATTGTTTTGGTTACACTAATTACCCCTCACAGATGCATGGCCAGGATTTGATCAGCATTGGCCTGATCAGACTATCTATACCCACCCGCTCATGCCCCTTCCCCCTCCCCTTCTTGTGACAATACCTAATACTTACCTTTTAATGTTTCTATAGACATCTACACCGCATCTTCTCCTGAAGAGTGCCAATATAGCCATGAAACGCGTCGAGATATCTGATGCCTTCTATGCTACCTTCATATACTACCTATTACATGCTCTTTTGGATTCTACCAACTTGAATACACATTATGTCTAGTACGGTGGAGACACGCATTAATGAGTCTGGCGTTATTATGATGTTACTACTGTGATACCACTATGTTGCCATGTCAATATGCTATTATACTACTAGGTATTATGTTATGGAATTAAAGTTTCCCTGTTTTACTGTATTATATTGTATGTATTTTGTCACTATGTAATATAAAAATGGTCACAATTATGGTTCATCCACCAGACATCATTGTGCTGTGTTGCCTCCCTGGCTGCATGTTTCATATAAAGCATCAAGCCTCGATTACCAGACCAGGAGACTCCTAGTCTATGCATCCTACCATGACATCATACTCTGGCTGACAGACCAGGAGACTCCTAGTCTGTCCCACCTTCCATGACATCAAGCCTCGATTACCAGGCCAGGAGACTCCTAGTCTCCAAATCATCCAGACTTCACCTCTGAAGCATCTCCAAAATACGCCCCTTTCTAACCGTTGACACCACTAAGAAACGTATTCACTCCCTTGTTATCTCTCGCCTTGACTATTGTAACTCCCTCCTCATTGGCCTACATCTCCGCAAGCTATCCCCTCTTCAGTCTATCATGAATGCCGTTGCCAGACTCATTCACCTTACCAATCGTTCAGTGTCTGCCACCCCTCTCTGCCAATCCCTCCACTGGCTTCCCATTGCCCAACGAATACAATTCAAAACACAAACAACATACAAAGCCATTCACGATTCTGCCCCGAGCTACATCACCAATCTCATCTCCAAGTATCACCCAAATCATACTCTCCGCTCCTCCCAAGACCTTCTGCTCCCAAGCTCCCTTGTCTCCTCTTCCCATGCCCGTCTCCAGGACTTCTCCAGAGCCTCTCCCATCCTCTGGAACTCACTACCCCAATCTGTCCAGTTATCGCCAACTTTGTCCACTTTTAGATGATCCCTGAAAACTCATCTCTTCAGGGAGGCCTATCCTGTCTCCAGCTAACGACTGAATCTTCTACTCCCCTCATCAGTTCATCCCTCACAGTCCCTACCTTTTGTTTCAGCAGCCCCTCCCTCTTAGATTGTACTGTTGGTGTAGTGTCTCCCTACATTGTAAAGAGCTGCGCAAACTGTTGGCGCTAAATAAATCCTGTATAATAATAATAGTCTATCCTACCTACTATAACATCAAGATTTCATTACCAGGCCAGGAGACTCCTAGTCTGTCCTACCTACTATAACATCAAACCTTGACTGACAGGTCAGGAGACTCTTAAGCCTCGTACACACGATCGGATTGTTGGCAGACAAAGCGCCAGACTTTTGTCCAAAGGGCGTGTGCTGTGAACTTGTCTTGCATACTAACGGCACACAATTGTCGGCCAACAAACAAAAACCTAGTGACGTACTACGAGGAATTTCAGCTCTTGAGCACCACCCTTTGGGCAGCTTCTGCTAATGTGTTTGGTGAGCATTGATTCCGAGCATGCGTGTTTGTACTTTGGACTTTTGTGTGACGGACTTGTGTACACACAATACGAAAATTTGACAACAGTTGTCCGCCGAAAATTTACTAGCTTGCCACCCAACATTTGTTGGTGGAAAGTTGGCCAACAATTGTCTGATGGAGCGTACTAATGGTCGGATTTTAGGCAAACAGTCTGTCATCATACAATTCCCGGGGAAAAATCCGATCGTGTGTACGAGGCTTTAGTCTGACCCACCTACCATGACATCAAACCTTGGCTGACCAGGAGACTCCTGGTATGTCCAATCCACAAAGACATCATACCTTGACTTACAGGCCAGGAAACTCCTGATCTGTTCCACCCACTATGACATTATACCTGGACTGATAGGTCAAAAGACTCCTGGTCTATCACAACCACTAGAATCCCGCCCACAATGACGCCCATAGACGGCAACCATTCTCATTGCATGATGGGAATTGTTTGTTCCAACAATGTTTCATGTGCATCAGTACCTCCCTAATACCTCCCACAAGGGGCCTGGGCAAAGCTGTTTGCAAATTATGACATCATCGACTTTTCTAAGGTACGTTAATTTAAAAAACTAGGTCGTTTCTTTCTTCTTTTTTTTTTTACAGTGTACATAGGGACAGAAATTATTGGTGTTAATTGAAAACTATACTAAGGTTTCCTTACTTTGTACCCAAAAGCCCCCTTTTTTTTTTTTTTGGTGCAGTTCCTTCTATGAAAGGTGCGTTTTTTGTTTTTTTGGGTGCTGCCAATGAACCCTAAAGCTGATGCATGTCCTTGCTGGAAACCAGAACAAACCACACGCAGCAATCATGGCTTTTTCCTATCATGCAGATGTGACCAGGGACTTGGGAATAGGCTCTCGGACCGTGTGACCTTCATCCTCTATACAACGAAGCCGGCTTTTCCCAGATCCCAGGAGTGAAACCTCGAAGAGAAATGTGGAGCAGCACAGACCGCGCATCCCTCCGCCTGCCTTCCCAGCAGCTCGGGGTATAAATACACACACGGCTTTAAAAATAGCAGCCATGGAGGTTCTGCATTCACCAGGTGGGAGAGGATAAAAGGTCACCGGGAAAGAGAGGGGGGGGGAGTTAGTTAAAGTTCTGAATTTTGCTGTTTATAGTCCGATAGTATATCTGATTTCCACAAGGGCTGAACTGGACGTGCAAATTTTCAACGACATGAACCTAAGAGGCAGAGAAATATCCCACAGCTACATATAGCTGAACTCTAGGATACAAGATGAGTTGACGGATAGGTTCTGGGACTTCTCTACATAAAAAAAGCTGATACTTTTTTTTTTTTTTTGAAACTTCACCAATTAGGAGAAAAAAAAAATAACTTTTGGAAACAGCATCATGTCATACCTCGCATGGAGCAAACGTATACATGGCACCCGGAAGACGTATCAATAGAGCAGATACATCACATCTGCTCACTAGGTGGCCCTGCTTGGAGAAGCCACTTATCATGGCATGGGCAATAAAAGATGTATGGGAATTTCTTTTTTGTTGGATCATACTTACCTAGGTGGATGCAGCATCCCCCACTGGCTCTAACACTGAGAACCGAGCGGTCAAACACTACCGATCACTCGGTTCTCAAAGCTCCCTGAGCAGAGAGCCGGTGACTGTCAGTCACCGGCTCTCTGCTCTCCCCCCCTCGCTCACTAGAGTGCTGGGCTGTGGAGGGGGTGGGAGCACCTGGCTCAGCGGCTCGTTGAGAGGCTGAGCCGAGAGCCGGTCCAGGCATGTGGGTAGATCCTGACCATATGGTCGCGATCCTTCCAGAGCCTGGACCGGCTCTGTGACATCAGCCGACAGTGGGGATTCAGCCCATTGTCTGCTGAAAACGGGTCACAGGAGTGCAGAACGATCTGCATCCTGTGATCCACAGGGGAAGTACAGCCAAACGAGCTTTGGCTGTACTTCTCCTTTAATGTGGGATGGATTGGGATCAGTTAATGTATTCATGTAAACTGCCAATTAATGCCTTCTGTATATGGCCATATTGTCTTCGTCTTCCGTCAATCAATGCATGCCAAGTGGGCAGGTCAGACCAGGAGTTTGGAAATGCTCTTGTCTGCCCACTACAGCGAGCGGCGATGTAATTCAGAATGTTTTCCCTAGGTACCACAGAGGGTATTCGTGTACGAAATGGGGAATGGTGACTTTTAACCGCCCTTAGGTCTGGTATGGATCTAAGGGGAACCCCCTACGCCAAAAAAAAAAAAAAAAAAAAAAAAAAAAAAGAAATCGGCGTGGGGTCCCCCCCAAAATCCATGCCAGACCCAAGCACCAGCTAGGAGCACACTTAACCCTTTGATCGCCCCTGATGTTAACCCCTTCCCTGCCAGTGTCATACTGTAACAGTGCATATTTTTAGCATTAATCACGGTAATGTCACTGGTTCCCAAAAGTGTCAGTTATGAGTCCGATTTGTCCGCCGCAATGTCTCAGTCCTGCTAAAAATCGCTGATTGCCGCCATTACTAGTAAAAAAAATGAAAAATCAAAATGCATTAAAAATATCCCATAGTTTGTAGACGCTATAACTTTTGCGCAAAGCAATCAATATACGCTTATTGGGATTTTTTTTTTACCAAAAATACGCAGCAGAATATACATCCGCCTAAACTGTTGAAGAAATTAGCTTTTTTACATTTTTTTTATTTTATTTTTTTTTATTGGACTGTTTTTTTTTTTATAGCAGAAAGTAAAAAATATATATAATTTTTTTGTCACTCTTTTTTTTGTTAGTAGCCCAGAAAAATAAAAACCACAGATCAAATACCACCAAAAGAAAGCTCTATTTGTGGGGAAAAAAAAAAAAAAAAAAAGGACATCAATTTTATTTGGGTACAGCTTCGCACGATCGCGCAATTGTCAGTTAAAGTAGCGCAGTGCCGTATCGCAAAAAATGGCCTGGTCATGAAGGGAGGGGGGGTAAAAGCTTCCGGGGCTGAAGTGGTTAAAGCCCCATACACACTATCAGATTTTCTGCTGAGTTTTTCCTTCAGATTTACCAAAACCATATAATGCCCTGTTTCCCCGAAAATAAGACCTAGCGTGATTGTCGGTGATGGCTGCAATATAAGCCCTACCCGCCAAATAAGCCCTAGTTTAAGTCCTTGTAGGTCTTATTTTCAGGGTAGGGCTTACTTTCGGGGAAACAGGGTAGGGCTTATTTGGGGGGTAGGGCTTATATTGCAGCCATCACCGACAATCACGATAGGTCTTATTTTCGGGGAAACAGGGTATGAGGTCAAACCTTAGGAGTTTCAATGTGTAGGCAATCAGGCAGGCCCTTGCACTACATGGCTTTGGTAAATCTGAAGGAAAAACTCAGCAGAAAATCTGATAGTGTGTATGGGGCTTAAGGGGTTGATTTACAAAAAATTGGAGAGTGCAAAATCTGGTGCAGCCAATCAGCTTCTAACTTCTATTGTAACTGTACTGTCTGCCCTAACATTGTAAAGTGCTGTAACACCAATTGTTGGCGCTATATAAATCTTGTATAATAATAATAATAATAATAATAATAATAATAACTTCAGCTTGTTCAATTTAAGCTTTGACCAAACAACCTGGAAGCCGATTGGTTTCTTTGCATAGTGCACCAGATTTTGTACGCTCCAGTTTTAGTAAATCAGCCCCAATGTGTATTCCCAATTTCTGCTCACTAAATCTGTATCTTCCCGCCTGGATCTATTCAATGGGGACGTCAAAAACAGGCTTAAATGCCATTCTTAACCCCAAAAACCCAACCGTGGCCCTGTTGTTACACAGTTAAACCATGACATCAATCTTGGAATATGTTCAGTGATGACAGATCCTTGCACTGTGAATCATTAGCCCGTTTCCACCCAAGGAAAGCATTAGTGATCACAACGGATCTCAATGCTGCCACAGCTGCCATGTATGACAGCTGTCACGTGCGTTCAGACTCTAAAGCATACCGAGACATGCTGAGCCCACGTGTGTTCCTCATCAGCATTCTAATGCAGCATGATTGCTTCATCCAGATCAGCGTTGCTTAAAGCGGAGTTCCGCCTGGGTAAAAAAAAAAAAAAAAATTAAAAGTCAGCAGCTACAAATACTGGAGCTGCTGACTTTTAATATATGGACACTTACCTGTTCAGGTTGTTGGCACCCGAAGCCGACCCGTCTCTCGGCCTCAGTGCAGGCGCTGGCATCATTACTAAGGGGAACGGGAAGTGAAGCCTTACGGGGGCCGGACATTACGTCGTCTTTGCCCCGGGAGGGGGAGCAGATACCTGGATTTGACAGGTATCTGCTCCCCCCTCCCCCCTTGAAAGGTGCCAAATGTGGCACCAAAGGGGGGGGGGGGAATCCAAATCGGGGGACGTTCCATTTATAGGTGGAAATGCACTTTAACAAAAGCCAGTCCCAACTGTGCTTATGCAAGAATCTGAACATTCAGTGTTAAAGCTGAACTCCAGGCGATCTGCTAAACACACAGGTGATATTTATTAGAGCTGCACGATAATCGTTTAAAAAAAAAAAAAAAAAAAATCGTGATCTCGATTCAACCCACTCACGATGCTAATCAGCCATTTATGCAATTCTATGTAAACAGCGCAGAGCCAAGCAGTATAAAAAAAAAAAGCTTCTAGTTCTTTTTAGATCAAAGGGATGAACATTGGTCTGTAAATGTGGTCCGTTTAACCACTTCGAACCCCCAAACATATATATTTTTTTAGCAGAGACCCTAGAGAATAAAATGGCGGTCGTTACAATATTTTATGTCGCACTGTATTTTGTCCAGCGGTCTTTCAAATGCAATTAGTTGGGAAAAAATACACTTCAATTAATAAAAAAATAAAAACAAACAGTAAAGTTAGCCCAATTTTTTTTGTATAATGTAAAAGTTGATGTTACGCCGCAAGAATCGTGATCTTTATTCAAAGCACAAAATAGTGATTCTCATTTTAGCCAGAATCGTGCAGCTGTAATATATGCATACAGTATATGAGAGTTGTTTTACCTGCCAAATGATTTGTATTTCTGTCCACCCAGTCCTGCGATTTACCCAGCTCTGCCACACAACACAGGTCTGTCTGGCAGGACAGGAGACTTGATTTCTCTCTGCTGCAGTTAAAGGGGTTGTAAACCCTCGTGTTTTTTCACCCTAATGCATCCTATGCATTAAGGTGAAAAAAACTTCTTCTAGTGACTGGCCCCCCAGTTTTACTCACCTGAGCCCTGTAATTTCCCACGGCGGAGATGCGCTCTTCCTCTGCCCGGGGTTCCCGGCCCTTGATTGAATAGATTGATAGCAGCGCAGCCATTGGCTCCCGCTGCTGTCAATCAAATCCAATGAAGCGGCCGCCAAAGGCTGAGTCCTACATTTGTGTCTATGAACGCCGATTGCTGGACTCGGGAGTGCGCCCGCAAGGTAACCCTCCAGGAGAGCGCTTCTCCTAGGGGGTTATACGATGCGGGTAGGAGCCGAGAGAGCCACTGGGGGACCTCAGAATTTGAGGATCGGGGCCCCACTGTGAAAAACGAACTGCACAGTGGAGGTAAGTATGACATGTTTGTTATTTAAACAAACACCCACATCCCCCGAGAGCACGCGGATGAAACTACTTTACATGCTGGTTTTTAGCAACTCAAATGTGAGTGTTTTTATCTATTGTAATAAATATTTTTAACATACATGCTGCACTTAGAGGGCGCCGTCCTTCTTTCTTTTTTATTTGTTCCAGAGCTTCTTCTAGCTTTTATAGACTGGCTGCCTTCCATTTATTCAGCATCATTTTATCCTTACATGGACTAATACCCGAACTTGTTGTGAAACATTAACTACCACCATCAAGTTCCCCCTCTCAGGAACCCCCAACCCACCCCCTTCCCCCCACCATTTTTAGTTATATGTACCCGGCTACCTCCATTGTGCGCCATATTAACCCCTTGAAAGGAGAAGCAGCAGACTGACCTCTCCTTTTATCATCATGTCCCTTGTTAGTACATAAGTGCTGCAGTAAAACCAAATGGCTCACTGTGCTGCTTCTAACTTCCTCAGTCTGAGCTCTGTTGTTACAGAGTCTGCAAAAGGCTGATACCAGGTCAAATTCAGGTACTTACATTGCTTGCATTAAAAACAAAACAAAGACATTTAATAATGTATTAATTAATACAGAAAGGCATACATTTGTGTCTTTCATATGTGTCAGGAGTTCAGCTTTAAATGTTCAGTCTAATGCCGCGTACACACGATCGAATTTTCCGACGGGAAATGTTGCATGTGAGCTTGTTGTCGGAAAGTCCGACCGTGTGTATGCTCCATCGAACATTTGCTGTCGGACTTTCCGCCAACAAATGTTTGAGAGCTGGGTCTCAAATTTTCCGCCAACAAAACTTTGTTGTCGGAAAGTCCGATCGTGCGTACACAAGTCCGCGCACAAAAGTCCACGCATGCTCAGAAGCAGAAGCGGCCGGTCTTGTAAACTGGCGTTCGTAATGGAGAATTAACATTCGTGACGCGGCAAATTATGAAATCTCCAAATGCAGCGCACAATTCTCTTCTTCTTTAATGGGATAATAATGAAGCTGCGTTGCTGGTGATACTGATGGAGTTATTGCAAACAAATTTTCTAAGGCTTTTTTTTTCTAGTGATATCAAGAATAATAATAGCGCAAAATAAAAAAAACGCAAAAAGAAAAGCGCGAATCAACACTCAAACTTCTACTAACGCGAAATTAGCAGAAGGAACCCAAAGGGTGGCGATAAAGAGCTGAAAAACCACGTAATTCGTAATTGTTGGCCAACATTTGTGTTACCGTGTGTATGCAAGACAAGTTTGAGCCAACAACCTTCGAACAAGATTCCACGGTTTTGTTGTCGGAAAGTCCGATCGTGTGTACGGGGCATTACATTTAAAAGATTTAGGCCTACTTATTTTACTTTGTCTGAGCCTGACACTTTGGCTTGAAAGTCAAGGTTCACAGGTCACCTGAGGTCTGACAATTGCTGCCCTGACCTTACACACTGTCTCTCAGTTAGGCCCCTTTCACACTGGGGCGGTGGGGGCGTCGGCGGTACAACAGCGCTATTTTTAGCGCTGCTGTACCGTCGTTCTTGCAGCGGTATTCGGCCGCTAGCGGTGCGGTTTTACCCCCCGCTGGCGGCCGAAAAAGGGTTAAAATCCCTCGTACAGCGCGGCTATAGCCGCGGTATTGCCGCGGTATAGCCGCGGTATAGCCGCGCTGTCCCATTGATTTCAATGGGCAGGAGCGGGGAAGGAGCGGTGAATACACCGCTCCTTCCCCGCTCCAAAAAAGCGGTTTGCAGGACTTTTTTCACCGCCCTGCCTGCGCACCGCTTCAGTGTGAAAGCCCTCGGGCTTTCACACTGAACAAACAGCGGAGGCTGTTTAGGGACGGTTTTCAGGCGGTATTTTTAGCGCAATACCGCCTGAAAACCGCTCCAGTGTGAAAGGGGTCTTAGCCATATAAACGTCTTGGGAGGAGACATGAATATAAAGTACACAACATTTAACAAAAATAACAGCCAACAGTTTCTCTCATTTAGTTCTCCCGGTGCAGTCTAAAAGAAAGAAATGGTGTGGTTGTTATTATTGGCACATGCGTCTCCTTAATCCTGGGATTCCGTACCTCTTTTAGTGTGATCTTGGCAGTGTACACAATGTTTGACCCGTCTCTTTTGAAATGTGCGTGAGGTTTGTCCTTCAGTAGGAACACAATGTCTGCGGGGATGTTTTCCGATGTGGCGTCGCCCTCTTTCGGGAAAGTGATCTTGGTGCCCTCTTTCCACCCTTTCTTGATGACCACGTTGAGAATCTTGTCCTCCGCTCTTACAGTGCGGCCATCTGGGTTCAGCCTCCGCCGCGTGATCTTCATGCGTTTCGTACAGCCATGATAAATCTCCTCCAAGGACACTTTCAGCTCGTGAATCACTGGAGGGTCCTGCACCTTCCGGCGGTTGGGTATTTGGTCCTGGTGCCGCCGGTGGAAACCATTTACACCGTTGAAGCCGAAGTGGCTGAAGCTGCTGAAGGGGTCATCGTTGTCATCGTCGATGTCCATGTCTTCGTGGTCAAAGCCGTTGGCCATGCGTGTGCGATTTGAGCCAAAGAAGATATCAAAGGGATTCGAGCCTCCAAAGAAAGAAGCGAAGGTTGCATGAGGGTCACCATGGAACGTGTAATGGAAGGAGCTGCCTGTGTTACCGGATGAGCCACCTCCAGTTTTTAGACCTAGAAAAATGAAAGAGGAAATGGTGTTTAAAAATGGAGCCAGGGATTTGTGGAAGAACAGAATGGCACCTTCATAGTCTTTAAGGGTCGGTCCATACTAAAAACAGTACAAGTAGATTTCCCATATGTTTTTCTCACTTTTTAACCATGTAATATTTTGGTGCACATCTATCACAGTCCCACTACTTAACATTAAACTTAGCCAGACAGTTGTCACCAGAATAGGAGGTACAGGGAAATATTCCAATGGAGACACATGTTCGGTGTCAGAGCAGGATGTCCCCTCGCTGTACAGAGATTTCCTTTTTACTTTTTGGAAATGCAGTGATGGAAAAACTCCAAGGAAACTCCAAGGAAAACACCGGATGGGGGTTTTAACCATTTCCTACTCCAGCCTTTCATAAGCTTTTCAGCACAGAGGAACTCTTAAAGATAACTTTCTGGTCTAAAAAATTACTAAAGCTGCAACTCATTACTACATAAAGTTTGATGGTCAATGGGAAGAATGCTCCTTACACTTGTGGTTATCTGGAAGGATGACCCCCTTATAGATAGCTAAAATGATCAAAAGGTGTCAGTGGGAACTTAGAGAGGCAGAAACTTCTCATTGCTCAAGGAACTCCTAGCAACTTCTGGAGGAACCCTAGTCGAAAAAACTTTGCACTACTCTATCCCCCCATGCTAAGTAGAAAAAAGATTTGACTCTAGATACACTTTAAACCTGATTGTAGAAAAATCTACCCTTGTAGGGGTCCCCATCTCCACTGCAAAGGTTAAATGCTCATTTAAGTCTCGGGGTAAAGGAATAAGTTGTAATACTTACCTTATTCTCCACTCCGGCAGAATTTCAGCACTCTCCACCTCTCCTCAATGCTCCGAGTTATGGCCCGGGCCCTTGCTGTCCTCATGTATAATGCAGGATTATTGGTCTTGCATTGTACTTGATGTCAGCATGCGACTGCCAACCAGAGAGCCTTAGTGAAGAGGCTTTGAGTGACTGGTCACACAACGTTGGGAAACCCTGCCAGAGTGGGGAATGAGGTAAGTATTACAGGTTATTCCTGTGCCCCCATCCACCAATACTGTAATCCATGACCCAGCAACAACTGGCAACCCAGTCCTCCGCTTTTCAGCAATACAATATGGGCAGGCAATCCTACCAGCAGCCGTGTCCCACCCTGATGATGCTGGTCCCGCACTGATTACAGTTAACGCATATTTGCGTCAATGATAGCTTTATCAGGACTGCAGTTATGATAACTATACAAAAGAAGCCACAAATTTCATAATCATACATAATTAATCGTTACTTATATCATTTTCAAATGATATTGGTAACGAATAATTAAGAACGATTAAAAAATTTGTTTTCTTTTGTATAGTTATCACAACTACAGTCATCTTCACGAGTCCTGATGAAGCCTAAATGAGAAACGCGTTGACCCATGAGGAATGATGATTGCACACTTATATTAGGCAAACTTGCCTGTATTATTATTATTATACATGTAATATGGCCCTGCAGATAGTTAATACAAAATATAAGATTGTTCTTATTGTTGTATATGTCTAAGGATTTTTTTTAATTATTCCTGTTTTAACATTTTGTAATAAAATTAGATTTTTACTTAAAATCCGTACTCTGTCATGCCAGTAAAGTCTGCAATACACTTTTTCTTCTGGTTTAAGAAATAAGGGAGGTTATAAACTTGATTCTAAAAAAAACAGTAAGGGACATTTGCTAGGTGGGGGAGGCAGTTTCGTTTTTCCTGCACCAGACCTCTGCTTTGCTCAAGTAAGAGGAAATTTCCCCAACATGGATACAACCATTAAAACACGATACAGGCTCTAAATTTTCCCCACTCTATCCAAAGCTGAAAAGTCTTGGCTGCAGTTCCATCGTAAATCCACAGCCCTTCCACTGCTGATAACTGACATGCACTTAGAAAGGAAATTTGATACATTGTTAATCTGCTCTCCAACACTGTGGTCAACATGCAAAGTACTCCAGTATATCCAGCGTTCCTCACCTTCCTCCCCATACTGATCGTACACCACTCTCTTCTTGGGGTCGCTGAGGACGTCGTAGGCCTCTGCGATCTCCTTGAACTTGTCCTCGGCGTTGGAGTCCTTGTTCTTGTCAGGGTGATATTTCAGGGCCATCTTGCGATAGGCCTTCTTGATCTCATCCTCGTTGGCCCCATTGGGGATGCCCAGAATCTTGTAATAATCTTTTCCCATGTCCACTGTCTGAGGCTTCTGATCGAGAATCCTCGCCCCTGGAAAGATAACAGAGACGTTAGGTGGATCAGATGTTTTCAACACTGGGGCCGAGCACAGCAAGGCTCATTAATTCCGTCACCCAAGAAGAATCTGAGCTCTGGCACCTATTTAAGGGTAATGCAAAAACTAAAGGCAAATCCTATAGGTCTGAATACACACTCACACAACACAAAAATGTCCCAGCACTCTGCAAAGAGAAACTGTCTAATGCGTTTCAAAATTCACCTCTTTGCGACTACAGCAACTATGACCTTCCTAGGAAATAAGAACGGGATTGAGAGGAGGAAGAGAGAGGTAAGAGAGACAGAGAGAGGAGTTGGGGAGAAAAGGATAAGAAGAAGGAAAATGAAGGAGAAACAATAACTCAACTTACTTAAGTATTTATTTCTAAATTTCTATGTGTAATTACTGGTAACCCTTAAATTAAATAGCCATTGTTCCCTGCATGCAAGCCATCAATTTCAGACCAGGGACAATCTGGGAAGTAATTAGAAGGTAGTCAAAGTGTTGTCTCAGCCTTCACGGTAAGTAAAGATACCTTGGTGACCCAAGAGCTGCAAGTATAAATAAGCTCTTCCAGGTTGCCAGGGCCATTATTACTACATAAATATAAAAAAAATAAAATAATAAAATAAAAAAAGGAGGAAGGAACCCACAGTACTATCACACTATCCAACATTAATTTTAATGACTGTAATTTACAGCAATTTAAAGTTGTTTTGGAAAGGTATGAGGTTTGTCCACATTAGAACGAAGTGATGTCACCAGTGAGCTCGGGCTGGCACGACTACTCATCAGAAAAACAATCTATGGAGATGCAAGGTTGGGAGATGAGTCCAAGAAGTCATTTCACCTTTGTACGTCTAAGGCTTGTATTAATATCGGGTTGTTGATGCGACACTTGCACAGACTATTTCTGGAAAGTATTAAGTTAGTGATGATCGTTTAATGACTTATGCTGACAGAGCTCACAGCTTTATATAATCATGATACTACTGGTAGTGCAATGCGACACTCCAGAAATTAAAAGGGAATATGTTTCTGCGAAAATTTACTTATAACGTTAATAAGAGAATACAAATCTAAAAATGTTTTAGTTCTGGGTGGAAGCCATTGATATAGGATTACCATTTAGGAGACCTCCTTTTGGATGCTGTAATTTAAATTCCATCCTTGCCTTCTATCGGGGCATCTCAAGTGAACAAGGACTTGGACGGGCCAAGTCAGCTCCCCGGCTCGGTCTTGGACAGGAAGAAGTCAGTTCCCCCGGCTCGGTCTTGGACAGGGCCAAGTCAGTTCCCCCGGCTCGGTCTTGGACAGGGCCAAGTCAGTTCCCCCGGCTCGGTCTTGGACAGGGCCAAGTCAGTTCCCCCGGCTCGGTCTTGGACAGGGCCAAGTCAGTTCCCCCGGCTCGGTCTTGGACAGGGCCAAGTCAGTTCCCCCGGCTCGGTCTTGGACAGGGCCAAGTCAGTTCCCCCGGCTCAGTCTTGGACAGGGCCAAGTCAGTTATCCTGGCTCGGTCTTGGACAGGGCCAAGTCAGTTCCCCCGGCTCGGTCTTGGACAGGGCAAAGTCAGTTCCCCCGGCTCGGTCTTGGATATTATAACAATTAGATCGCTCTTTTATAATTTCCCACTCTGTTCCTGTCCTTTGGAACAACTGGGCATACCAATATCTTCCCATATGAGAACTTTTGAGCGCAAGTGCCAGCTGTTCCCTTTTCTTTGGAGAATTATGTACTGCAGGTCATGTTGGGAACAAGCCTGATGAAGATTGTGATGGTGTAGGACTTTTGGCTGGGGACTAGCACATTTCTCATTTCTCCTTACTGCCCATTTATTGGTCATCAAAAATGTTTAGGTCATTTTTGGAGCATATATCAGAGCTTCTATAAATTGAAAAAATTGTCATTGTTCGGGAGTCAAACAACCCACTAGGTCCTAGAACTATGCCCTGATTCAATTGAAGCAATGGAACAGTTGGGAGAATAGATTGCATAGGACCTCTTGGGGTGGGGGGAGGGCAATGATTCACGGTTTACATTTTTTAGGTATTTTTCAACCCTGCAAGTGAGCTTCAACCCTTTTTCATAGAGAGGAGACAAGGAAGCACTAACCAATCTCCCCCAAATGAATGTCAACCAAGAGGCACAGAAAATTCTTAAGGCTCCTTGCAAGGTTGCCATTAAAAATTATTTAGATTATGATGCTGATTATTTATAGGTGGCCGTAATTAAAGCACTCTTTTTCTTAAATTAAGATTTGAAAACTGCAAAGATGAGTGTAAAGATGTACAGTTGTGCTCATAAGTTTACATACCCTGGCAGAATTTATGATTTCTTGGCCATTTTTCAGAGAATATGAATGATAACACAAAAACTTTTCTTTCACTCGTAGTTAGTGTTTGGCTGAAGCCATTTATTATCAATCAACTGTGTTTACTCTTTTTTAAAACCTAATCACAACAGAAACTACCCAAATGACCCTGATCAAAAGTTTACATACCCTGGTGATTTTGGCCTAATAACATGCACACAAGTTGACACAAAGGGGTTTGAATGACTATTAAAAGGTAACCATCCTCACCTGTCATTCGTTTGCTTGTAATTAGTGTGTGTGTATAAAAGGTCAATGAGTTTCTGGACTCCTGACAGACCTCTGCATCTTTCATCCAGTGCTGCACTGACGTTTCTGGATTCTGATTCATAGGGAAAGCAAAAGAATTGTCAAAGGATCTGCGGGAAAAGGTAGTTGAACTGTATAAAACAGGAAAGGGATATAAAAAGATATTCAAGGAATTGAGAATGCCAATCAGCAGAGTTCAAGCTCTAATCAAGAAGTGGAAAATGAGGGGTTCTGTTGAAACCAAACCACGGTCAGGTAGACCAACTAAAATTTCAGCCACAACTGCCAGGAAAATTGTTTGGGAAAGAAAAACCCACAAATAACTTCAGGTGAAATACAGGACTTTCTGAAAACATGTGGTGTGGCTGTTTCAAGATGCACAATAAGGAGGCACTTGAAGAAAGATGGGCTGCATGGTCGAGTCGTCAGAAAAAAGTCATTACTACGCAAATGCCACAAAGTATCCCGCTTACAATACGCCAAACAGCACAGAGACAAGCCTCAAACCTTCTGGCACAAAGTCATTTGGAGTGATGAGACCAAAATTGAGCTTTTTGGCCACAACCATAAACGCTTCATTTGGAGAGGAGTCAACAAGGCCTATGATGAAAGGTACACCATTCTTACTGTGAAACACGGAGGTGGATTGCTGATGTTTTGGGGATGTGTGAGCTACAAAGGCACAGGAAATTTGGTCAAAATTGATGGCAAGAGGAACATTTGCATTCATCAGCCAGGAAGCGGCACATGGGACGAACTTGGACATTCCAACATGACAATGATCCAAAACACAAGGCCAAGTCGACCTGTCATTGGCTACAGCAGAATAAAGTGAAGGTTCTGGAGTGGCCATCTCAGTCTCCTGACCTCAATATCATTGAGCCACTCTGGGGGGATCTCAAACGTGCCGTTCATGCAAGACAGCCCAAGAATTTACAGGAACTGGAGGCTTTTTGCCAAGAGGGATGGGCAGCTTTACCACCTGAAAAGATAAAGAGCCTCATCCACAAATACCACAAAAGACTTCAAGCTGTCACTGATGTTAAAGGGGGCAATACGTGGTATTAAGAACTGGGGTATGTAAACTTTTGATCAGGGTCATTTGGGTAGTTTCTGTTGTGATTATGATTTAAAAAGGAGTAAACGCAGTTGATTTAAATGGCTTCAGCCAAACACTAACCACGATTGAAAGAAAAGTTTTTGTGTTATTCATATTCTCTGAAAAATGGCCAAGAAATCATAAATTCTGCCAGGGTGTGTAAACTTATGAGGACAACTGTACCTGAATGTATCTTTAGATAGTTGTAAGAGCGCCCAGGGCGCCCTTAAACCTAAGAATCCAATTATGCAAATACAGCCTTCAGTTTCTAAAGCCCTACTTGGGCTTTTGGCCTGGCAATGGCCCTTAAGTATGATGGTCAGCTTTACTCGCCAACAGTTTTCAAAACTTTTCACAATACATTACTCCAGAGTTTTCAACGTTTATAAGGACCTCATGAAGGCTTCTAGATGCCTGCAACTGTCATAAAGGCATAAAGGCATGACAGGGGCACTTTAATCAGCTTGTGGAAAAACTTCTCATTGCCATCATTCTCCGTAAGACTTCTGCCTATCTATGGCAAATAAGTTAACCCCGACAATGTAAATGCTTCCATTAATATAATTCTTCCGTTTCCTAGACACAGATCGACAGATACAAGTTTTGCATGCATAACTGACAGATGGAGGAAATATACCTACCCCCGAAGTGGGCGGATAAAATTCCTAAGGTAATGCCCACTCTGAAAAATGTGGTCTTTCGCTTCTCCTGAGCTCCGTCCCCAATAGACTTGATAAAACAATCGCTGCTGGCTTTTTGCCTGGGTTCACACTTAAACATGATTTGTGGGCCTAAGAGCTTGTTGGAGTGGGCTTCCCACTGCGGCGGTAGTATTGCAAGCTTCTTTCTAGGCTTTTACACAGACATCTAGTAGAAGGAAACACAGTTTGTTTGGAAGCAAGTTGGACCCAGGTGATGGAAAGATGAGTCTTGACATGAGTGGAGGAAACATGTGATGAGGTGACTACAAGATGGCGTTTCACAATGGAGTTGTTTCTAGGTCAAATGATAAACTCTGCAGGCTTAGGTTTAATCTTGGAAGTAGATTTCGGAGATATATGTGTTGGGAGGCTGGTAACCACCACTCAAAGCAGGATGGCACCAAACTTTAATTTCACCAAAGAGCAACTTGTGGAGGCCTCCAAATCCCTATAGCAGGTTATAGGGATTCCTGGAGCTCATCCATCCTCATATGACTGGTTTCTGCTGAGAAACAGTACCTCTGGGCCATCTGCCAGCACTTTTTATCGGTTTCATGTATTCTAACTCTGAACCTCCCTCTCCTCTAATCTTTAAAACTAGATTTCAACAACCAAGGAAATAGGTAGAAATCTAGCACATTGATCTTCAAACTTTTTGGAAATTTTTCATTAGAGATCAGACAAAAAAAACTAACTTTTATTCTGTGATACTTATAAGAAGTCTGTGAGATGCCTATAGCTAAACATATTGACCTAAAAATGAATTTGACAATGGCTTTGGGACATTCCAGGTACGGGATGAACATGAACCGAGAGATGAAAAGGACCAAATATAGGACAGATGTAAGTTAACCATTTACACATGAGAAATATATTGACTTCAGAATGAAACACTACACAACATTTATCCTCAACATGCAACATTCAAGAAGGTACAAGAGAGGGGCCCCAAAAGGATTCGTTTTGTTTACGTTTTGACTTGCCGAGTACTTTGGGAAAGCTTGGGTTGTGTCACATGTTCCCCCCACAGAACTAGAGGATGTTTTTTTGGGACCCAGAATGGGGAGAAGGGGTACGGAGATATGAGTTAATACCTCTTTAGGGTTCCTACAGTACAGTTATCCTGTTACTTTACTCATTATGGGCAAAGTACACAAAAATACAAAGAAAAAGTTTCTCTTTAGGCTTTTCAGACTACATATCTGTGGTAGTTACTACCCTGTTTCCCCGAAAATAAGACCTAGCGTGATTGTCAGTGATGGCTGCAATATAAGCCCTACCCCCCAAATAAGCCCTACCCTGTTTCCCTGAAAATAAGCCCTACGCTGAAAATAAGACCTACAAGGACTTTAACTAGGGCTTATTTGGGGGGTAGGGCTTATATTGAAGCCATCACCGACAATCACGCTAGGTCTTATTTTCGGGGAAACAGGGTAGTAAATTATATAAAGTAACTTTACATTGTTGGAGCTTCTATACCTACACCCAGTACAACTGAATTATACTGAAAGGGGGAGTTCCACCCAAAAGTGTAACTTCCACTTTAAGCACTCCTCGCCCCCTTACATGCCACATTTGGCATTGCATTTTTTGTTGGGAGGGGAGTGGGTAACTAGTTTCGACAGGTACCCAGTTCCCACTTCCGCTCTCGCCGCTTAGACGAGTCCTCCTCTCCTCCTCCCTCCCTGCAATCTTCTGAGACACGTCACAGGTCGCAGAAGATTGCCCGGCCACTGAGAAAGCGCAGCGCGACTCGCGCATGCGCACCTGGCTGTGAAGCCGCAAGCTGTCACAGCCGGGTGCCCACACTTGCAATGCCTGCGCTGAGGAGAGGGAGAGGAGCGAGGCTTTGGGCGGCCGCATCGCTGGACCGTGGGACAGATGAGTGTCTGTTTATTAAAAGTCAGCACCTACACTTTTTGTAGCTGCTGACTTTTACTAAACTTAAAAACAAATGGAACTCCGCTTTACAGCCCAATCCAGTAAAAAATTTATTTTGAATGCATTGTACATCATTTACCCTACTCCTCAGTCTTGATTTTAAACACTTCTTCCAAAGCCACCCTACAGCGTAATGCATCAAATTCAGTTAACTGTATGAGTAAAGCTAATATCCTGTCCGGGGGACCAGATATTTTCCCCTGCTTGCTTTCTTGGGTACTGGACCCCTCATCTGCCCCCCTTGGGTTCTCCTGCCTCTAGAGCCTATCAGAGAGAGGACCCAGTCACTGAAAGTGTTCCCTCCATCAAGAAGAGGTGTGCACATCAAGCAGGTAGTGATGTGGACACCTGAAGAAGGATCCCAGGAAGTAAACAGAAGAGAGGATTATCATGTCACTAGTGCTTCACTTGTGGACCCCTGAAGAAGGATCCCAGAAGGTAAACAGAAGAAGAGAGAAGGATCGTTATGCAACTATGGCTTCACTTAAAGGCCCACTCTCGGATAAAACTAACTTTCTACCACCCCTCTCTCTCACCCCCCTCTAACCTAGGATGACAATCTTTAAATGACATTGATCACAGAGTGGAGCTTTTCATCCTCGCACAGCACTATCAACCAAAAAAAATAAAAAATAACAGCGTGATGCCCCCCCCCCAAAAAAATTCATACTAAGCCATTTAGGTCTGGTACTCACTTTACGGGTGACACCATGAAAACAAAAAGGCATGGGGGTCCTCTCCCAAATTCCATACCAGACCCTTTGAGTCGGGCATGGGGTTTAAGAGAGAACCTCATGCATAAAATCAAGTGTGAGGTCCCACAAAATCTATACCACTTATCCGAGAATGCAGCCTGGGTGGCTAGCAAAGGGGGATCCCCCCGCCCTCTCCCTGAACCATACCAGGTCACATGCTCTAAACATGGGGGGGACACCTTGACACAGCACACCATCTCTATGTTGATGAAGGCAAGGGGCCTCTTTCCAACAACCTTGGCCTGGTGGTTGTGGGGGTCTGTGGCCAGAGGTGAAGGAAATTAAGCATCTGGATAATGTTTTTCTTTTTTACCAGCTACTATGTCGAGGGGGTTGCCAATACCCTGATTTTGGGCTTTAAATCTTTGTTTAGATGTAGTAGAAGTTACGTTATATCAGGGCTGGAGCCAGGTAACTAATGCTCCTTAAAAAAAAAAAAATAACAGCTTCATCTAACCTTTGAGGTTGTCTCTAGTTGTCATCAATGGAGCTGGCTCTTTTGGAAAAAATAAAATAAATCCTACTGGGTCCTGTATTGAACAGACGAGCTTGTGAATTCCATATTATTTTTCTACCCCTGAGTTATACAGACATACAGGCATGAATTAAAGCTCTATTTATAAGCCTTTAATTACAAAGGTCTACCAAGGCAGCCATACCTGCTCGTTATGTATGAATGCTGTACTTCCGGTTCTGCATTAACATTGCAAAGTGGCATGCTGACTGCGTGGTGTAAAATACAGATGGGCCCTAGAGTACACCTTCAGATGCATTATTTATTGAGAAGTAAGAGCTCCACATTAAAATAATTTATAAAGTGCATTCAAGACGTCTTTCTTTTTTCTTTTTTTTTTTTTTTTTTTACAATACAAATAGTAGGTGCAACATAGTAAGCAAAGTAAATGCCAGTTAATGCAATTTATCACAAAGAAAGCAACCATGCAGGAAATAAATCGGGGAAAAAAAAAAAAAAAAAATTAACGCCGCAATCCATGAAATCGAAAAATAATTTTTCAGGTACATGGTTCACTAACAGGACCCAGCGAATACTTACAGAAAATATATAGAATAGCTTCCCTTTTAAGGCCGTTTTGCAGCTGTCAGTGGAGTGGTTGAGGGATAATAGCATGTTGTACACACTGAGCTGGTCGTTGGACAGAGTATGCAGGAATGTTCTAGACGGAGATGGGGAAGAACGGGGACCTCACTCCTGTGGGCTGAATGAATGGAAATGACTAACTCAGCAGAGGCTGATCACCGTGAACTGGGGAAAAAGGCAAAAATTTCAGCACTGTGCTCCTCTCCAGAGCTGACGGGTGACAATCTGCCCCGTATTAGTGGCAATGGGCGCACACACAGCACCACACAATCAGCACCATCATAATTCAAATTAGTGTTACATTTTCGACAATAAAAAAAAATTAATTTGTAATATTTAATTTTTAATATTTAAAAAAAATTATATTTCTATAGCGCTTTTCTCCTCGGGAACTCAAAGAGCTTATTAAATTGGTCTTTTTTTTTAACTGATGGAACTACTAAAGGATACTGAGAATCACATAAAAGTGGAAGAAAAGCCTAATGCCGCGTACACACGAGCGGACTTTACGGCGGACTTTGCCCGGCGGACATGATTTCGTCGGACAATTCGATGTGTGTGGGCTCCAGCGGACTTTGTTTTCTCAAAAGTTGGACGGACTTAGATTTGAAACATGTTTTAAATCTATCCGTCGAACTCGAGTCCGGTCGAAAAGTCCGCTCGTCTGTATGCTAGTTCGATGGACAAAAAGCCACGCTAGGGCAGCTATTGGCTACTGGCTATGAACTTCCTTGTTTTAGTCCGGTCGTAAGTCATCACGTACGAATTAGACGGGCTTTGGTGGATTGTGTGTAGGCAAGTCCGTTCATTCAGAAAGTCCGTCATAAAGTCCGTCAAAAAGTCTGCCGAGCAAAGTCTGCCGTAAAGTCCGCTCGTGTGTACGCGGCATAACTTTATCTACAGTGCTTCAGGAAAGTATTTACAGCGCTTCACTTTTTCCACATTTTGTTATGTTACAGCCTTATTCCAAAATTGATTAAATTCATGATTTTCCTCAAAATTCTATTGACAACGTGAAAGAACTTTGTTTGAAATTTTGGCAAAGATTTCATAAAAATAAAAAAATACACGATAAAAAAAAAAATCCCATGTACATAAGTATTCACAGCCTTCGCTCAATACTTTGTTGAAGCTCCTTTGGCACCAATTACAGCCTCAAGTCTTTTTGAGTATGCTGCTACAAACTTGGCAAACCTATTTTTGGGACAGTTACTTCCATTCTTCTTTGCAGGACCTCTCAATCTCCGGAGCGTTGGTGCGCAGCCATTTTCAGATCTTTCCAGAGATGTTCGAATCGGGTTCAAGTCTGGGTGGCTCAAGGACATTCAGAGTTGTCCCGTAGCCACTCCTTTGTTATCTTGGCTGTGTGCTTAGGGTCGTTGTCCTTTTTGGAAGATAACCCTTTGTCCCAGTCTGAGGTTGAGCGCTTTGGAGCAGGATGTCTCTGTACATTGCTGCATTCATCTTTCCCTCGATCCTGACTAGTCTCCAAGTTCCTGCTGCTGAAAAACACCCCCACAGCATGATGCTGCCACCACCATGCTTCACTGTAGGGATGGTATTAGCCAGGTGATGAACGGTGCCTGGTTTCCTCCAGACATGACACCCGCTATTCAGGCCAAAGAGTTCAATCTTTGTTTCATCAGACCAGAGAATTTTTTTTCTCATGGTCTGAGAGTCCTTCAGGTGCCTTTTGGCAAACTCCAGACAGGCTGTCATGTGTTTTTTACTGAGGAGTGGCTTCCGTCTGGCCTCTCTACCATACAGGCCTGATTGGTGGAGTGCTGCAGAGATGGTTGTCCCTCTGGAAGGATTCCCTCTCTCCACAAAGAAACGCTGGAGCTCTGTCAGAGTGACCATCGGGTTCTTGGTCACCTTCCCGACGAAGACCTTTCTCCCCTGATTGCTCAGTTTGGCCAGGGGGCCCACTCTAGGAAGAGTCCTGGTGGTTCCAAACTTCTTCCATTTAGGAATGATGGAGGCCACTGTGATCATTGGGACCTTCAATACTGCAGAACTTTTTCTGGAATCTTCCCCAGATCTGTGCCTCCATACAATCCTGTCTCGGAGGTCTACAGACAATTCCTTGGACTTCATGGCTTGGTTTGTGCTCTGCCATTCACTGTTAACTGTGGGACCTTCTATAGACAGGTGTGTGCCTTTCCAAATCATGTCCAACCAACTGAATTTACCACAGGTGGACAATCTAATTCTAGAAACATCTCAAGGATAATCAGTGGAAGCAAAATGCACCTGAGCTCAATTATGAGGGTGCAGCACAGTGGTGTATTAGGGCAGCACAGTGGTGTAGTAAGTAGCACTCTCACCTAGCAGTAAGAAGGGTCGCTGGTTCAAATCCCAACCACGACACTACCTGCCTGGAGTTTGCATGTTCTGCGTGGGTTTCCTCCGTGTACTCCGGGTTCCTCCCACACTCCAAAGACATGCTGGTAGGTTAATTGGCTTCTGTCCAAAAATTGGCCCTAGTATATAAATGTTAGTGACCTTGGATTGTGGGCTCCTTGAGGGTAGGGACCGATGTGAGTGTGCGATATATGTGTGAAGCGCTGAGTAAAAATTGACACAGCGCTATATGGGTACCTTAAATAAAAATAGGGATAATTGTAGACACGCACCCACGCTCGCTCAGGTTGAAATCGATGGACTGGTGTCTTTATTCAACCTTACTAACTATATGAGTGTCATGGCAAAGGCTGTGAATACTTATGTACATAGGATTTTTTCGCTTATTTTTCTAAAATAAATTTGCAAAGATTTCAAACAAACTTCTCTCACGTTGTCATTATGGGGTATTGTTTGTAGAATTTTGATAAAAATAATAAACTTTATCCATTTTGGAATAAGGCTGTAACATAGCAAAATGTGGAAAACTAAAGCGCTGTGAATACTTTCAGATGCACTGTATTCCTAAAAATATTCCTTCATAACCTGTATACTTACCTACTTTTAATCCTCTCTGGTCTGATCCCGACTCTGGCTCCCCTGTGTCAGCAAGCGGCTGCTGCAGGGGAGAGCAGAGAGCACCAACAACGGCTGGGTCATGGAAGCATATGGGTGATGTCGCTGCTCCCGGAATTCAGAGCCTTTGTAAAGCGCTCCTTTGCACAGAGCTGCAGGATCACATGAGCAGACCAGAGCGGATTAAAAATAGATACGTGTAAATGTCTTTTTCTATGCAGGTTAAAGTGTAAGTAAACCCCCCTATCGTTTTCAACCAAGGAAGCTGCCATCTTTGCCTCTGTTTAATCTACAACTGCCATGATGCTGCACATGTGATCAGTTATGACACCAGCCATTGGATGGCTTGACAGTTTGGTTGAGAGCACAACCAATGGGAGTGTTACATTTCCGGCACATGCCGGAAATGAAACAGTTTTATGGATGGGTTTACTTCTAGGTAGGAGGAGGAGGGGGGATGGAACATTTTTAAGAATACTTATGGTTAGGTCTTTCTTCTACTTTAAGAGGGCCATTGACTCTTGCTCATCAGATTGGACATGATCTGCACTGAACCTAAGACCAGATGATTTCGTTTTTCACTTTTTAAATCCTTTTATTTTATTGTTGTGCAATATATTTTCTGTAAATGTTTAAATTTACCTTTTTATCTTTTCATTAAAACTACATTTTAAAACCGTTAAGCTGAACCTCCGAATGCTCTAATTAGAAATCAATAACTTTTGCCTCTTTGAAGAAGCTACCATAGTGTAAACTCTGTTACATTCCTGCCTGGTTGTGGAAGCGAGTGATCCAGGCAATCCTGTTTTAAAGTTCAGAGCTGACCTTTTTGATTAAAACTCATGGAAGCGGCTGCCGTGTGTTTGTGTGTAAAGGGGTCAATTACTTAGTTAACTTGCCACATTGAAGCTCATTTTCAGATGGCTGGTTCTTAGATTCTTGCCCCACAATCCTCTGGTAGTAGAAGCAGGTAGAGATGAGCTGCTCAATGTCAGGGCTGGGCTCAGTCCTTCCTTCTCTGAGCTGGCCGCTCAACTGTCGGCTGATTGACAGCTCCCATCTCTCCACAGGTACTCAGCTGTTGATGATATCCTGCTCACCAGTCCTGCCTACTTAACGTCCAGTCCAGAGGATCTCTGCCTTCGCCTTAGTCAACATCATAGACGCTCTCCTGCATTCCTTTTAAAAGACATGCTTGGCTGACATCCCTTCTGGCTCCAGATCCTGCTTGCTGTTTTACTACGCTCATCTCCGGCTCCCTGACGTTTGGCTTGTTTGACTATCCGTTTCGGTTCCTGAACTCTGGCTATGTTTTGACTCTGTTCTATTTACTTTTATTATTTAAACAAGTGTGATTTAACTGTACTTCTGTCTCAGTCTGATTTCATGGTTTCTGACAGTCACTGTTGGGAAGGGGAGCAGAGAGAGATAAGCAGCTGAGTCATTGGTGGGAAGGGGGGCAGAAAGAGAGGAGCAGCTCAGTCACTGCTGGGAAGGGGAACCAAGAGAGATGAGCAGCTGAGTCACAGTTCAGAAGGGAAGCAGGAAGAGATAAGCAGGTAAGTCACTGCTGGGAAGGGGAGCAGGGGAAGATGAGCTGCTGAGTCTCTGCTGGGAAGGGGAGGCAGGGGAAAATAAGTTGATGAGCCACCACTGGGTGAGCTGAGACAATGACCTGACTGCTTCTGTTGTGGACTTTGAGGCTGGGTTCATACCTACAACCGATGCTCCCAGCAGGAGTCGTGTGCGTCCCCATTCACCGTTTCAGGTCTGATTTCAGACCAAAATTTAAAAGCAGACCAAAAAATGCACAGGGCTCCGGTGCAAATTTGCACCGGCTCCATAGAGAGCTGGTCAAAATCTCCTGCTATTGCGAATTGGATGCGTAGGACTCGCATCCAATTCACAATGGTGTGAACCCAGCCTTAAGATGGATTTCTCTACAGTACCTGCAGCTACAAAGGTTAGTGAGGGCTTGTTGTAAAACCTAATTTATTGCTTGTTAAAAATATATAAAATACTTAACTGAACTTTCGTGCTTTATTCTGTGATCAGGTTTTTCATGAATGAATCTTGCAGAATTTCTTCCACCATGTTGGAAATCTCTGTGATGTATACCAATAATTGTTATTGAGAATGATCACTCCTTGTTATGCGATTGATGATGTTTACGTTGGTTTCATACAGCACTAAAATGTTGCCTGGCTTGTCTTTTTTTTTCTTTATGTATATAAAATGGAGTTTGTGAAAAATCTGAGCTGGATGAGAATAAACTGCTTTCCCTTGGCTTTGGCTGTCTATCTGTCAGGCACTTAGCAGAAATTTCCCCACACTGCATTCAATGATTAGCGGAAGCTGCATCACTTAATGGCTGTCCATGCTCGGTTAGCTTTAATTATCCACTAATAACGTTGAGTTTTCGAATGGCTACATCTGCTATGGGGATTTAATTTGCTTTTAAACTTGTGTTAATTAGTTCTTCTGTAGCGTAAAGTTAAGAAGAGAGTTTCTTCCCACATACATCAGCCGGGGGAAGGGAAGGGAACTCAACTTCTTTTCAGGGGGAACATTCATGACACTGCTACAGGAAACTGATGTCATCAGTGACATCATAACTCAGACCATCAATATTTACTGCTACTTTAGGTGCTTGTTAATGCAAAAACTGAATCCTGTGGTTGTAGCTCAATTTTCCAATTAAATATTAGAATTGGGAAAATTAGTGATCTATGCAATGTTGACGGTGGAATGGCCGTTAGTGGCATATGTGTAGGGTGTGGAACATGAGAAACTGCTGACCTCCTGGGATTTTTAAACTTTACTGCTCTAATGGCCCTTTGGCACTTATTGTATGGACCCAAGGATTTGCAATTTCTGAGCATCTCCCACAGCATGTCTCCAGTCTCTGACCATTTCCTGTAACAGGTCTCCAGTCTCTGACCATCTCCTGTCACATGTCTCCAGTCTCTGACCATCAACTGTCACATGTCTTCAGTCTCTGACCATCTCCCGTCACAGGTCTCCAGTCTCTGACCATCAACTGTCACATGTCTTCAGTCTCTGACCATCTCCTGTCAAATGTCTCCAGTCTCTGAACATCTCCTGTCACATGTCTCCAGTCTCTGACCATCTTGTGTAACATGTCTCTAGTCTCTGACCATCTTGTGTAACATGTCTCCAGTCTCTGACCATCTCCTGTCACATGTCTCCAGTCTCTGACCATCTCCTGTCACGTGTCTCCAGTCTCTGACCATCTCCTGTCACATGTCTCTGACCATCTCCTGTCAAATGTCTCCAGTCTCTGAACATCTCCTGTCACATGTCTCCAGTCTCTGACCATCTTGTGTAACATGTCTCCAGTCTCTGACCATCTTGTGTAACAAGTCTCCAGTCTCTGACCATCTCCTGTCACATGTCTCTGACCATCTCCTGTCAAATGTCTCCAGTCTCTAAACATCTCCTGTCACACGTCTCCAGTCTCTGACCATCTTGTGTAACATGTCTCCAGTCTCTGACCATCTCCTGTCATGTTTCAGTCTCTGACCATCTCCTGTCACATGTCTCTGACCATCTCTTGTCACATGTCTCTGACCATCTCTTGTCACATGTCTCTGACCATCTCCTGTCACATGTCTCTGACCATCTCCTGTCACATGTCTCGGACCATCTCCTGTCGCATGTCTCGGACCATCTCCTGTCGCATGTCTCCAGTCTCTGACCATCTCCTGTCACATGTCTCTGACCATCTCCTGTCACATGTCTCTGACCATCTCCTGTCACATGTCTCCAGTCTCTGACCATCTTGTGTAACATGTCTCCAGTCTCTGACCATCTTGTGTAACATGTCTCCAGTCTCTGACCATCTCCTGTCACATGTCTCTGACCATCTCCTGTCAAATGTCTCCAGTCTCTAAACATCTCCTGTCACACGTCTCCAGTCTCTGACCATCTTGTGTAACATGTCTCCAGTCTCTGACCATCTCCTGTCATGTTTCAGTCTCTGACCATCTCCTGTCACATGTCTCTGACCATCTCTTGTCACATGTCTCTGACCATCTCTTGTCACATGTCTCTGACCATCTCCTGTCACATGTCTCTGACCATCTCCTGTCACATGTCTCGGACCATCTCCTGTCGCATGTCTCCAGTCTCTGACCATCTCCTGTCACATGTCTCTGACCATCTCCTGTCACATGTCTCTGACCATCTCCTGTCACATGTCTCTGACCATCTCCTGTCACATGTCTCCAGTCTCTGACCATCTCCTGTCACATGTCTCCAGTCTCTGACCATCTCCTGTAACATGTCTCCAGTCTCTGACCATCTCCTGTATCATGTCTCCAGTCTCTGACCATCTCCTGTATCATATCTCCAGTCTCTGACCATCTCCTGTTGTCCTGGGGTCCCTGACAGCTTTCTGTAGCATTTCAGCCACAAAATATTAAGTGTGGCCCTCTGGTGACGTCAGGGGTTGCACTTAAGGCCACCATGTCAAAAAAGTTGACCACCACTGCCTTACAGTCTACAGAATTGAAAAAAATGGTGAGAAACACAAAAAATACAGTAAGTGTACGGTTGTGCATCCTGGCACAGTATGGCGAGATCCTCCCCACCCCACTTTGAAATGGGCACAACAAAGCAATGGGTCAAAGCAAAGGTTTGCACTGGGTGCAGCAGTAAAGAGGGTGATCTAGTTGGCCTACCATGAGGGGGAGCAAAAAGAAGGGTGTCAATAATGTTGTGATGTTCTCCATAAGAGGAGGTGGGTCTGTGACACATGCTCTACAGAACTGCAAGCTCTGGGAAGTGTTGTCACCCTCCTTGCGGTCTACAGCCCAATGCAAATCACTTTTTTTTTCTCTTTTGCAGTGCAAAAAACAAAACACCAAAAAAGGGCATCATATGGTCCCCTCCCGAAAAGGAAGGACCTTTCCTTGACCGCCCTGGATAGGGGGGAGGGGGCATGGCACACTCAGGTGCACCTAGTCAAGAGGCCTGGTGGATACCGCTCCTCAAGGGTCATCAAAAGCCAACCAATGAGTACTAGGTTAGGGGCTCTCCCAAAGAGGAAAGACCTTTCCCTGACCGCCCTGGATGGGTGGCCATGGCACACTCAGGTGCACCTAGTCAAGAGGCCTGGTGGATACCGCTCCTCATGGGTCAGCCGAAGAAAACCAATGAGTACTAGGTTAGGGGCTCTCCCAAAGAGGAAAGACCTTTCCCTGACCACCCTGGACCGGTGGCCATGGCACACTCAGGTGCACCTAGTAAAGAGGCCTAGCGGTCAGCTGAAACAGACTAATGAGTAATAGGTTAGGGGCTCTCCTGAAGAGAGAGCCCCCTAAGGCGGGGAGGAAGGAACCCAAGGACCACACTCCCCCCCCCCCCCCCCCCCAAGGCTTCTGAGTAGGGCTCCTACAATTCAAAACACTGACTTTACTGAACATCTGGTAAGTAACACGGATCTAAATTGCTCCCCCACATGGTGCCATAGGATCAATGCATAAATAATTGTTCCAAAGAGAAAAAAATTGTATTGTATCTTTTGTCGGACGGATCGATCAATAAAGAGTCATATTGATGAGAAAAGTATAGATCGGATCTAACCACCTTCAACTGAATCGATTCTTTTCTTGGTGAGGAACAACCACCTGAGTGGAAGATCGTTTAAGAATCGATTAAATTAGGTTTTTATTGACAGTTCCAATTATGCCCACCTAGGACAAATCATGACCGGTACCCTGGCGGGATCTCACTGCCATCCATCTGCAGAGCTCCTCATTTAGTCTGAGTGTTAGTCCTGGTCCTTAGTAATGGCAGAAGGCGGCTTTGTCTGAGGATTGCGCCCCCCCCCTCCCCTCACTGGGGTAATGGCAGGGAAAGGGTTAATGTCCCAGTGCACTCGGTGTCTCTGTGCCGGGTACAGTATGTGCCGGAGGTGAGCTGTGTGGGTGGCGGTACAGCATGGTTTGAAGGCTGCCAATGTTCTCCGCGGTACGTGGCCCGCTGTCACGCCGAGTGCTTTGTGTAAAGCAGAACGCTCTTTTTGCTCGCAGTGTTTACCAATTAACTCTTCTGTACATGACATTTAATCTGTTTATAATTTGCCTCCCCCCCCCCATCAACAGGATAATGACATTTACATACAAAACCTTTCCGATTTCTATACGTTCCTCTTTTTAGACCCAGTGACCTCATCGCCGGGTCCCTGTGCTTCTATATGCAATGCAGGCAGTTTAATCTGCTTATAATTTGCCTTTCTTGGTTCCTCCCCCCCCCCCCATCTCTATGCAATGCAGGCAGGTGGGGGCCCCACTACAACAAGTCAGACAGAGCCCGCCTCATTTCCTGCAGGGGTAGGCAACCTGGGGCCCCTCCAGCTGTTGTGGAACGACATTTCCCATGAGGCATTGCAAGGCTGGCAGTTACAATTACTCCCAGAGACATGATGGGACTTGTAGTTCTGCAACAGCTGGAGGGGCCCCAGGTTGCCTACCCCCGATCTAGTGCTTTCCTCCTGAGCCTAGCTGTCCCTGGCCCCGCCCCCATTCATTGGATTTCAGTTCCTTCAAATCGCGGAGGCTCAGCGTCAACTGTGGGCGTTACCTATGCATATACAGCCTGCCTAGGAAACGCCCCCCTCCTCCAGACTGACACCGGCCCGTCAAGGCATTTTTTGGTATTTGCATAACTCCTCCCAAGTGCCAGCCCACTGCTTGCCTCGGGGACTGTGATTTGAGGAAGCCATGTTCAGCATCCTGACGGCCCCTCCCACCAGCCATCATCTGCCTGTATTGCCTAGACCAGTGATGGTGAACCCTGGCACCCCAGATGTTTTGGAACTACATTTCCCATGATGCTCATGCACTCTGCAATGTAGTTAAGCATCATGGGAAATGTAGTTCCAAAACATCTGGGTTGCCAAGGTTCGCCATCACTAGCCTAGGCACTTGCTTACCGGGCACTTAAACCCCCCTTCCTGCCCAGACCAATTTTGAGCTTTCAGCGCTCTCACACTTTGAATGACAATTGCGCGGTCATGCAATGCTGTACACAAATGACATTTTTTATCAAATTTTTCACACAAATAGAGCTTTCTTTTGGTGGTATTTAAATCACCACTTTGGTTTTTATTGTTTGCTAAACAAACAAAAAAAGAAGACATTAAAAATATAACATTTAACATTAACAAAAAAAAAAAATGTTTCATAGTTTGTTATAGAATTTTGCAAACGGGTAATTTTTCTCCTTCATTGATATTCGCTGATGAGGCTGCACTGATGGGCACTAATAAGACGGCACTGATGGGCACTGGTAGGTGGCACCGATAGGCACTGGTGATGAGGCACTGATTGGTGACATTTATAGGTGGTGCTGTGGGCACTGATGGGTGGTGCTGGTGGGCACTGGTGGGTGGCACTGTTGTGCACTGATTGGTGGCACAGGTGGGCACAGAAGCCTTCTGAAGAGGCTCTCCACAATCAGGACTGATGTTCCTCTCACAGCCGCCGGTGTTCGTCTTTTTCTTAGCGTAAGGAGAGAAAAAAATAGCCAATTACTGGCTCTGTTTACATCACATGATCAGCTGTCATTGGCTGACAGCTGATCACGTGGTAAGGGGTCGGAATCGACCCCTTACTCCGCTCTGTGATCAGCGGAGTCATAAGGCCCATACACACCATAGGACTTTGTACAAACTTTCCCGTGGAATTTTGTACAAAGGGCGTCGGCCGTAAACTGATTAAGCATACACACGGCAGGACTTTTTCAGCCAACTTTCACCAAATCACGTGGTTTTTTTTCAGCTCTTTACCGCCACCCTTTGGTCAACTTCTGTATTGTTGTCTGATCTTTTGCATTGGTTCTGAGCATGCGTGTTTGTCCTATGGACTTGTGTACACACGATAGGATTTTGCACCATAGGACTTTTGTTGCCGGAAAGTTTGTCTGTTCGCACAGCCAACATTTGTCCGATGAAAAACCAAAAAAGTTTGTACCCGATGGAGCGTACACACGGTCGGATGTTGCCTTAAAACAGCTAATTTGCAGGTTTGTTGTCAAAAAGTCCTATCGTGTGTACAGGGCCTGCGCCCTTCAGGGTGTGCGCAGGCCGCTCAAGCGCGGGAGGATGTCCATGGCAAAGTAGGTCCGCGCTGCAGCCATCTTTTGGCTATAGCGCGGACGGGAAGTGGCTAGAGAAGCACAGCGTCCCAGTGATGATGTCACTGCAAGTCGGAAAGGTTTTTATATAAAAATATCATTAGCATGCTGATGAGGGAGGGGCGGGGGAGGAAGGAAAAATATAAGCAGATTAAACTTCAGCACTAAATCCGGAATCCTAGAATTACGCTTTTATTGGGGGGGGCGGAGACCCCTGAGTCCGAGGAGCGAAGTGACGATTTTTTCCTCTTTTGGCCAGAAAAGCCTGGAAATCGGAGAGCCTCCCCCTCCCCACCAGCAGCAGCAGCTGACACATCCAGCCTGCCATGGAGGTAATTCCTGGAATTTCTCTCCCATGTGTCAGGCGGTGATCGGCGTACAGTACGTATCGCACTCGTTAGGCGTCTATTAATAACATCCCAGGGGGGAAAACGTCTGCGGAGAACAAATCGGCGAGCCCCTCCCCCCGAGGCTTTTGCGGCGTGATGTACTGTACTTTCATCTCAGAGTGCCGGAACGTTTCTCTCCAAGAACCCCGCACTTATTAATGCAATGAATCAGGGGACCGCAGCTGGGAACGTGACTCCGGCCCAGCCAACGCAGAGCGCCCCCCCCCCCCTTCATCTCACACCGCCGCGTTTAAAAAGGAAACCGCTCCCTCGCTAACGATGCTGCTATAAAATTTCCAATGTTCTATCTCCGTTACCATGGCAGCAGCAATCTAATCTCCGGGCGCATGCGATTGGCTCGCTGCTTTGCCCAGTCCTGGGACTGACCCGTGTAATTGCAACAAAGCCTTTAGTTATACTTTTACCTTGTGTATCTTATTGAAGAGTTAAGCTACCTGTGGCTCCTGCCAAGGCAGCAAACTGGACTAACAGAGAGGAAAAATCTCCCTAAAGGGGGCACAGACATTAACAAACACCCGATCTCCACTCTATCCAAAACTAAAAAAAAAAAAAAAAAATGAGAGTTTCGCAATACGAGCCATTGTTTTTTTTAAATGGTGACTCGGTTTTGAAAGTGTTGTCTTGCAAAACGAGCAAAATTCAAGCCTCTGGGGTGTGCGGTACCGCATTTGCCAGAGGTGCGGGGGGCGCCGGTGACACTCGGAAATACTCAATTCCAGAGTGTTTCCGAGTCTCTCCGGCGCCTCCCGCACCTCTGGCCACATGCGGTACTGCATACATAGAAGTCAATGCGGAGCGAATTATCTTTGTTTCTATTGACTTCTATAGGAAACTCGCTTTGAGTGCTTGGATTACAAGCATTCTCCTGGAACGGATTATGCTCCTAATCCAAGGTTCCACTGTAGATATGTTTTGCCTTTAGTTATAATTTAGACCAAGTGCAGGCAAGCTCAGCACTCCAGCTGTGGTGAAACTACAACTCCCATCATGCCTCTGCCTCTAGGAGTCATGCCTGTGATTGTCGGGGTCTTGCAATGTCTCTGGGACTTGTAGTTTCACCACAGCTGGAGGGCCGAGGTTGCCTACCCCTTAAACCAGAGGCCTCAAACTGGTGGCTCTCCAGCTGTTGCAAAACTACAAGTCCCATCAGGCATTGCAAGGCTGACAGTTACAAGCATGACTCCCACAAGCACAGGCATGATGGGACTTGTAGTTTTGCAACAGCTGGAGGGCCGCCAGTTTGAGACCCCTGCCTTAAGCCTTAGTCCAGTGACTTTGCCTAGGCCAAGATGATGTCATCACTGTGCTGCAGTCAGGAGGATAACTCTTCCTCAGTCTCCTCACTCCCCCCCCCCCCCCCCCCCAGTGATCAGAGGGAGATCTCTGCGAGAGGCGATACGTGCGGGAAGGGTTACAATATCAATATAATATTCGGCCTGCAATATCAAATTTTGACCACTAGATGGAAGCGGTAACATTTACTTGTTTTGCAGAAACTAGAAAACTGTTCAGCTTTAATAAAAAGTTCCCATTAGCCTTCAGTCTAAGAAAAGTCAACAGGGGCACCCTGGGAGCTCAGACTCCATTCTTAGGAAGGAACCAGCCATGTTGGACTAAAACTTGCGTCCCCTAAACGCAGCATCGCTGGTGAGAATTACTTATTGTTCTCTACAGCCTAGCTTATTCAATATATTTCATACATGGATTATATGCACTTTTTATCATTTTTTTCCCCCTAATAGTTCCCCCCCCACCCCTGTTTTGTTAATAAAGCTTCAAAATGACGCTAAGTCTGGCTTATTGCAGAATAGGCGGGTTTAGCTGCATGTGTAGAGAGAAGGAAACGTGGTAGCGGGGGGGGGGGGGGACAGAACACGGACACATTTCTGGGCACACACACACACATGTACGGAGTATGATGCCAGTTGTGCTTTAAGCTCCATCCGTCACTGTGTGCAGCGCTCTCTCCTCCCTCCATGTGACAAACGCGAGACCATCATCAGCTGGGAATACATCCCGATAAGGAAAAAGCGGAAGGCCGGGGATTTTTTTTTTGCTATTTGCAGCAAATGATGAGCTGAGTGAGTCACCGATGAGAAGTGCGAGTCTGCTGCCTACTACAAGCTGTCTGAATACAACCGACGTGAATGCAAAATGCTGCAATCTGCTTGGGAGGCTGATTCACCCCCCCCCCGCGCCGGTGGCCCTGGAAGTTTACCGCCAATGAGGATTTGTAGATTAAACACATCTTGGTTAAAAGATGCATTTAAAAGGAAAACAGTCTTTAAAAGAAAAAAAAAAAGTGAAAATAATATATGTAAAAGCAATATATAAAATAGCTGACAGCAGCAGGCACCACGGCGTTTATTCTGAGCCCTGAACCCCGGTGCATTCGCTATGCAAACCATGAAATGTGCTGCAAGCCTGAACACTCCCGCTGGCATCTCCTTGTACTGGAATTTTTTTATTTATTTTTTTTATAAATACTGCTAATGGCGGTGATCAGCGACTTATAATAGGGCTGTAATAGTGTAGCGGGCAATCTGACACCAACATCACCAGTGGCAACAATACGTGATCAGTGCTAATACTATACACTGTCACTGGCTGGGAAAGGGTTAACATCTAGGGGCGATCCAGAGGGTTAAATGTGTGCCTAACAATGTGTAATGTGTGTATTATGTGCTGCTTTTTACTAATGATCTCTGTGTTTCTTATCCCTGCTTTGCAGGGATAAGGAACACAGAGTTTGTTCCCTCTGTGCAGAGCTATGTGTGGATTGTCAACACAGAGAGCTCTGGGCTGTGATTGGACACAGCTGATCAGCAGGTCCCAGCCATGAATCATTGGCTGGGACCTGCTGACAGACTCCCGCTGTGCCCTAAACTTGGAAGCAGGCAGCGACATAGCAGTACGTCGCTTTGCCTGCAAGGGCCGCCTGTCTGCAGTACATTGCGGATGGGCTGGTCCTTGAGTGGTTAATTATCGTTTATGCACACCCCCTGCAAACTCCACCCTGCTGCAGCCTCCTGGGACATGTCCCACCTCGCCGCTCGATCTCACGCATGTGCAATGGGGAGCCGGTTGTGATTCTTCCGGAAGTCACGGCCAGCTCTCATATACAAGATGGCGCACCAGAGACCCAGTACAATAAGAAGAAGCGGCTGTGGGAAGTCAGTGTTGACTTGCCAGGTCTGTACGCCTGCTGTGCCCATTATGAGGGGTTCCCACCTTTCCTGTACTGAGTGGCTGGGTCTGTACACCTGCTGTGCCCATTATGAGGGGTTCCCTCCATCCCTGTACTGGTTTCCAGTTCTGAACACCTGCTGTGCCCATTATGAGGGGTTCCCTCCATCCCTGTGCTGGGTTTTCAGTTCTGAACACCTGCTGTGCCCATTATGAGGGGCTCCCACCATCCCAGTATTAAGTTTCCAGGTCTGTACACCTGCTGTGCCCATTATGAGGGGTTCCCACCATTCCTGTGTTGGGTTTGCAGTTCTGAACACCTGCTGTGCCCATTATGAGGGGCTGCCACCATTCCTGTACTAAGTTCTCAGGTCTGTACACCTGTTGTGCACAATATGAGGAGCTCCTACCATCTCTATTTTGAGTTCCCGGGTCTGTACACCTGTTGTGCCCATTATAAGGGGTTCCCACCATCCCTGTGCTAAGTTTCCAGTTCTGAACACCTGTTGTGCCCATTATGAGGGGCTGCCACCATTCCTGTACTAAGTTCTCAAGTCTGTACACCTGTTGTGCCATTATAAGGGGTTCCCACCATCCCTGTGCTAAGTTTCCAGTTCTGAACACCTGTTGTGCCCATTATGAGGGGCTGCCACCATTCCTGTACTAAGTTCTCAAGTCTGAACACCTGTTGTGCCCATTATAACGGGCTCCCACCGTCTCTGTTTTGAGTTCCTGGGTCTGTACACTTGCTGTGCTCATTATGAGGGGGTTCCCGCCATCCCTGCTGCATTTCCTATTACACAGCAATTCAAGAATGCAATTGGAGAGGGTGGCAAAAAATCCAGCTGGGGTGCATCCAAAACCACACAAACAGAGGGGAACAGCATCACCAGTTAACAAGTTTCATGTTTTTTATGGACTTGCTGAAATAAAAGGTGATTTTACTGGACGTGCGGCCAACCAGAATTCTTTTTTGCTCATGGGGTGGGAATTATGGCAGCTGGGTCTCAGCAGTAGCATTCCCAACCAATATTAGGATCCAGAAGGAAAATCAAATCGATTAGACTCCATCTCATAACTGAACCTCCTGTTGGGATGGACTGGTCCTTTAAGCTGTTGATGGTGGTCAGGGGAGGGTGGTCAGAAATTATCCCAGCTAGACTGATCCAGGCTTGAAGTTCCATAATGACATAGGTCATGGACTGACCAGTGAGGACTTATTTTGGTGCATGTTTGGACTCATCAACACAACTAAGCAGCAGGGAAAACACATGGATTTCTTTTCCTGAGCTGGGATTCTGGGAAT
>JBBDGP010004546.1:0-64366 GCA_037952835.1 Lithobates septentrionalis | reverse complement strand
TTATTTAATAATGGGAGGTGTGTTATTTAATAATGGGAGGTGTGTTATTACTAATGGGGGGGGTGTTATTTAATAATGGGAGGTGTGTTATTAATAATGGGAGATGTGTTATTAGTAATGGGGGGGTGTTATTAGTAATGGGGGGGGGGTGTTATTTAATAATGGGAGATGTGTTATTAGTAATGGGGGGGTGTTATTTAATAATGGGGGGTGTGTTGTTAGTAATGGGGGGTTGTTATTTAATAATGGGAGATGTGTTATTAGTAATGGGGGGGTGTTATTTAATAATGGGGGGTGTGCTGTTAGTAATGGGGGGTTGTTATTTAATAATGGGAGATGTGGTAGTAATAAAAAGGGATGTGTACAACTAATAATGGGGGAGCTGCAATACATGAATGTCCAGTATCGATCGTACTTTCCCGTCAAAATGTTGAGCCTACCTTGGACTGGTTGAGAGATGGCGAGGAGGACATAGATTTTTTTTTAAAACCCGGGACAATGTGGGGAACAGAGAGGTGAGATCGTGCATTTTGACTAAACGCACCCCACAATGCTGGACATTGATGTATTGCACAGCCCCCCCCCTGTTATTAGTAACACTGTAATGTTTAAGCACTTCAGTCTCCACATAATTTTAAATGGCATTGGAGAAAGCACTCTAAAATGGCCATTGCGCCCATTAATGGCCATCATTAGACTCAGACAGCAGACACCGTGTACAGGGCCGATCCGTTAGGCTCTATACCACTTGACCGCTGTGATTGGTCACAAATGTAAACATACGAAGAGAGTAAATGGGTAAAATTTCTGAATGGGGAATGAATGGGTCAGCTAGCAGATAATTCACGGTGGTGACCTTTATGTGACGGGTTCTCTTTCATATTTGGTCATCAGATACAGTGCAAGTCCTCAAACATGACATAACTCCACCATCCCCCCCCCCCCCCTTCTGATTTTTGCAGGATGTTCGATGTCGGTGGACAGAGGTCTGAGCGTAAGAAGTGGATTCATTGCTTCGAGGGAGTGACGGCCATCATTTTCTGTGTGGCTCTCAGCGCCTACGACCTCGTCCTGGCAGAAGACGAGGAGATGGTGAGGAGCAGATGTGGGATGGGGGGGCCCTTATATTGTCAGTATTTGGTGTTGTGAACAAATAAAGCTTCTAACAGCCTGGGTGTTCTCCCCTCTGCCTGAGTAGAAGGTTGGGGGGGGGGGGGGGGGCTAATCCTTTTCCATTCTATCTAAAACAAAAGCCTTTGTGTGTTTCTGTATTGTATATCTGAGCGTTGTTCTCTTTGTACAGAATCGGATGCACGAGAGTATGAAACTGTTTGACAGCATCTGTAACAACAAATGGTTCACAGAGACCTCCATCATCCTCTTCCTCAACAAGAAGGATCTGTTCGAGGAGAAGATCACACAGAGCCCCCTCGCCATCTGCTTCCCTGAGTACACCGGTAAGATGCCCGCCGCTTGTACAACACCAACCCATTAACCCACAATCATACCCGGTGCCCCGGGACATCCTTGTGTTACCTAGAATCGCGTCATGCAGAACTGATAAGAAAACGGAGCTTACACCTTCCAGCCAGTTAGGTGTTTATTTGTAATTCAACAGTAACCTAGATACATTATATGGCCAAAAGTCTGTGGACTCATGACCATCCCACCTTTATTGCCTTGTTGGACTTCCTATTCCAAAACCATGGCCAGGGTTGTGGCGTTGCCCCCCTCCACGGTGGCCAGGGTTGTGGCGTTGCCCCCCTCCACGGTGGCCAGGGTTGTGGCGTTGCCCCCCTCCACGGTGGCCAGGGTTGTGGCGTTGCCCCCCTCCACGGTGGCCAGGGTTGTGGCGTTGCCCCCCTCCACGGTGGCCAGGGTTGTGGCGTTGCCCCCCTCCACGGTGGCCAGGGTTGTGGCGTTGCCCCCCTCCACGGTGGCCAGGGTTGTGGCGTTGCCCCCCTCCACGGTGGCCAGGGTTGTGGCGTTGCCCCCCTCCACGGTGGCCAGGGTTGTGGCGTTGCCCCCCTCCACGGTGGCCAGGGTTGTGGCGTTGCCCCCCTCCACGGTGGCCAGGGTTGTGGCGTTGCCCCCCTCCACGGTGGCCAGGGTTGTGGCGTTGCCACCCTCCACGGTGGCCAGGGTTGTGGCGTTGCCACCCTCCACGGTGGCCAGGGTTGTGGCGTTGCCACCCTCCACGGTGGCCAGGGTTGTGGCGTTGCCACCCTCCACGGTGGCCAGGGTTGTGGCGTTGCCACCCTCCACGGTGGCCAGGGTTGTGGCGTTGCCACCCTCCACGGTGGCCAGGGTTGTGGCGTTGCCACCCTCCACGGTGGCCAGGGTTGTGGCGTTGCCCCCCTCCACGGTGGCCAGGGTTGTGGCGTTGCCCCCCTCCACGGTGGCCAGGGTTGTGGCGTTGCCGCCCTCCACCGTGGCCATGACATTCTCCACTCTTTTGGGGAAGCTTTCTATAAGATTTTGGAGGGTTTGTAGGAATTTGTACCCATTTGTGAGGTAAGGTACTGATATTGGATGAGAAGACCTGGTGAGTTCATCCCAAAGCTGTTCAGGAGAGATGAGTTTAAGGCTCTGCAGGACACTGAAGTTCCTCCACACCAAACTGCTCACACCATGTCTTTATGGAGCTGGCTTTGTACACCAGGGCACAGTCATGGTAGAACAGAAAAGGGTCTTCACCAAACTGTTACCACAAGGTTGGAAGATTACTAGTATCCTTCACTGGAGGCACCTGAACTCCATTATTTGGGGGTCGACCTACTTCACACTTCAGTTTACAGATTGGTGCCATGCTTCCGAAAGGACCTTGAGTGGTGATGTCTGAGGGTTTTTTTTCCCTCCTCATGCCATCCCTCGTCACCTCACTGGAAGACCTGTCTAGCATTGAGTAGCATTGAGGTTCAACCTCTAGTGGCAGTTGCCATCTTGTGTAGACTAAAGATGTTAGACATATTTTTGCTCCAGCTGAAAATCCAAAGAGCTTGCTGGAGGAATGTTCTCGGTCTCCATTGAAGTTCATTAATTTACCAAGTTGCATATCTGCATGTGAGTCATCCCACCAGTTGAATATCTGCATCTCCTAGAAAAGGATCCTGCATGACCACAGAAGCCCCATGTGACTAAGCCTGGCTGTGTCTTCTCTAGTTGGCCCTTATCCACGTTGGGTTTGGACCCGCCAACCTGAACCTTTCTCAGGCAACTGAACCCCGATGCTTTACCTGAGTGGGCAGGTTTGCTTCAATCCGGTTCTTTTAGAGGTCTCTTCTCTTTTTTTTTTTTTTTTTCTATGCCGTTTGGGTCCTCAGTCATCGCAGGCTGGATCTGGCCCGGCCATTCCGGGATCTGATGGTTGGAAGTGGTAATGGAGAGTTCTGCCTTATTAGCAGAGATGATTATCAGACAAGACAATCCAGCCCATTCAACTTGTGCCAACTGTGCCTTCCCAATACCAACACTGGCACCCGATTCATAAACAGATCATCACACAATCTGCACATTGTATGACGGTCTGTGATTGACATCCTGGAGGCCCAGCTGAGGAACCCAGCAATGTCCTTCATGAGATGGCTGGGAGGACGTCAGCCGCGTGCAATGAAATAACGTCCTCTCTTATCTCTTGTGTGTTCTAATTCAACAATTGCATCAGTAATTATTTGTAGCTCCCTTCATAGGGTCAGGGTTGGTTTGTCCTTTTTTAAAAAAATGACTTAATGGAGAGAGAGAGAGTCCAGTTATCCTGTTTGGCCGTTTTCAAGCAGACCTCACAGATCCCACCCTTCCCGGGAGATACTCACTTCTCTCGATCGACAGCCATGGCCACCAGGGATTATTTACATCCTGCATTGCAAGTCTTTTGTCTCCCGGTGGCACCTGCACAGTAGAGCCCCATAGTAGTCTATAGGGCTGTCTACTTCCATCCCTGGCTGGGAGACGGCCCCCCATAGCCTTCTATGGGGCTCTACTGTGCAGGTGTGGCCAGGAGACAAGAGGACTAGGCGGTGCGAGATGAACAATCACCGGAGGCCACAGCCGTCCGCTCGATCTAAGGGCTCGTTCACACAAGCAGTTGTGTGGGGTGCTGGAACTCCACAGTTGTGTCCGCTTTCAGATAAAAGTGGTCTCTGCGGCGGATTCGCCGCAAGATCATTTTGTCGGCGGCACTCTGGTCCTCTCCGCCGTTTACCGGAGCCGCCGATCAGGTCCTCTCCCCTCTGAGACGTGCTGTTTTACCCTTGAGGACTCCCCCCACACCCTTGCTGAAATGCCATAAGCAAATGTTAAAAAAAAAAAAAACCTGTAAAAGAAATAAAAGTTCTATACTCTCCTTTCCCTTGCTTACACCTGCGGCGCTTTAACAAGGTCTGTGGAATGTGGAGTACTCCAGAAGAGGACACTAGATTTGGAGTATTTGCCATTCCTTGGGATCTCGTTGGAGGAAGGTGACGTCATTCTCTGGAACGTTGAAGTTGATTTTATTTTTCCCATGCAGGTATTTTGTTTTTTTATTTTTTTTTACTTTTATTTAGTGTTTCAGGAAAGGTGAGGGGTGCCAAAAAGGGAAACAGCAGACCATGCATGCGATACAAGGTCTGCTTTAGGTTAATCGGTGGATCTCCTCTGCTGTCCTATCTCTGCTCTTCTTGGCTCTCACATTCGCTCCATCTCACTCTCTCTCTGTCTCCTCCGGACAGGCGCCAACCAGTACGACGAGGCCGCCAGTTACATCCAGAGTAAATTTGAGGATCTGAACAAGAGGCGGGACACCAAGGAGATCTACACACATTTCACCTGCGCTACTGACACAAAGAACGTCCAGTTCGTGTTCGACGCCGTCACAGACGTCATCATCAAAAATAACCTGAAGGACTGTGGCCTGTTCTAACCCGAGGTGAGGAGCCGTCCGTGTCTGTGTGTGGTCAGCTGGGCCCGGGTGTAGGTTGTCGGTGATTGTCAGACAGGTGTGGGGTTGGCGGGGGGGGGGGGTTATGGTTTGGGGGGGGGATAAACTAAAATGAAATTCATTGGACATAAATGCAATAAAATATAAATATTAATATACATAAAAAATAATAAAATACAATTTAAAGTAGAACTATAGGCAAAACTTTTTTTTTTTTTTTTTTTTGATACCGTAAAGGAGGGTTATAACCCCTGTCAGATTTGTTTCCACCACCTGTGTCCCATAGCCAAACAGGAAGTGAGAGGATATCCCTGCAAAGTTCCTTGGGGACCCCCCCCAGGTCACCAGAAATAGTGTCCCCATTGGAAGATTTCCCCGCTATTACTTTTCTGGGGACAAAATGCATCCCTGGGAATTACAGACCAGTTAGCCTAACATCAATAGTATGTAAACTCTTGGAGGGGATGATAAGGGACTATATACAAGGTTTTAGTAATAAGAACGGTATAATTAGCAGTAATCAGCATGGATTCATGAAGAATCGTTCTTGCCAAACCAATCTATTAACCTTCTATGAGGAGGTGAGTTGCCATCTAGATAAAGGAAGGCCCGTAGACGTGGTGTATCTGGATTTTGCAAAAAGCATTTGACACAGTTCCCCATAAACTGTACAAAATAAGGTCCGTTGGCATGGACCATAGGGTGAGTACATGGAGTGTAAACTGGCTACAAGGGCGAGTTCAGAGGGTGGTGATAAATGGGGAGTACTCTGAATGGTCAGGGGTGGGTAGTGGGGTTCCCCAGGGTTCTGTGCTGGGACCAATCCTATTTAATTTGTTCATAAATGACCTGGAGGATGGGATAAACAGTTCCATCTCTGTATTTGCAGACGATACTAAGCTAAGCAGGGCAATAACTTCTCTGCAAGATGTGGAATCCTTGCAAAAGGATCTGAACAAATTAATGGGGTGGGGCAACCACATGACAAATGAGGCTCAATGTAGAAAAATGTAAAATAATCCATTTGGGTGGCAAAAATCTGAATGCAATCTATACACTGGGGGGAGAACCTCGGGGCTAATCTAGGATGGAAAAGGACCTGGGGGTTCTAGTAGATGATAGGCTCAGCAATGCCAAGCTGCTGCTAACAAAGCAAACAGAATATTGGCATTAAAAAGGGATCAACTCCAGAAATAAAACGATAATTCTCCCGCTCTACAAGACTCTGGTCCGGCCGCACCTGGAGTATGCTGTCCAGTTCTGGGCACCAGTCCTCAGGAAGGATGTACTGGAAATGGAGCGAGTACAAAGAAGGGCAACAAAGCTAATAAAGGGTCTGGAGGATATTAGTTACGAGGAAAGGTTGCGAGCACTGAACTTATTCTCTCTGGAGAAGAGACGCTTGAGAGGGGATATGATTTCAATATACAAATACCGTACTGGTGACCCCACAATAGGGAGAAAACTTTTTCGGGGAAGGGAGTTTAACAAGACTCGTGGCCACTCATTAAAATTAGAAGAAAAGAGGTTTAACCTTAAACTACGTAGAGGGTTCTTTACTGTAAGAGCGGCAAGGATGTGGAATTCCCTTCCACAGGCGGTGGTCTCAGCGGGGAGCATCGATGGTTTCAAAAAACTATTAGATAAGCACCTGAATGACCGCAACATACAGGGATATACAATGTAATACTGACATATAATCACACACATAGGTTGGACTTGATGGACTTGTGTCTTTTTTCAACCTCGCCTACTATGTAACCCAACGCCGGGGCCGATGCCGTGATGTCCGCCCGTGATCGCTCCTCAGAGAGCCAGAATGGGCATCTGTCAATGTAAACTGACAGATCCCCGTTCTGCCAATGAAGTAGAGAGAGAGCTGCTGTTCCTAGTGACCACCTGTCTCCTTCAACCCACTCTGGGTGTCATGGACCCCCCCCCCCCCAGGGGGCATCATCATGCTTACCTGTGCTTGTTGGAGAGTGAAAGGGACACAAGCGGGCACCAGCTAAGTGTAACATAAATGAACAATTTATTAGTACAATACAGCCAAATGCAGACTCACATTACAGTAAGTACAACTCCCTTATCTGCAGCCAAATGGAGGATGCTAAGGACCGTCCACCTGGAGTACTGGATATAGCGGCTGAACGTGCAGTCAGTGGATGGATTACAAAAGATCCAAGTCCACGGATCCTGGAAATTAGGAACTACCACCCTGGAGCACAGAAGCGGAAATTACATCGCGTGGGGCGGATATGTTGCTATGGTAACGTGTTTCGGCGCTCTATTAGTTTGACAAAGGAGCCAATAGAGCTCCGAAACGCGTTACTGTTGCAACAGGTCTGCCCCACATGTGATGTCGTTTCCGCTCCAGGGTGGTAGTTCCTCACTTCCGGGGTCCCGTGGACTCGGCTCTCCTGTAATCCATCCACTGACTGCCCATTGTCTGCCGCCGTATATGCAGTACTCCAGGCGGGGAGACCTTGGCATCCTGTGGCTCCAGATAAGTGAGTTGTACTTACTGTAATGTGAGTCTGTATTTGGCTGTTTTTTACTAATTGTTACTTTATGCTTCACATAGCTGGCGCCCCCTTGTGTTCCTTTCTGGAGCTTTCAGGGACCTGTTGCTGTCTCAGGTGGAGCCGCTAGAGGGAGTGCCAAAAACACACTTTTATTTATTAATATTTATACAATATCTCACAAAAGTAAGTACACCCCTCACATTTTTGTAAATCTTTTCTTCTATCTGTTCATGTGACAACACTGAAGAAATGACACTTTGCTACAATGTAAAGTAGTGAGTGTACAGCTTGTATAACAGTGTAAATTTGCTGTCCCCTCAAAATAACTCAACACACAGCCATTAATGTCTAAACCGCTGGCAACAAAAGTCAGTACACCCCTAAGTGAAAATGTCCAAATTGGGCCCAATTAGCCATTTTCCCTCCCCGGTGTCATGTGACTCATTAGTGTTACAAGGTCTCAGGTGTGAGTGGGGAGCAGGTGTGTTAAATTTGGTGTTATCGCTCTCACTCTCTCATACTGGTCACTGGAAGTTCAACATGTCAATCACTTTGCTGAAGACAAGCAGACTAAGGACATGGATTACTGGAACCATGTCCTGTGGTCTGATGAGACCAAGATAAACGTATTTTGTTCAGATGGTGACAAGCGTGTGTGGCGGCAACCAGGTGAGGAGTACAAAGACAAGTGTCTCTTGTCTACAGTCAAGCATGGTGGTGGGAGTGTCATGGTCTGGGGCTGCATGAGTGCTGCCGGCACTGGTGAGCTACAGATCATTGAGGGAACCATGAATGCCAACATGTACTGTGACATACTGAAGCAGTGCATGATCCCCTCCCTTCAGAGACTGGGCCGCAGGGCAGTATTCCAACATGATAACCACCCCAAGCACACCTCCAAGATGACCACTGCCTTTCTAAAGAAGCTGAGGGTAAAGGTGATGGACTGGCCAAGCATGTCTCCAGACCTAAACTCTATTGATCATCTGTGGGACATCCTCAAACGGAAGGTGGAGGAGCGCAAGGTCTCTAACATCCACCAGCTCTGTGATGTCATCATGGGGGAGGGGAAGAGGACTCCAGTGACAACCTGTGAAGCTCTGGTGACCTCCATGCCCAAGAGAGTTAAGGCAGTGCTGGAAAATAATGGTGGCCACACAAAATTACGACGCTTTGGGCCCAATTTGGACATTTTCACTTAGGGGTGTACTGACTTTGGTTGCCACCGGTTTAGACATTAATGGCTGTGTGTTGAGTTATTTTAAGGGGACAGCAAATTTACACTGTTATACAAGCTGTACACTCACTACTTTACATTGTAGCAAAGTGTCATTTCTTCAGTGTTGTCACATGAAAATAGAAGAAAATATTTACAGAAATGAGAGGGGTGTACTGACTTTTGTGAGATACTGTGTGTATGTATGTGTGTGTGTGTATGTATGTGTATATATATATATATATATATATATATATATATATATATATATATATATATGTATGTATGTATATATATATATATATATATATATATATATGTATATATATATATATATATTAGAGGTCGACCGATATATCGGCCGGCCGATATTTGGCGTTATTTACTTAATCGGCATCGGCCGATTGTGCTGATAAAAAAGGCCGATTGTAACTTCAGCCGTGACTTGCAAATGACTTCTGTAATAGAAGTTAATGCAAGTTTCCTTAAGAGCCCTTGCACACTGGGGCGGTTTGCAGGCGCTATTGCGCTAATAATAGCGCCTGCAAACCGCCCAGAAAGTGCCGCTCCTTGCATTCCAGTGTGAAAGCCCCGAGGGCTTGCACACTGGAGCGATGCGCTGGCAGGACGGTAAAAAAAGTCCTGCTAGCAGCATCTTCGGAGCGGTGAAGGAGCGGTGTGTATACCGCTCCTTTACCGCTCCTGCTCATTGAAATCAATGGGACGGCGCGGCTATACCGCCGGCAATGCGCCTCTGCAGAGGCGCTTTGCGGTGGTATTTAACCCCTTCTCGGCCGCCCCGCTAGCGGCCGCATACCGGCGGTAAAACGCCGCTAATAATAGCTGCGTTTTACCGCCGACGCCGCCCCCCGCCCCAGTGTGCAAGGGCTCTAAGGCCCCTTTCACACGAGGGATCCGTATGTCCGTTTTTCACCCTTCCGTTTTCGGATGAAAAACGGACATACATTCATCCCTATGGAGCGTCGGATGTCAGCGGTGACATGTCCGCTGACATCCGACCCGCTCCGATCCGAAAAGTGTAACGGAGGAAAAACCTACTTTTCCATCCGTTATCGGATCGGATGACGACGGACACTACGGACCGTCATCATCCGATCCCCCCATAGGGGAGAGCGGCGCTCTGACAGGTCCGTCGCTGCACAGTGTGCAGCAATGCACCTGTCATCTTCCTGCTCAGCGGGGATCGGCGGAGCTATCCCCGCTGAGCAAGCGGATGTTCACGGGGCGGATCGTGACTGATCCGCCCCTGTGAAAGAGCCCTAAGTTATCTGTGGAGAGGATTCTCTCCTCCTCTGGGCAGCCAAGTCTGATAAGAAGATACTTTGTATCTTTCAGGTTCTTTTTATCAATAGACTGAACTCCATGTGTAGAAGTTCTCAGTTTAACCATTTAAAGACTAAATCTTTTCTGACATTTGTTGCTTGCAAGTAAAAATCCTGTATTTTCTGCTAGAAATTCACTTAGAACCCCCAAACATTATATATATTTTTTTAGCAGAGACCCTAGGGAATAAAATGGTGATTGTTGCAATATTTTATGTCACACGGTATTTGCGCAGCGGTCTTAAAAACGCAATTTTTTTTTAAAAAAAATACAGTAATGAATTAAAAAAAAACCTAAGCAGTAAAGTTAGCCCATTTTTTTTCGTCCAAAAGTTTTGATTACCTGTTTTTTGTGTATTTAATATTTTAAGATATCGTTGTTTTTTTTTTTTTTATCTAAATTATACATACAAGTGAACTGATTGGAGGTTTGTTTTGTTTAATAAATGTTTAAATGAAAAAAAATTTCTGTATTACTTAAGGCTGCTTTCACACTGGAGCGGGCATGCGTTGACGGTAAAACGCTGTTAGTTTTAGCGGCGCTTTACCGTCATTTTAGAGGCGCTATTCGGCTGCTAGCGGGGCGCTTATAACCCAGCTAGCGGCCGAGGAAGGGGTTAAATGCGCCCCTGAAGCGCCGCTGCCAAAACGCTTTGCAGGCGCTTCGGCAGCGGTGCGCATTCATTTCAATGGGCAGGAGTGGTGGAGGAGAGGTATACACCGCTCCAAAGATGCCGTTTGCAGGACTTTTTTTTACATCCTGCCAGCGCATCGCCTCAGCGTGAAAGCACTCGGGATCTCACACTGAGACTGCAGGGGAGCCGTTTTACAGGCGCTATTTTTAGCCCAAAAGCACCTGAAAAACGCCCCAGTGTGAAAGGGGTCTAACTGTTAGATTTTATGAGATGAAGGGAAAAAAGAAAAATCGGCCAAATATATCGGCCCAAAAAAATCGGCATCACATATCGGCCATCGGCCACCGCGATTTCTAAATATCAGCATCGGCCAGAGAAAAACCCATATCGGTCGACCTCTAAAATATATATATATACACACACTCTGTAATAAATATATATATATTTATTTTTTTTTATTTTTTTTAAATTGAAGTTTTATCCATATTAGGACTGTACTTTTTTGGAGGGGTTATCAGTGGATAGTATACCCAAATCACTTGCACCATACTATTTTTGTGTTGAGAGTGATACAGAAAGCCACGCTTATGTCACAACTAGGGTTGCACCAATACTGTTTTTTTTTTTTTTTTTTTCTTCTTTTTTTTTTTTTTTTTTTATCGGCAAGTACGAGTACCAAAACTTTGCGGTGCAATTTGAGTCAACACAAAATAAATGGGCGCGAATTCCACTGCACGGAATCTCATATGATTTTAACAGGAATGCGGTGCGATTTCTGTCCGAATAACATGCGATTTGCCCCCCCCCACTACTACTCATGTTTGTAGAAAGGGAAAAGCGCCATCTAGTGGGCAGTTTATTAAAAATGTTAGAACTCACATTAAAGCGGATCTCCAGGCTTCTTAAGAAAAAATTAAGTCAGCAGCCTCAAATACTGTAGCTGCTGACTTTTTAATATTAGGAGGCTTACCTGTCCACGAATCCAGCGATGTCTTCACCCGAGCCAATTTTTTTCAATCGCCTCTCAGGTGCTGCCGCCATTTCACGGCTTCTAAGCCGGCTCTCTACTGTGCATGTGCGAAGCGTGCTGTGCTTTGTGAATGGCACGGCGGTGGGAGGAGGTGGAGGGGGGCCGAACTTCCAGATGAGTTCTCTGTGGTGAATTAAGTCGGAAGTGGGAGCGAGTACCTATCAAAGCCAGGTACTCACTCCCCCCGAAAAGTGCCAAATGTGACAGCGGAGGGGGGGGGGGAGGCAAATAAGCGGAGCTCCCCACTTTTAGTACATATCTGCTCAAATGCAAGATCTGCATAGGTGTCCCAGTCCCGCCGATGATAGAAAATCATGGGCGCTGGAGGTGCTCACAGGGCTGGAGGAGAAGTTCCGGGACCCCTGTGGGTATAAGGCGGAAGTGATGTCAGCTTGGGGGGGGGGGACTCGCCTCTACTTATCCTCCAGCCCTGTGAGCACCTCCCAGAGCCCGTCATTTTCTATCATCGGCGGGACCGGGACACCTATGCAGATTTTGCGTTTGAATAAAATGTCAGTTCTAACGTTTTTAATAAACTCCCTGCTAAATGTCGCTTTTCCTTTTCTATACACCCAAGCAGTGGGGGAAATGGCATGCGATTCTTTGCGGTGCGATTTGCGACCATTTATTTTATATTTCGATGCAAAGTATTGGTTTCTGTATCTGGGGCATACTGGTATTGGTGCATCCCTAGTCACTTCGGTAAACTCATTTTCTGAATCGGAGGCTCCGCCCAATGCGGGTGGAAGAGGACCCCAGGACGTCATGACCAGACTGAAGACAGCCCTAGGAATTAAAAAGGAATGGGGGGGTTTGATGTGGCTTTAATAGCATATAGGAATGCAAATCTATATCTTTGACTACATTATGTAAATCACTATCTAAAGAGCAGATTTTTGGAACTCTTGTAGCTATGGGAGGGGGGGGGGGGGGATACACAACGCAAATGGCTCCGGGCATTATCTTGTAAGACATCTCCTGTCCTGAAGGGGTCAGTAATGATTTCCTGCAGGCCTGACATTCTTTTTTTTCTCTTTTCTTCTCCGCAGGGCTGCTGGCCACGTTGACCAGATCGGGAAGCAGAGACCCTTTTGCCCCCTCTGTGGATTTTCCGGTTTTTATCCCGAGTGTCTCATTTTGTAATTAACCTTTTCTTTGCTGGATGAAGACTGCCGCCATGAAGCGGTCCTCTGCGTATTGCTGGGCTGCGCCGGTATATTACCCACTCCCCCCTGGCTCTCACCCCTTGGAATTCTGCCCCCCTGCCTCTGGAAGAACCCACGGGACGCTTGGTTTTCGCCTAGAAGACGGCCAATACAGCACTCCTGGCGGAGGCAGGGCGGCGGCTGGAGGACGGCAGAGGTCGGGGTGTCTGATACGCAGCCTCTTTTTCTCCGCGATGAGTCGGACTTTTTCATATTCGTCTTTTATCGCTGTAGATCCAGATCCAGAAGCTTCGTCTGTGCATGCAAGGGTTAAAAAAGGCAGTTAATTAACTCCTTGATTACAAGGAAAAAAAAGCACAAAGCGGGCCGGAATCTGCAAGCCCAGGAAGTTGAAGGCAGATTTAACCCATTCTTTACCTCCGGCCTGGGCCTGCAGACTTCCGGCTCCCGGCAATGAATTTCTGACCTACAAGACATTCCCTGTGTACATTAACCTCTTCCCTGCCAGGTGGGGCCTATAGCACAACGTCTGCCTTCCCCCCACCCCCACCCCAATCCTCGCTGACAGCCAGGTGTTTGTTGCACTTCATTGATGAAGGTTTAACCCTCTCCACACCATCTCACATTCCTGTAACAAGGAAAAGATGTAATAATTTTAAATAAGAGAATGAAGAGTAGATGGTAGGCCCAGGCGGAGGTTCTACTCTGCCGTTTGGGGCGGAGGACCCCCCAGGTGATAGAAAACAGTAGCTTTTGTGCCTTCAGCGGTTCTCTGTGTGGTTTTTTTTTTTTTTTTTTTATATTTTATTTTTATCTTAATAAATATTGTAACTTTAGCTCAGCACATAACAGGATAATATTAGAGTCTCTCTCACTTTTATCAACTTTCCTGTCTGAAAACTCCCAATAGACCTGTTACCAGATAACTCTACCCCGTCCAACTTCCTTCTTCTATCTGCAACATTAAAATTCCTCCCATCTCCAGATCCTGCAACCTTATCTTCCTCCCATCTCCAGATCCTGAAACCTTATCTTCCTCCCATCTCCAGATCCTGCAACCTTATCTTCCTCCCATCTCCAGATCCTGCAACCTTATCTTCCTCCCATCTCCAGATCCTGCAACCTTTGCTTCCTCCCATCTCCAGATCCTGCAACCTTTGCTTCCTCCCATCTCCAGATCCTGCAACCTTTGCTTCCTCCCATCTCCAGATCCTGCAACCTTATCTTCCTCCCATCTCCAGATCCTGCAACCTTTGCTTCCTCCCATCTCCAGATCCTGCAACCTTTGCTTCCTCCCATCTCCAGATCCTGCAACCTTTGCTTCCTCCCATCTCCAGATCCTGTAACCTTATCTTCCTCCCATCTCCAGATCCTACAACCTTATCTTCCTCCCATCTCCAGATCCTACAACCTTATCTTCCTCCCATCTCCAGATCCTACAACCTTATCTTCCTCCCATCTCCAGATCCTACAACCTTATCTTCCTCCCATCTCCAGATCCTACAACCTTATCTTCCTCCCATCTCCAGATCCTACAACCTTATCTTCCTCCCATCTCCAGATCCTACAACCTTATCTTCCTCCCATCTCCAGATCCTACAACCTTATCTTCCTCCCATCTCCAGATCCTACAACCTTATCTTCCTCCCATCTCCAGATCCTACAACCTTATCTTCCTCCCATCTCCAGATCCTACAACCTTATCTTCCTCCCATCTCCAGATCCTACAACCTTATCTTCTTCCTATCTCCAGATCCAGCATTCCAGATCTTGTAACCTTTTCTTCCCAGATCCAGCACAATATTTGCTCCTGGGTTTCTACTCAGACATTCCTTCTGCTTTGATCTGATTCTGCAAATATAATTTATTTTCATCTCTAGATCCTGCAGATCTCTACCATCTTAGCTTCCTTCATCTTCTGTTACACGTCAGCCTTTGTTTTTGCTGAATTGGATCCTGCAACTTTAACGAGAAGAGAACCTTATCTTCCCCTTAACTCTAGAACATGCAGCCTTTTCTTCCTCCCATCTCCAGATCCTGAAACTTTGTTCTTCCCATCTTCAAAACCTGCAACCTTCTTTTCCTACCATCATCAGAATGCGCAAACTTGTGCCGTTCCCATCTCCAGCTATTGCAAACTCTCTTCCCCCCAAACTCCAGATCCCACAACCCTATCTTCCCCCCAACTCCAGATCCCCCAACTCCAGATCCGACAACCCTATCTTCCCCCCCAACGCCAGATCCCACAACCCTATCTTCCCCCCAACTCCAGATCCCACAACCCTATCTTACCCCCAACTCCAGATCCCAGAACCCTATCTTACCCCCAACTCCAGATCCCACAACCCTATCTTACCCCCAAACGCCAGATCCCACAACCCTATCTTCCCCCCAACTCCAGATCCCACAACCCTATCTTCCCCTCAAATGCCAGATCCCACAACCCTATCTTACCCCCAACTCCAGATCCCACAACCCTATCTTCCCCTCAAATGCCAGATCCCACAACCCTATCTTACTCCCAACTCCAGATCCCACAACCCTATCTTCCCCTCAAATGCCAGATCCCACAACCCTATCTTACCCCCAAACGCCAGATCCCAAAACCCTATCTTCCCCCCAACTCCAGATCCCACAACCCTATCTTACCCCCAAATGCCAGATCCCACAACCCTATCTAACCCCCATCTTCAAAACCTGCATCCTTATTTTCCTCCCATCTCCAGACCATGCAACCTTATTTTCCTCCCATTACTATTATTCCCAACGCGCACGTTCCTGTAAAATGGCTGTGCATATAGGTAGGTGCTGAAGCGACCACCAGGTGGGAATAGTCAGAGTAAGAGAATGTCACCAACACACCATGGATCTCCAGCTTTATTCAGCGATCACATTGTTACAGCAAATAGCAACATTTTGGAGCCTCGCATTTCGGAGCCTCGGAGGACCCATGTGGCCGTCACATGCCTGATGAAGGGGTCCTGTGAGGCTCTGAAATGTTGCTGTAACGATGTGATCGCCGAATAAAGCTTTGGACCCATTCTGGAGATCCATGGTGTGCTGGTGACATTCTCTCGCTCTTAGCTTCCTCCCGTCCCAAAATCCTGCAACCTTCTCTCCCCCCCCCCCCCCATGTCCAGATCCTGCAACCTTATCTTCCTACCATCTCCAGGACGTGCAACCTTATGTTCCTGCCATCTCCAGGACGTGCAACCTTATGTTCCTGCCATCTCCAGGACGTGCAACCTTATATTCCTGTCCTCTCCAGATCCAGCACGATATTTGCTCCTGGGTTTCTCCTCCAGACATTCCTTCTGCTATGATCTGATCCTGTAAATGTAATTTATTCTCATCTGTAGATCCTGCAGATCTCTGCCATCTTGGCTTCCTTCATCTCCTATCACACATCAGCCCTTTTGTTTCTGCTGAATTAGATCTTGCAACTTTAAAGAGAAGTTGTCACGGAGCGACCTATCTTTCTCGGATGCAGTAATGTAAGCAGCCATCCTTTTTGGGTCATATGCTGGTTCTGGATTGGGGTCTTCACACTAGAGTGTGTCCCATGGGTTGGGAATAAGGTTTTTCGAAAGGATCCCTTTAGGTTCCTCAGCTTCCAGAACCTCCATCCTCCTCTTCTAACTTTTCTCTATCACTCAACGTATCCTAAATTCTCTGCCTGTCCTGTGCCTCCAACCTTGGCCTCTTTCTGTGTCTTGATCCCAGAATCCTTTGCTCCTTCCTGTCCCCTCCAGGATAAGGCTAGCCATCGTGACTTAATTTTTCTTTTTTCGATCTCCGAGGTATAGCAAAGAGTTTCAGCTGGTATATGTATCTGGTGGAGCAATGTAGGCATCAACTAAGAGGAAGCCGGGCCGAGTCCATGGATGGTTTTTTCTTAGTTTGTAGTGCAGGTTGGGAATAGAGAAATGGACCAAATCCATAAAGTAGATGTACATGAAGGTGACCACTTTCTGGAGGGAGCGTAGTCCACACTGGGGACCTTACGGGGGTTTCCACCACTATCTGAACTTTGTTAGGCCGGGGTCTTAGAGCGTGCCTGATTATAACACAAAGGGGAGTCCGCCATCTTGTATTCCGAATCAACACTCAGGAGCCTGTAGTCAATCGATTTTCCAGGGAACTGGCGATGTCACTTGGTGTTCCCAGTGATTGGACAGGCTGATCATTGTGTGTGTGTCTACACAATTCCTTCCCCTGTTGTATGTAGACAGCCTGATAAGGGTGTACGTCTGGTGTGCGCACGTCAGAGGCCCCCCCCAACAACCTCACCACCCCACAAACCCCCCCCCCCCCCTGTGATGCATGTGATTTACTCTTGACGGTTAGTGCGCTGTTTACAGATCCAGCCAATGAATTCATTCCACGCCCTGAATTCGGGGAGTTCCTTGTGTATGTCGCCCCTCCCCCCCTGCCGCCTCAAGTTTATTTGTTTTTATTTTTCTCTTTTCTCTGAAATCGGCCTGAGAGTGCTGTCCTGACCCCAAGAACACTTGGCTTACGACCAGTGTTTCTCAACTCCAGTCCTCAAGGCGCCCCAACAGGTCATGTTTTCAGGCTTTCCCTTGTTTTGCACAGGTGATTTGATCGGTTTGACTGCCTTAGTAATTACCACAGCCGTTTCATCCGAGGGAAATCCTGAAAACATGACCTGTTGGGGCGCCTTGAGGACTGGAGTTGAGAAACACTTGGCTTACACAGCAGGACAATGATCTGAAACACACCAGCATGCCCACCTCTGAATGGCTCGAAAAAAAACAAAACAAAATGAAGGTTTCGGAGTGACCTAGTCGAAGTCCGGACCTAAATCCCACGGAGGTGCTGAGGCTTGACCTTAACCACGTGCCGACCGCCGCATGTAGATATACGTCAACAGAATGGCACAGACAGGCAAATGGGCGTACAGATACGTCCCTTTGAATTTGCCACCATGTGGTCGCGTGCGCGCGACCCTGCCGCAAGCTCCGCGATCGCGCCCGCGGGCTTGATGGCTGCCGGTGTCCCGCGATCGTGTCACGGAGCTGAAGAACGGGGGGATGTCAGTGTAAACACGACATCTCCCCTGTTCTTCCTAGTGACGTGTCACCGATCGTCTGTTCCCTCTCATCGGGAAGCAGCGATCGGTGACGTGTCACTCGTAGCCACGCCCCCTAACAGTAGGAATCACTCCCTAGGACACACTTAACCCCTCCCTTGCCCCCTAGTGGTTAACCCCTTCACTGCCAGTCACATTTACACAGTAATCCGTGCATTTTTAATCGCACTGATCGCTGTATAAATGTGAATGGTCCCCAAAATAGCGCCAAAAGTGTCCGATGTGTCCGCCATAATGTCGCAGTCACGATAAAAATCACAGATCGCCGCCATTACTGGTAAAAAAAAAAAAATAAGATTAATAAAAATGCCATAAATCTATCCCCTATTTTGCAGACGCTATAACTTTTGCGCAAAGCAATCAAACGCTTATTGCGAGTTTTTTTTTTTGTTTTTACCAAAAATATGTAGAAGAATACATATCGGCCTAAACTGAGGGGAAAAAAAAGTTTTTTTTATATATTTTTTGGGGATATTTATTATAGCAAAAAGTAAAAAAATATTGTTTTTTTTTTTTTTTGAAAATTGTCGCTCTTTTTTTATTTATAGCCCAAAAAATAAAAACCACAGAGGTGATCAAATACCACAAAAAGAAAGCTCTATTTGTGGAGGAAAAAAAAAGGACGTCAATTCCATAAATCTATCCCATAGTTTGTAGACGGTATAACTTTTGCGCAAACAAATCAGTATACGCCTATTGGGATTTTTTTTTTTTTTACCAAAAAAAATTGGCCTAAATTTATGAAGAAATTTGATTTTTTTTTTTTTTTTTCAATTGTTATTTGATGTGTTTTTATAGCAGAAAGTAAAAAATATTGTTTGTTTGTTTTTTTTCCTTCAAAATTGTCGGATATTTTGTTTATAGCACAAAAAATAAAAACCGCAGAGGTGATCAAATACCACCAAAAGAAAGCTCTATTTGTGGAGGAAAAAAGTCAATTTTATTTGGGCGCAGCGTCGCACGACCGCGCAATTGTCAGTTAAAATAGCGCAGTGCCGTATCACAAAAAATGGCCTGGTCAGGGATGGGGGGGGGGGGGTAAATCTTTCAGAGGGTCAGGTGGTTATTAAACGTGCCTTTCATGCTGGGAAAACCCTCCAATGCGGCTGAATTAAAAGAGTTCTGCAAAGAAAGAGTGCGACGAAACTCCTCTACAGCGATGGGAAAGGCTCATTGCCAGTTATCGCAAACGCTTGATTGCAGTTGTTGCCGCCAAGGGTGGCGCAACCAGTTATTAGGTTTAGGGGGCAATGACTTTCTCACAGCGCTGGACATCCACAGTGACATGGGGGGGGGGGGGGGGGGGTTGTTGGGCTGAGTGTCCTGTCAATTGTGGCGTCTGATCATGTGACTGCTGTGAGAGCCAATCACAGCAGTCACATGGCACACAAGTCGTGTTCCCTCCTGGGCATTAAAATAAACGCTGAGTGTGTTGGCAGTGATGTGAAACTTGGGGGGGGGAAGCGTTCGCCCCGATATCCTGCAGTCCATGCCGGGCCGGTGTCTTGCAGAGAAAATTTCCCCGGCGGATAAGGACCCCCCCTGTACTACGCAGGCGCAGCGCTTGCGCAGTACGAGTCGCCGAAGGTCTCCGAAGTTGAACAGCTGATCGTCAGCTCTACACGGCTCCTGCGCACTCAGTCCAGGTTCAAGCCCCACCATCCAAGTGGACATAGAGTTAGAATAAAAATATGCCGAGCGAAGCAAGCCCGCGAGGGGCCCTGTAGCAGCTCAGCTTCGGCTATTTTCAGCGGCTCGTACTGCGCAAGAGCTGCGCCTGTGCAGTACAGGGGAGTCCTTATCCGCCGGGGGGAACTTTCTCGGCAGAACACCAGCGTTCAGCCATACGGTGACCAATCATAAGAAATCAGTATGTCTCCCCCTGGTGGTGAGGATGGGGCAATGTGCATAGTATGATCCCTGTGTCTGTAGGCAAAGGTGATTTACTAATATATTACTAAAACTGGAGCACTCAGAATCTGATGCAGCTGTACATGGGAGCCAATCAGCTTCCAACTTTAGCTTCTTCAATGTAGCTTTGATAATAAAACCTGGAAGCTGATTGGTTTCTACGCAGAGTTGCACCGGATTTTGCACTCTCCAGCTTTAGTAAATCTCCCCCACACAGTGTATGCAGGTGAAGAGGTGATATACGGGGATAGGAAGGGAAGAATAATGAGCCTGTTCAATCATTCAGCTACAATATTGGTAGATGTGATGGCGACCTGCTCCCACGTAACAACGGAGTGTCAGAAACTGCTCACAGACATGTAACAAACCACTGTGCACATGTAACCAATCACTATCAGAGACCGCTCATATGTAACATTGGACTGGTAGAGACTGCAAACATTTAAAAAAATGATGGTCAGGGACTGATCACTGTAACAATCCACTATCAGAGACTACTTCTATGTAACAACAGAGTGTTGGAGACTGCTCACCTTTAACGATTGACTATCAGAGACTCCTTACATTGAACAATGGAGTGTCAGAGACTGCTTACATGTACAGTATTTCACATAAGTCCCACACCCACATAACAACTGTCCCCGAGCCACCCCCCATCAAATCATTCTCTGCAGCTATTACCTTTTGTACTACCACCCCCTCCCTTTAGAATGTAAGCTCTACGAGCCGAACCCTCCTGTACCTTTTGTATTGAACTGTAATTGTGTTGTCCCCCTTATACATTGTAAAGCACTGCGTAAACTGTTGGCGCTATATAAATTGCGTGTAATAATAATAATAATAATAATAATAATAAGTCAGTACACCCCTCACATTTCTGTAAATCTTTTCTTCTATCTTTTCATGTGACAACACTGAAGAAATGACACTTTGCTACAATGTAAAGTAGTGAGTGTACAGCTTGTATAACAGTGTAAATTTCCTGTCCCCTCAAAATAACTCAACACACAGCCATTAATGTCTAAACCGCTGACAACAAAAGTGAGTACACCCCTAAGTGAAAATCTCCAAATTGGGCCCAAAGTGTCAATATTTTGTGTGGTCACCATTATTTTCCAGCACTGCCTTAACCCTCTTGGGCATGGAGTTCACCAGAGCTTCACAGGTTGTCACTGGAGTCCTCTTCCCCTCCTCCATGACGACATCACAGAGCTGGTGGGTGTTAGAGACCTTGCGCTCCTCCATCTTCCATTTGAGGATGTCCCACAGATGATCAATAGGGTTTAGGTCTGGAGACATGCTTGGCCAGTCCATCACCTTTACCCTCAGCTTCTTTAGCAATGCAGTAGTCATCTTGGAGGTGTGTTTGGGGTGGTTATCATGTTGGAATACTGCCCTGCGGCCCAGTCTCTGAAGGGAGGGGATCATGCTCTGCTTCAGTATGTCACAGTACATGTTGGCATTCATGGTTCCCTCAATGATCTGTAGCTCCCCAGTGCCGGCAGCACTCATGTAGCCCCAGACCATGACACTCCCACCACCATGCTTGACTGTAGACAAGACACACTTGTCTTTGTCCTCCTCACCTGGTTGCCCCCACACACGCTTGTCACCATCTGAACCAAATAGGTTTATCTTGGTCTCATCAGACCACAGGACATGGTTCCAGTAATCCATGTCCTTAGTCTGCTTGTCTTCAGCAGACTGTTTGCGGTCTTTCTTGTGCATCATCTTTAGAAGAGGCTTCCTTCTGGGACGACAGCCATGCAGACCAATTTGATGCAGTGTGCGGCGTATGGTCTGAGCACTGACAGGCTGACCCCCCACCCCTACAACCTCTGCAGCAATGCTGGCAGCACTCATACATCTATTTCTCAAAGACAACCTCTGGATATGACGCTGAGCACGTGACCTCAACTTCTTTGGCCGACCATGGCGAGGCCTGTTCTGAGTGGAACCTGTCCTGTTATAGCGCTGTATGGTCTTGGCCACCGTGCTGCAGCTCAGTTTCAGGGTCTTGGAAATCTTCTTATAGCCTAGGCCATCTTTATGTAGAGCAACAATTCTTTTTTTCAGATCCTCAGAGAATTCTTTGCCATGAGGTGCCATGTGGAACTTCCAGTGACCAGTATGAGAGAGTGAGAGCGATAACACCAAATTGAACACACCTGCTCCCCATTCACACTCGAGACCTTGTAACACTAACGAGTCACATGACACCGGGGAGGGAAAATGGCTAATTGGGCCCAATTTGGACATTTTCACTAAGTGCCGGTTCACACTACCGCGACTTGGGATCCGACTTGTCAGACCTCAAGTCGCCCCAAGTCGCTTGACATCTGAAAGTCCATGTAAGTGAATGAGAGCCGTCTATATGTACGCTACTGAAGTCGCTCCGACTTCAGAAAAGGTCCCTGTACTACTTCAAGGCGACTTGTAGGCGACTTGTACCCATTGATTTCAATGGAAGTCGCCTACAAGTCGGATAATGGTCTATAGTGAAGCGACTTCACAGGAAGAGAAGATGGTTTTTTCAAGCAAACCCCTCCCTCCCCCAGAGCTGATTGTTGTTTGATTGGCCACTGGAAAGTTGCCTGTACTGGAGGCGACTTGAAGTCGCCTTGTAAGTCGCCCCAAGTCGCCCCAAGTCGCGCTGTCATGTCGCCCTCAGGTCGTGTCCAGGTCGCCTCGCAAAGTCGCGGCCAGAGTCGTGTTGCCCCTGTGTGAACCGGCGCTTAGGGGTGTACTCACTTTTGTTGCCAGCGGTTTAGACATTAATGGCTGTGTGTTGAGTTATTTTGAGGGGACAGCAAATTTACACTGTTATACAAGCTGTACACTCACTACTTTACATTGTAGCAAAGTGTAATTTCTTCAGTGTTGTCACATGATGGCTTCTCCTGAAATGTGGTCCATGACAGGTGCCCCCCTCCCCTCCCCCATCCTGGGATTTATCTTCCTGAGTCTGCGCGCCGATCAAGCTTTCCTTACAGAAGGTGACAACATTTGAGCGCAGATGAAGCCCCTCTATGGAGCCCACCACCCCACCCCACTACAGTATGAGGGTGACAACACTCCTCACATTCTGCCACCCAGCAGACTTCGCCCACTGCTCCTCCTACCCCCCACCCATCACCCCCTGAGCCCCCAGTGAATATCACCGCCCCAGGGTCCGCCTGAGCTGACTTCTTCCTGAATAATCACCCATGTACCTCCCTCCCCCCACCCATGATTTTACAGACCTGCCATCCCCACTGCAAGTCTGATTTTTACCTTCACCTGGTGTGGCTCATCCTGAAAATGAAGAAAGAACTCCAAGCCGTGTCATATACTGGTCAGGACTGGCTATAAACACCAAAGAACACCAGAAGACACAGGAGCTCATTACAAGAACTTACCTCTCTTCTGATGACTGTCAGTGGGGCATTGATCATCTGATAAAGAAAATAATCGAATTGCTGCATTGTGTCTGTTATGTTCCCTTTAATTAGCTGTCCTGATTTCTGCTCTGCAGATCTGTGAATGTCCAGCAGGTGGCGCAACAAGCATATGAAATAAATCTGCAGTCCTGCTTCTGCCTGTCTATGAGATACACCGATCAGCCATAACTTTATGACCACTGACAGGTTAGGTGACCGACATCGATTGTATGCTTACAATGGCATCTGAAAGTCAGTGGGATACATTAGGCAGCAAGTGAACATGTTGTCCCTGAAGTGGAGAGGAGAGTTATAGAGGAAGGAGTAGAGTCCTCCTGCAGTGCAGAGTATTTCAGGAGAGGAGAGTTATAGAGGAAGGAGCAGAGTCCTCCAGCAGAGCAGAGTATTTCAGGAGAGGAGAGTTATAGAGGAAGGAGAAGAGTCCTCCAGCAGTGCAGAGTATTTCAGGAGAGGAGAGTTATAGAGGAAGGAGCAGAGTCCTCCAGCAGTGCAGAGTATTTCAGGAGAGGAGAGTCATAGAGGAAGGAGCAGAGTCCTCCAGCTGAGCAGAGTATTTCAGGAGAGGAGAGTTATAGAGGAAGGAGAAGAGTCCTCCAGCAGAGCAGAGTATTTCAGGAGAGGAGAATTATAGAGGAAGGAGCAGAGTCCTCCAGCAGAGCAGAGTATTTCAGGAGAGGAGAGTTATAGAGGAAGGAGCAGAGTCCTCCAGCAGTGCAAAGTATTTTTAGGAGAGGAGAGTTATAGAGGAAGGAGCAGAGTCCTCCAGCAGAGCAGAGTATTTCAGGAGAGGAGAGTTATAGAGGAAGGAGCAGAGTCCTCCAGCAGTGCAGAGTATTTGAGGAGAGGAGAGTTATAGAGGAAGTTACAGAGTCCTCCAGCAGAGCAGAGTATTTCAGGAGAGGAGAGTTATAGAGGAAGGAGCAGAGTCCTCCAGCAGTGCAGAGTATTTGAGGAGAGGAGAGTTATAGAGGAAGTTACAGAGTCCTCCAGCAGAGCAGAGTATTTCAGGAGAGGAGAGTTATAGAGGAAGGAGCAGAGTCCTCCAGCAGAGCAGAGTATTTCAGGAGAGGAGAGTTATAGAGGAAGGAGAAGAGTCCTCCAGCAGAGCAGAGTATTTCAGGAGAGGAGAGTTATAGAGGAAGGAGCAGAGTCCTCCAGCAGTGCAGAGTATTTGAGGAGAGGAGAGTTATAGAGGAAGTTACAGAGTCCTCCAGCAGAGCAGAGTATTTCAGGAGAGGAGAGTTATAGAGGAAGGAGCAGAGTCCTCCAGCAGAGCAGAGTATTTCAGGAGAGGAGAGTTATAGAGGAAGGAGAAGAGTCCTCCAGCAGAGCAGAGTATTTCAGGAGAGGAGAGTTATAGAGGAAGGAGCAGAGTCCTCCAGCAGTGCAGAGTATTTCAGGAGAGGAGGGTTATAGAGGAAGGAGCAGAGTCCTCCAGCAGTGTAGAGTATTTCGGAGAGGAGAGTTATAGGGGAAGGAGCTGTGCAGAGTATTTCAGGAGAGGAGAGTTATAGGGGAAGGAGCAGAGTCCTCCAGCAGTGCAGAGTATTTCAGGAGAGGAGAGTTATAGAGGAAGGAGCAGAGTCCTCCAGCGGTGCAGAGTATTTCAGGAGAGGAGAGTTATAGAGGAAGGAGCAGAGTCCTCCAACAGAGCAGAGTATTTCAGGAGAGGAGAGTTATAGGGGAAGGAGCAGAGTCCTCCAGCAGTGCAGAGTATTTCAGGAGAGGAGAGTTATAGAGGAAGGAGCAGAGTCCTCCAGCAGTGCAGAGTATTTCAGGAGAGGAGAGTTATAGAGGAAGGAGCAGAGTCCTCCAGCAGTGCAGAGTATTTCAGGAGAGGAGAGTTATAGGGGAAGGAGCAGAGTCCTCCAGCAGTGCAGAGTATTTCAGGAGAGGAGAGTTATAGAGGAAGGAGCAGAGTCCTCCAGCTGAGCAGAGTATTTCAGGAGAGGAGAGTTATAGAGAAAGGAGCAGAGTCCTCCAGCAGTGCAGAGTATTTCAGGAGAGGAGAGTTATAGAGGAAGGAGCAGAGTCCTCCAGCGGTGCAGAGTATTTCAGGAGAGGAGAGTTATAGAGGAAGGAGCAGAGTCCTCCAACAGAGCAGAGTATTTCAGGAGAGGAGAGTTATAGGGGAAGGAGCAGAGTCCTCCAGCAGTGCAGAGTATTTCAGGAGAGGAGAGTTATAGAGAAAGGAGCAGAGTCCTCCAGCAGAGTATTTCAGGAGAGGAGAGTTATAGAAGAAGGAGCAGAGTCCTCCAGCAGTGCAGAGTATTTCAGGAGATGAGAGTTATAGCGGAAGGAGCAGAGTCCTCCAGCGGTGCAGAGTATTTCAGGAGAGGAGAGTTATAGAGGAAGGAGCAGAGTCCTCCAACAGAGCAGAGTATTTCAGGAGAGGAGAGTTATAGGGGAAGGAGCAGAGTCCTCCAGCAGTGCAGAGTATTTCAGGAGAGGAGAGTTATAGAGAAAGGAGCAGAGTCCTCCAGCAGAGTATTTCAGGAGAGGAGAGTTATAGAGGGAGGAGCAGAGTCCTCCAGCAGAGTATTTCAGGAGAGGAGAGTTATAGAGGAAGGAGCAGAGTCCTCCAGCAGTGTAGAGTATTTCGGAGAGGAGAGTTATAGGGGAAGGAGCTGTGCAGAGTATTTCAGGAGAGGAGAGTTATAGAGGGAGGAGCAGAGTCCTCCAGCGGTGCAGAGTATTTCAGGAGAGGAGAGTTATAGAGGAAGGAGCAGAGTCCTCCAGCAGAGTATTTCAGGAGAGGAGAGTTATAGAAGAAGGAGCAGAGTCCCCCAGCAGAGCAGAGTATTTCAGGAGAGGAGAGTTATAGAGGAAGGAGCAGAGTCCTCCAGCAGTGCAGAGTATTTCAGGAGAGGAGAGTTATAGAGGAAGGAGCAGAGTCCCCCAGCAGAGCAGAGTATTTCAGGAGAGGAGAGTTATAGAGGAAGGAGCAGAGTCCCCCAGCAGAGCAGAGTATTTCAGGAGAGGAGAGTTATAGAGAGAGGAGCAGAGTCCTCCAGCAGTGCAGAGTATTTCAGGAGAGGAGAGTTATAGAGGAAGGAGCAGAGTCCCCCAGCAGAGCAGAGTATTTCAGGAGAGGAGAGTCATAGAGGAAGGAGCAGAGTCCTCCAGCAGTGCAGAGTATTTCAGGAGAGGAGAGTTATAGAGGAAGGAGCAGAGTCCCCCAGCAGAGCAGAGTATTTCAGGAGAGGAGAGTTATAGAGGAAGGAGCAGAGTCCCCCAGCAGAGCAGAGTATTTCAGGAGAGGAGAGTTATAGAGGAAGGAGCAGAGTCCCCCAGCAGAGCAGAGTATTTCAGGAGAGGAGAGTTATAGAGGAAGTTACAGAGTCCTCCAGCAGAGCAGAGTATTTCAGGAGAGGAGAGTTATAGAAGAAGGAGCAGAGTCCCCCAGCAGTGCAGAGTATTTCAGGAGAGGAGAGTTATAGAGGAAGTTACAGAGTCCTCCAGCAGAGCAGAGTATTTCAGGAGAGGAGAGTTATAGAGGGAGGAGCAGAGTCCTCCAGCAGTGCAGAGTATTTGAGGAGAGGAGAGTTATAGAGGAAGTTACAGAGTCCTCCAGCAGAGCAGAGTATTTCAGGAGAGGAGAGTTATAGAGGGAGGAGCAGAGTCCTCCAGCAGAGCAGAGTATTTCAGGAGAGGAGAGTTATAGAGGAAGGAGAAGAGTCCTCCAGCAGAGCAGAGTATTTCAGGAGAGGAGAGTTATAGAGGAAGGAGCAGAGTCCCCCAGCAGTGCAGAGTATTTCAGGAGAGGAGAGTTATAGAGGAAGTTACAGAATCCTCCATCAGAGTATTTCAGGAGATGAGAGTTATAGAGGAAGGAGCAGAGTCCTCCAGCAGAGTATTTCAGGAGAGGAGAGTTATAGAGGAAGGAGCAGAGTCCTCCAGCAGTGCAGAGTATTTCAGGAGAGGAGAGTTATAGAGGAAGTTACAGAATCCTCCAGCAGAGTATTTCAGGAGATGAGAGTTATAGAGGAAGGAGCAGAGTCCTCCAGCAGAGTATTTTAGGAGAGGAGAGTTATAGAGGAAGGAGCAGAGTCCTCCAGCTGAGCAGAGTATTTCAGGAGAGGAGAGTTATAGAGGAAGGAGCAGAGTCCTCCAGCAGTGCAGAGTATTTCAGGAGAGGAGAGTTATAGAGGAAGTTACAGAATCCTCCAGCAGAGTATTTCAGGAGATGAGAGTTATAGAGGAAGGAGCAGAGTCCTCCAGCAGAGTATTTCAGGAGAGGAGAGTTATAGAGGAAGGAGCAGAGTCCTCCAGCAGTGTAGAGTATTTCGGAGAGGAGAGTTATAGGGGAAGGAGCTGTGCAGAGTATTTCAGGAGAGGAGAGTTATAGGGGAAGGAGCAGAGTCCTCCAGCAGTGCAGAGTATTTCAGGAGAGGAGAGTTATAGAGGAAGGAGCAGAGTCCTCCAGCAGAGCAGAGTATTTCAGGAGAGGAGTTATAGAGAAAGGAGCAGAGTCCTCCAGCAGTGCAGAGTATTTCAGGAGAGGAGAGTTATAGAGGGAGGAGCAGAGTCCTCCAGCGGTGCAGAGTATTTCAGGAGAGGAGAGTTATAGAGGAAGGAGCAGAGTCCTCCAGCAGTGCAGAGTATTTCAGGAGAGGAGAGTTATAGAGGGAGGAGCAGAGTCCTCCAGCGGTGCAGAGTATTTCAGGAGAGGAGAGTTATAGAGGAAGGAGCAGAGTCCTCCAACAGAGCAGAGTATTTCAGGAGAGGAGAGTTATAGGGGAAGGAGCAGAGTCCTCCAGCAGTGCAGAGTATTTCAGGAGAGGAGAGTTATAGAGAAAGGAGCAGAGTCCTCCAGCAGAGTATTTCAGGAGAGGAGAGTTATAGAAGAAGGAGCAGAGTCCTCCAGCAGTGCAGAGTATTTCAGGAGATGAGAGTTATAGCGGAAGGAGCAGAGTCCTCCAGCGGTGCAGAGTATTTCAGGAGAGGAGAGTTATAGAGGAAGGAGCAGAGTCCTCCAACAGAGCAGAGTATTTCAGGAGAGGAGAGTTATAGGGGAAGGAGCAGAGTCCTCCAGCAGTGCAGAGTATTTCAGGAGAGGAGAGTTATAGAGAAAGGAGCAGAGTCCTCCAGCAGAGTATTTCAGGAGAGGAGAGTTATAGAGGGAGGAGCAGAGTCCTCCAGCAGAGTATTTCAGGAGAGGAGAGTTATAGAGGAAGGAGCAGAGTCCTCCAGCAGTGTAGAGTATTTCGGAGAGGAGAGTTATAGGGGAAGGAGCTGTGCAGAGTATTTCAGGAGAGGAGAGTTATAGAGGGAGGAGCAGAGTCCTCCAGCGGTGCAGAGTATTTCAGGAGAGGAGAGTTATAGAGGAAGGAGCAGAGTCCTCCAGCAGAGTATTTCAGGAGAGGAGAGTTATAGAAGAAGGAGCAGAGTCCCCCAGCAGAGCAGAGTATTTCAGGAGAGGAGAGTTATAGAGGAAGGAGCAGAGTCCTCCAGCAGTGCAGAGTATTTCAGGAGAGGAGAGTTATAGAGGAAGGAGCAGAGTCCCCCAGCAGAGCAGAGTATTTCAGGAGAGGAGAGTTATAGAGGAAGGAGCAGAGTCCCCCAGCAGAGCAGAGTATTTCAGGAGAGGAGAGTTATAGAGAGAGGAGCAGAGTCCTCCAGCAGTGCAGAGTATTTCAGGAGAGGAGAGTTATAGAGGAAGGAGCAGAGTCCCCCAGCAGAGCAGAGTATTTCAGGAGAGGAGAGTCATAGAGGAAGGAGCAGAGTCCTCCAGCAGTGCAGAGTATTTCAGGAGAGGAGAGTTATAGAGGAAGGAGCAGAGTCCCCCAGCAGAGCAGAGTATTTCAGGAGAGGAGAGTTATAGAGGAAGGAGCAGAGTCCCCCAGCAGAGCAGAGTATTTCAGGAGAGGAGAGTTATAGAGGAAGGAGCAGAGTCCCCCAGCAGAGCAGAGTATTTCAGGAGAGGAGAGTTATAGAGGAAGTTACAGAGTCCTCCAGCAGAGCAGAGTATTTCAGGAGAGGAGAGTTATAGAAGAAGGAGCAGAGTCCCCCAGCAGTGCAGAGTATTTCAGGAGAGGAGAGTTATAGAGGAAGTTACAGAGTCCTCCAGCAGAGCAGAGTATTTCAGGAGAGGAGAGTTATAGAGGGAGGAGCAGAGTCCTCCAGCAGTGCAGAGTATTTGAGGAGAGGAGAGTTATAGAGGAAGTTACAGAGTCCTCCAGCAGAGCAGAGTATTTCAGGAGAGGAGAGTTATAGAGGGAGGAGCAGAGTCCTCCAGCAGAGCAGAGTATTTCAGGAGAGGAGAGTTATAGAGGAAGGAGAAGAGTCCTCCAGCAGAGCAGAGTATTTCAGGAGAGGAGAGTTATAGAGGAAGGAGCAGAGTCCCCCAGCAGTGCAGAGTATTTCAGGAGAGGAGAGTTATAGAGGAAGTTACAGAATCCTCCATCAGAGTATTTCAGGAGATGAGAGTTATAGAGGAAGGAGCAGAGTCCTCCAGCAGAGTATTTCAGGAGAGGAGAGTTATAGAGGAAGGAGCAGAGTCCTCCAGCAGTGCAGAGTATTTCAGGAGAGGAGAGTTATAGAGGAAGTTACAGAATCCTCCAGCAGAGTATTTCAGGAGATGAGAGTTATAGAGGAAGGAGCAGAGTCCTCCAGCAGAGTATTTTAGGAGAGGAGAGTTATAGAGGAAGGAGCAGAGTCCTCCAGCTGAGCAGAGTATTTCAGGAGAGGAGAGTTATAGAGGAAGGAGCAGAGTCCTCCAGCAGTGCAGAGTATTTCAGGAGAGGAGAGTTATAGAGGAAGTTACAGAATCCTCCAGCAGAGTATTTCAGGAGATGAGAGTTATAGAGGAAGGAGCAGAGTCCTCCAGCAGAGTATTTCAGGAGAGGAGAGTTATAGAGGAAGGAGCAGAGTCCTCCAGCAGTGTAGAGTATTTCGGAGAGGAGAGTTATAGGGGAAGGAGCTGTGCAGAGTATTTCAGGAGAGGAGAGTTATAGGGGAAGGAGCAGAGTCCTCCAGCAGTGCAGAGTATTTCAGGAGAGGAGAGTTATAGAGGAAGGAGCAGAGTCCTCCAGCAGAGCAGAGTATTTCAGGAGAGGAGTTATAGAGAAAGGAGCAGAGTCCTCCAGCAGTGCAGAGTATTTCAGGAGAGGAGAGTTATAGAGGGAGGAGCAGAGTCCTCCAGCGGTGCAGAGTATTTCAGGAGAGGAGAGTTATAGAGGAAGGAGCAGAGTCCTCCAGCAGTGCAGAGTATTTCAGGAGAGGAGAGTTATAGAGGGAGGAGCAGAGTCCTCCAGCGGTGCAGAGTATTTCAGGAGAGGAGAGTTATAGAGGAAGGAGCAGAGTCCTCCAACAGAGCAGAGTATTTCAGGAGAGGAGAGTTATAGGGGAAGGAGCAGAGTCCTCCAGCAGTGCAGAGTATTTCAGGAGAGGAGAGTTATAGAGAAAGGAGCAGAGTCCTCCAGCAGAGTATTTCAGGAGAGGAGAGTTATAGAAGAAGGAGCAGAGTCCTCCAGCAGTGCAGAGTATTTCAGGAGATGAGAGTTATAGCGGAAGGAGCAGAGTCCTCCAGCAGAGCAGAGTATTTCAGGAGAGTAGAGTTATAGAGGGAGGAGCAGAGTCCTCCAGCAGAGTATTTCAGGAGAGGAGAGTTATAGAGGAAGGAGCAGAGTCCTCCAGCAGTGTAGAGTATTTCGGAGAGGAGAGTTATAGGGGAAGGAGCTGTGCAGAGTATTTCAGGAGAGGAGAGTTATAGAGGGAGGAGCAGAGTCCTCCAGCGGTGCAGAGTATTTCAGGAGAGGAGAGTTATAGAGGAAGGAGCAGAGTCCTCCAGCAGAGTATTTCAGGAGAGGAGAGTTATAGAAGAAGGAGCAGAGTCCCCCAGCAGAGCAGAGTATTTCAGGAGAGGAGAGTTATAGAGGAAGGAGCAGAGTCCCCCAGCAGAGCAGAGTATTTCAGGAGAGGAGAGTTATAGAGGAAGGAGCAGAGTCCCCCAGCAGAGCAGAGTATTTCAGGAGAGGAGAGTTATAGAGAGAGGAGCAGAGTCCTCCAGCAGTGCAGAGTATTTCAGGAGAGGAGAGTTATAGAGGAAGGAGCAGAGTCCCCCAGCAGAGCAGAGTATTTCAGGAGAGGAGAGTTATAGAGGAAGGAGCAGAGTCCCCCAGCAGAGCAGAGTATTTCAGGAGAGGAGAGTTATAGAGAGAGGAGCAGAGTCCTCCAGCAGTGCAGAGTATTTCAGGAGAGGAGAGTTATAGAGGAAGGAGCAGAGTCCCCCAGCAGAGCAGAGTATTTCAGGAGAGGAGAGTTATAGAGGAAGGAGCAGAGTCCCCCAGCAGAGCAGAGTATTTCAGGAGAGGAGAGTTATAGAAGAAGGAGCAGAGTCCCCCAGCAGAGCAGAGTATTTCAGGAGAGGAGAGTTATAGAGGAAGGAGCAAAGTCCCCCAGCAGAGCAGAGTATTTCAGGAGAGGAGAGTTATAGAGGAAGGAGCAGAGTCCCCCAGCAGAGCAGAGTATTTCAGGAGAGGAGAGTTATAGAGGAAGGAGCAGAGTCCCCCAGCAGAGCAGAGTATTTCAGGAGAGGAGAGTTATAGAAGAAGGAGCAGAGTCCCCCAGCAGTGCAGAGTATTTCAGGAGAGGAGAGTTATAGAGGAAGGAGCAGAGTCCTCCAGCAGTGCAGAGTATTTCAGGAGAGGAGAGTTATAGAGGAAGGAGCAGAGTCCCCCAGCAGAGCAGAGTATTTCAGGAGAGGAGAGTTATAGAGGAAGGAGCAGAGTCCCCCAGCAGAGCAGAGTATTTCAGGAGAGGAGAGTTATAGAGGAAGGAGCAGAGTCCTCCAGCAGTGCAGAGTATTTCAGGAGAGGAGAGTTATAGAGGAAGGAGCAGAGTCCCCCAGCAGTGCAGAGTATTTCAGGAGAGGAGAGTTATAGAGGAAGGAGCAGAGTCCCCCAGCAGAGCAGAGTATTTCAGGAGAGGAGAGTTATAGAGAAAGGAGCAGAGTCCTCCAGCAGAGTATTTCAGGAGAGGAGAGTTATAGAAGAAGGAGCAGAGTCCCCCAGCAGAGCAGAGTATTGCAGGAGAGGAGAGTTATAGAGGAAGGAGCAGAGTCCTCCAGCAGTGCAGAGTATTTCAGGAGAGGAGAGTTATAGAGGAAGGAGCAGAGTCCCCCAGCAGAGCAGAGTATTTCAGGAGAGGAGAGTTATAGAAGAAGGAGCAGAGTCCCCCAGCAGAGCAGAGTATTTCAGGAGAGGAGAGTTATAGAGGAAGGAGCAGAGTCCCCCAGCAGAGCAGAGTATTTCAGGAGAGGAGAGTTATAGAGGGAAGAGCAGATTCCTCCAGCTGAATTCCAGGTAATAGATCTCTGTCTTATCTGATGATGATGATGATGATGATGATGGTGATGATGATGGTGGGGTGACTCGGTCCCCTCTGGGGGTGTTTGCTCAGGGTTGGCCTCTTTTATTTGAACTGTCATTCTCTGGAAGAAGTAAACAGTTGGCAGAACTTTCCAGATAAGATGAGTAATGTGTCAGTTCATACAATCGGCTCCGGTGTCCTATCGATCAATAAAGCATTAATCAGACTCCAGGTGACAGGACAAGTGGTGACATGACGGGCGGATCGGATGTGGGGTTTGTTGAGTTGTTGGTCCTCAGAGGTCAGTGTGATGGATTCCTATGGCAGGAAGTGACAGTTGGCCGTTGTGAAGGGAACATTGTTGCATTATTGTATCTACATTACAGAAGTATGGATGGGACTCATATGTTTCTGTTCTGTATGTCTCCAGGTCATGCTCAGATCTCTCCTCCATTAGTGGCCGATTGTCCACATTGTATTTTTCCATCCCTCACAGTCACTGCTGTGATAAGTTCAGTGAAGACGGTTATTTAAGGTACCAAACTTTGGCAGATTAACGTTGAATTGTGCAGAGTTTGCACTGGGGGGGGGGGCCGTTACCAACACCTGGATTGGAAAAAGTCCATTTTTCTTATCCCGCAAGACGTCCTGGAGAAGTCTATACGTATATGGGCAACTTTAGTCAAGAAAATGATCTTAATGAGGGGGGGGGGGGGGTATCCATCTCTTGGGGCCACGGGAACCAATAATGGGGGTATGGGGCAGGACCTCAGAATATACACTATATTACCAAAAGTATTGGGACGCCTGCCTTTACACACACATGAACTTTAATGGCATCCCAGTCTTAAGCTGGCCATACACCATACAATTTTCCTGTTCAATTTTCTTTAGATTTACCTTCAACTATGTAGTACAAGGGCCTGCCTGATTGCATCCAAATTGAAAGTGTTTAGGTTTGACCTCCCTATTATATGGTTTTGGTAAATCTAAAGGAAAGTTGAACAGGAAAATTGAATAGTGTATGGCCAGCCTTAGTCTGGAGGGTTCAATATTGAGTTGGCTCCGCCCTTTGCAGCTATATCAACTCTTCTGGGAAGGCCGTCCACAAGGTTTAGGAGGGTGTCTATGGGAATGTTTGACCATTCTTCCAGAAGCACATTTGTGAGGTCAGGCACTGATGTTGGACGAGAAGGCCTGGCTCACAGTCTCTGCTCTAATTCATCCCAAAAGGTGTTCTATTGGGTTGAGGTCAGGACTCTGTGCAGGCCAGTCAAGTTCCTCCACCCCAAACTCGCTCATCCATGTCTTTCTCGACCTTGCTGGGCATAGTAGCCAATCAGCTTCTATCTTCAGCTTGATCAATTAAGCTTTGACAAAATCCTGCAGGCTGTTTGGTTTCTATGCAGGGCTACACAAGATTTTGCATGCTCCGGTTTTAGTAAATCAACCCCAAAGTAACATTGTTTATAAACATTGCTCAGACAGAAGATAGAGAGATGCAAATTAACATTGTTTATAAACATTGCTCAGAGGAGATAGAGAGATACAAATTAACATTGTTTATAAACATTGCTCAGAGGAGATATAGAGATATAAGGTAACATTGTTTATAAGCATTGTACAGACAGGAGATAGAGAGATACAAAGTAGCATTGTTTATAAACATTGATCAGACAAGAGATGGAGAGATACAACGTAACATTGTTTATAAACATTATTCACATGAGATAAAGACATACAAGGTAACATTATTTATAAACATTGTTCAGACAGGAGATGGAGAAATACAAAGTAACATTGTTTATAAACATTATTCACATGAGATAAAGACATACAAAGTAACATTGTTTATAAACATTGTTCACAAGAGATACAAAGTAACATTATTTATAAACATTGTTAACAAGAGATACAAAGTAACATTATTTATAAACATTATTCAAACAAGAGCAAGAGAGACACAAACTGGTTGATTTACTAAAACAGGAGAGTGCAAAATGTGGTGCAGCTGTGCATGGGAGCCAATCAGCTTTTACCTTCAGCCTGATCAATTAAGCTTTGACAAAAAAGTTCCTGCAGGCTGTTTGGTTTCCATGCAGAGCTACACCAGATTTTGCATGCTCCGGTTTTAGTAAATCAACCCCAAAGTAACATTGTTTATAAACATTGCTCAAACAGGAGATAGAGAGATACAAAGTAACATTATTTATAAACATTGCTCAGAGGAGATAGAGAGATACAAGCTAACATTGTTTATAAACATTGTACAGACAGGAGATAGAGAGATGCAGTGACGTTGTATATAAACATTGCTCAGAGGAGATAGAGAGATACAAAGTAACATTATTTATAAACATTGTTCAGAGAAAATAGAGAGATGCAAAGTAACATTGTTTATAAACATTGTTCAGACAGGAGATGGAGAGATACAAAGTAACATTATTTATAAACATTGCTCAGAGGAGATAGAGAGATACAATTAACATTATTTATAAACATTGTTCAGAGAAAATAGAGAGATGCAAAGTAACATTGTTTATAAACATTGTTCAGACAGGAGATGGAGAGATACAATGTAACATTCTTTTAAACATTAATCAGACAAGAGATGGAGAAATACAAAGTAACATTGTTTATAAACATAGTTCAGAGGAGATAGAGAGATGAAAATTAACATTGTTTATAGGATGTAGAGAGATACAAAGTAACAATGTTTACAAACCTTTTTCAGACACAAGTACAAAAATCATATTTACTTCTATGTAGCCCCCTCATTAACCCTTAGTGGACACTAATCAGCTCTAATCTGCTCCTTCTTCCCCTTCTCCCCATAACTGTTATTTTTGGTGATTTCTATTATTATTAACAGTTGATATTTAAACAAAAATGTGCTAAATGGGGAAAAAAAAAAAGTCTAATTTAGCATTTAATTAATCCTGATTATTTTATTCACCTGCCCCACCCCCGTCCCTTAGCTTTGTCTGGATATTCACTTCAATGGGGAAGTCTGTCCGCCATCATAATTACGGATCGAATTGCTCGCTGTACGCAGAACGTTTATTTATAAAACATTAACGCTCACCGATAAAATGATTTACCTGAAGTTATTCACATGAACTTCTAAAAATCATTAACAGAACGTTCGTTTCCGTTCACCATCACTGGGGGGTGCTGAAGATATCTATCGCTCATTAAACATTACAGGGAATGATCAGCTCTCCACCCCCTAGGAGCGATCGATGACGGACATGCTGGGAGTTCTAATCTTGTATATGTCCGCCATGTTTGGAGTGCTCAATGGTGATGATGATACAGAAGAGCGGCGCACATTGCTCTCTGCCCCGTGTGACCCCCCCCCCCCCCCAGTGTGACAATGAGCCGCTCTGTCCGCAGAAATGGGAGGGGCTTCTCTCCGCCACTTGGACCGGAGCCACCGGACGGGACAAAGGGAAGCATTGTGATGGCGGTGCCATCTGAGACACAGCGGAGGCGGGGGGGGGGGCATGTTCGGAATTCAGTCGGTAAACAGGGCAGGTGTGTGTGTGGACAAGTGCTGGCGATCATGTGACCTCATCGCTCACTGGACGCATGATGACCTCTCCGATCTCCCCTCCGAAATTAGGTTTGAAAAAGGTCAGAGTTGAGCGATGATGTCACAGCCAGAGAGCAGCGTAAACACGGCGCAGTATATGAATGAATGCGTTCGTTGCCCGGACAAAGAGCGAGCGCTGATAATGGGCGAAACAATAAGTGCGAATAAAGAGAGCCTTGTCCAATCATCCCAGCCTGTGTGCAGAGGTCCTGAGAGCACCATTCTTGGTGGACGTCAACTAAAGAAGAACTCCACTTCAGACAAGCGATAGTGAATCCCTTTCTGTTCCTTTACTTGTAGCATTCAATGCGGAGGGGTTCCCACCATCCCTGAGCTGAGTTCCCGGGTCTGTACACCCGCTGTGCCCATTATGAGGAGTTCCCACCATCCCTGTGCTGAGTTCCCGGGTCTGTACACCCGCTGTGCCCATTATGAGGGGTTCCCACCATCCCTGAGCTGAGTTCCCGGGTCTGTACACCCGCTGTGCCCATTATGAGGGGTTCCCACCATCCCTGAGCTGAGTTCCCGGGTCTGTACACCCGCTGTGTCCATTATGAGGGGTTCCCACCATCCCTGTGCTGAGTTCCCGGGTCTGTACACCCGCTGTGCCCATTATGAGGGGTTCCCACCATCCCTGTGCTGAGTTCCCAGGTCTGTACACCCGCTGTGCCCATTATGAGGGGTTCCCACCATCCCTGGGCTGAGTTCCCGGGTCTGTACACCCGCTGTGCCCATTATGAGGGGTTCCCACCATCCCTGTGCTGAGTTCCCAGGTCTGTACACCCACTGTGCCCATTATGAGGAGTTCCCACCATCCCTGTGCTGAGTTCCCGGGTCTGTACACCCACTGTGCCCATTATGAGGGGTCGGGAATTCTGGGAGGGAGATATATCGCTGTTGCAGTGTCTTAGACATAAAATTTCCCATTAGAGGACGGATCCACCTGTTGGGGTGCTGTATGTATGTGCCAGTCTCCGGACGCCGGTCATGTCGGAGAGGAATGGGTTAATGCCGTGTCCTCCCTCCTGTCTGGCCTCCCACAATATTGTCTCAGTCTGCGGATTGTTTGGTGTCATACTTTGGCAGTAAAGTTGGGGGGGCGGAGCCAGGACCCCGCGGGAATCCTCTGGCCTCCTCTTTATAAATTGGCCCAGATTGTGGGTCCTGAATGGGCCCCTGGCAGAGAGGTAGAATGGAGGGACACGGCGCCCCGCTGGGCTCTACACTGCGCTCTGTGCCCGCTCTGTGCCCGCTCTCGGGGCGATGAGGCCTTTGTGTCATTATTTGTGTCTCCTGTTGAATAAAATGTTTTCAGTGCCCCCCCCCCACCCCCTCATCTGTTTCTATTGCTCTTTATTTACCCCCAATCCCCCCTCCCCCATAATACCTCCTCTCTATCCCTGCCTGTGTGTGTGACAGAGGAGAGGTCATCCTACGTGAATAGGGACCCCCGTCGCGGGTCAGCGATCTTCTATGCCGCGTCTCTATCGCGCTCTGTCTTTGGCTTGTATCTCTCCCGGCTCCGCCGTACGCAACAGCCGGCCGAAGTCGCCGCTAATTAGAGGGACAATAATGGTCGCTGGGTGGCCCGGGGAACCGAACGCCATTAATATTTCTCACTGCGCTCGTTTTTGTTTTTTTTTCTCCGCGGACCTCCCGGGCGCTCTTCTGTTCTCCGGCCGCCCTCGGGTATTGATTTGGGGGAAGTGAGGTATCTGGCGCCTCATGCCGGACAATGGCGCTTCCAGCCGATTTCTGTTCAGTCTTGGCCAGGACGCGACCCCTGCCGTTGTTGGTGTTTGTAGTGTCGCTGCGTGAAACTTTGACGCTTTGCAAACAGCGGATAATAATGACAATGTGATGGGAGGGGGTTTCAGGGACAATGTGGGGGGGGGGCAGTGTCACTCCCCCCTCCGATTCCCAACGCCGATGTAGGAGGAGAGTGGCATCCGGGGGAATTCAGGAGGCCTCGGCGGTCATGATTTATTGGGAGAACCTGTTGCATGCAAAAAAGGGAGAAGGGCTGGTGCCACGGAAACATCGTTTTATTATAGAATGTGAACAACAATTAAAAATTTTTAAAAATCCAACGCGTTTCGTCAGGCCTTAATTATTTGCGGACAGCCCGCCGTCATTATACGTTGGCTGTTTAACGTGAAATACCATTGTTATAACGTTGCGGGTAGCTGCCATAACCCTGGATTCTTTTTTAAACGGCGGGCGGTCCGCTTTCAGGTAAAAGTGGTCTCTGCGGCTGATTCGCCGCAGGATCACTTTTATCGTGCCCCGTCGCTCCCCGGTGGTCTCCGCCGCTTTCCGGAGCCATTAGTAGCGGCGGAGACGATCGGATCCTCTCCCCTCTGAGGCTGGATGCCGAGTGAGGGAAAGATGGCCCCCGCTCGGCTCCATATCATTGGATGACGGAAGCGACGTCAAACGTCACTTCCGCCCAATGGTCTTAAAGGGGAATTTAAAAAAACAAACATTTTAAAGACTTTTTTTTTTATTGCATTTTAGTGTAAATGTGAGATCTGAGCTCTTTTTGACCCCAGATCTCACAATAAGGCCAGGATCACACCGGAACCCGCTGCTGATCGTACAGGAGCGCTGTTGCGTCCCTCTTCCCCGTTTCAGGGTCGAATCAGGGCCGGAACTATGCCTGAATTCGGCCCTGAAGCGGAGCCAAAGACGCACGGCGTTTCTGAGCAGTGCACTCCGCAGCCGCAACGGAGATCTGTGAACCGGCTCCATAAGGATCCAGTCACATTCTCCTGCTATGCGAATTGGATGCGGGGAAAGCCGCATCTAATTCGCACAGGTTTGAACCCGGCTTAAAGAGGTCCTGTCATGCTTTTTTCCTATTACAAGAGATGTTTACATTCCTTGTAATAGGAATAAAAGTGACCCAATTTTTTTTTTTTTTTAATTGGGCAGTGTAAAAAAATAAAAATAAAAAGTAAAATAAATAAGAAAAAAATAAAATAAAATTTAAAGCGCCCCATCCCGCTGAGCTTGCGCGCAGAAGCGAACGCGTACGTGAGTCGCGCCCGCATGTGAAAACGGTGTTCAAACAACTGGTAACCTGTAGAATTTTTTAAACGTCGCCTATGGAGATTTTTAAGGGTCAAAGTTTGTCGCCATTCCACGAGCGGTCGCAATTTTGAAGCGTGACATGTTGGGTATTAATTTACTTGGCGTAACATTATCTTTCACAATATAAAAAAAATAAATAAAAATGGGATAACTTTACTGTTTTCTTATTTTTTAATTCAAAAAAGTGTATTTTATTCACGGACCTGGTGGCCACTATGACGATCTGATGCGCATCCAATGCCATCTAATGGTGACCTTCATATCATTCCTCCTGTATATTTGCATGCAGGGCAAGGGGTGGACAGGTGGGGAAGCTACCCGGGGTGCAGAGAAGCAAGGGGGCAAAGAATAGAACCAGGGTGGTACACCTATTCTATGGCACGTATTAACAGTGGCGAAGCGGGGAGGGGGGCCCCATTCTGGGTCCTTGCCCTGGGCTCTGGACAACCCTGTCCTGGTACTGATTGCATGGTTCTGGCACCTCTGAATCCATCAGATATTCAAAGACATGCACTGTCTGGCAGGGTTGCCAGGGATGCCATTCTTCACACCAGGCCTCAACAAAGTTACAATGTTCAGTCTGATCACTGGGTGAGGGGAGACTCCTGCCTGCAGCAGACTGATGACATCACCTCAGCCTAGGCAAAGTCACTGAGTGGAGCTCAAGGACGGCTGTTTAATGATAAAAGGAGCTTTTCTGAACAATTAGCCCATTTCTGTATATTGTGACACATAAGGAATTTACTCATGAAGACTTGTAAAGTTCTTGACAGGTCCACTTTAAAGCCGTCCATAAACGGTGCAATTTTCCTTCCTGCAACCACCCATCACATCAGAGGTCCCGCCAATCGTATTAGAGGTCTCCCCCATCACATCAGAGGTCCTCCCATCACCAAATCAGAGGTCCTCCATTACATCAGAGGTTTCCCCATCACATCAAAGGTTCCATCACCACATCAGAGGTCTCCCACATCACATTAGAGGTCCTCCATCACATCAGAGGTACCCTTTTCACATCAGAGGTCCTCCATCACGTCAGAGGACCCCCCCCCCCATCACACCAGAGGTCATCCCATCACATCAGAGGTCATCCCATCACATCAGAGGTCATCCCATCACATCAGAGGTCATCCCATCACATCAGAGGTCCTCCCATCACATCAGAGGTCCTCCCATCACATCAGAGGTCCTCCCATCACATCAGAGGTCCTCCCATCACCAAATCAGAGGTCCTCCATCAAATCGGAGGTTTCCCCATCACATCAAAGGTTCCATCACCACATCAGAGGTCTCCCACATCACATTAGAGGTCCTCCATCACATCAGAGGTACCCTTTTCACATCAGAGGTCCTCCATCACGTCAGAGGACCCCCCCCATCACACCAGAGGTCATCCCATCACATCAGAGGTCATCCCATCACATCAGAGGTCCTCCCATCACATCAGAGGTCCTCCCATCACATCAGAGGTCCTCCCATCACATCAGAGGTCCTCCCATCACCAAATCAGAGGTTTCCCCATCACATCAAAGGTTCCATCACCACATCAGAGGTCCTCCCATCACATCAGAGGTCCTCCCATCACATCAGAGGTCCTCCCATCACATCAGAGGTAGCCTCATCACATGAGATCAGAGGTCCTCCATCATGTCAGAAGTCCTCCATCATGTCAGAAGTCCTTAATCACATCAGAGGTTCCTTAATCACATCAGAGGTTCCTTAATCACATCAGAGGTTCCCCCATCACATCAGAGGTCCCCTCACCACATCAGAGGTCCTCCATCGCATCAGAGGTCCTCCATCATGTCAGAGGTCCTCTCATCGCATCAGAGGTCCCACAATCACATCAGAGGATCCTCCATCACATCAGAGGTCCCCTCACCACATCAGAGGTCCTCCATCGCATCAGAGGTCCTCCATCATGTCAGAGGTCCTCTCATCGCATCAGAGGTCCTCCATCACATCAGAGGTCCCACAATCACATCAGAGGATCCTCCATCACATCAGAGGTCCCCCCATAACATCAGAGGTCCTCCATCACATCAGAGGTCCCCCCCCATCACATCAGAGATCCCCCCATCACATCAGAGATCCCCCCATCACATTAGAGGACCCCCCATCACATCAGAGGATCCTCCATCACATCAGAGGTCCTCCATCACATCAGAGGTCCCACAATCACATCAGAGGATCCTCCATCACATCAGAGGTCCCCCCATAACATCAGAGGTCCTCCATCACATCAGAGGTCCCCCCCCATCACATCAGAGATCCCCCCATCACATCAGAGATCCCCCCATCACATTAGAGGACCCCCCATCACATCAGAGGATCCTCCATCACATCAGAGGTCCCCCCATCACATCAGAGGTTCCCCCATCACATTAGAGGTCCCCCCATCACATCAGAGGTCCCCCCATCACATTAGCGGTTCCCCCATCACATCAGAGGATCCTCCATCACATTAGCGGTTCCCCCATCACATCAGAGGCCCCCCATCACATCAAAGGTCCTCCACCACATCAGAGGTCCCCATCATATCAGAGCCCCCCTTTACACAAGAGTCCCGCCTTCATATCAAAGGCCCCCTAAACATGAATCTCCCCCTCACCACAGAGTTGCCCCATCCCAGAGCCCCCCTAATCACACAGTCCCCTCTTTGCATCAGAGCCCTATCTTTTGACTCAAGTAGGGTGGCAAAGGGCAGGGGGCAGGTGGAGAGGGTCTGCAGGAGCCAGACTTCTGTCTTCCCCTGAATCAGAGTCATGCATTGCCATGGTGCTGGTGAGCCGGCCGCCCTCATCATAGCAACGAATGACGCTGCGCATCCTTGGCCTGCTGGTGGCCACCCCACCCACATCATGGCGCTGATCCAGGATCCCGTGCTCATGGCAACCCGGGGGAACCCAGAGGCACCCTGGTTGAGAAGCAATGACTCAGGCAACCCATTCAGGGCTGTGCCACCCACACTGCAGTGCGTTACAAAAAAAGGGTGACATCCAATTATGGGCACGTTAGCATGTGTTGGCACCCCATTCATTACAAGAGGTTTCCTTAACGCAACATGCATTACCTGTGACGTTACACACGCTAACGCACCTTCAAATGAATGGGCTGCCCTACACATGTGCACAACACGCATGCATTAAGCATACCGCAATTGTGTGACCCCAGCCTCCAATTTCTATTAGAAGAAACTTCATTGTGATTTCTCAGATTGTGGCTGCACTGAGGTCGGTATATATACAATATGTGTACAGCACACAGCCGCCATTGATGTATACGGTGCTGTATTCGCCATTCCGGAAAGTCCCGTCACTGAGATCTGTACGCTGATGAATTAATAATAGAATGTACGATCGGTGATATAAGCCGGGTACAATTACGGTCGGAGATCTAATCACTGACACATTGTACTATAACAGTGCGCTCCTTATTATAAATGAGGAAACGCGGAGTCAGCCATGAGTCAGCACGCGGCCCGCTGACCCGCCATATCCGCAGACAATTATCACCATTCTCTGGACCGGCATTGCCGGACTCCGGAGGACTCCGCATCCTGGCTGGGAAAGTGGACCTGTATGCAAAGTCTAATCTAACTACGATTTTTTTTTTTTAATGGCCCATTCACACCGGCTGAGCGGCATTAAACACACCAACCCGTGCCCCCCCCCCCTCCCCCCCACTCACTCCGAGGCTTACCAGAGGTATGGTGACCTCACAAATCTACAAACACTTCTTATCAATATACAGTGCCTTGAAAAAGTATTCATACCCCTTGAAATTCTCCACATCTTGTCATGTTACAACCAAAAACGTCAATGTATTTTATTGGGATTTTATGTGATACAAAGTGGCACATAATTGTGAAGTGGTAGGAAAATGATAAATAGTTTTCAACATTTATTATAAATAAATATGGGAAAGGTGTGTGGGGTACATTTGTATGGCGCCCCCCGGAGTCAATACTTTGTAGAACCCCCTTTCTCTGCAATTACAGCTCCAAGTCTTTTTGGGGATGTCTCTACCAGCTTTGCACATCTAGAGAGGGACATTTTTGCCCATTCTTCTTCTTTGTAAAATATCTCAGGCTCTGTCAGATTGGATGGAGAGCGTCTGTGAACAGCAATTTTCAATTCTTGCCACAGATTCTCAATGAGATTTAGGTCTGGACTGTGACTGGGCCATTCTAACACATGAATATGCTTTGATCTAAACCATTCCATTGTAGCTCTGGCTGTATGTTTCGGGTCGTTGTCCTGCTGGAAGGTGAACCTCCACCCCAGTCTCAAGTATTTTGCAGACTCTAATGCCGCGTACACGCGGTCGGACTTTCCGACAGGAAATGTTGGATGCAAGCTTGTTGGCGGAAAGTCCGAACGTGTGTATGCTCCATTGAACATTTGCTGTCGCACTTTCCGCCAACAAATGTTGGAGAGCAGGTTCTCAAGTTCTCCGCTAACAAAACATTGTTGTCGGAAATTCCGATCGTGTGTACACAAGTCCGTCACACAAAAGTTCACACATGGTCGGAATCAAGCAGAAGTAGCCACACTGGCTAATGAACTTCCTTTTTCTCGGCTCGTCGTACGTCTTGTACGTCACCGCGTTTCCACGTTCATAACTGTTGGCCAACATTTGTGTAACCGTGTGTATGCAAGACAAGTTGGAGCCAACATCCTTCACACAAAAATCCACGGTTTTGTTGGCAGAAAGTCCGGTCGTGTGTACGCGGCATTAGAGGTTTTCTTCTAAGATTGCCCTGTATTTGGCTCCATCCATCTTCCCATCAATTCTGACCAGCTTCCCTGTCCCTGCTGAAGAAAAGCATCCCCACCACATAATCCTGCCACCACCATGTTTCACGGTGGGGATGGTGTGTTCAGGGTGATGTGCAGTGTTAGTTTTCCCCACACATAGTGTTTTGCTTTTAGACCAAAAAGTTGAATTTTGGTCTCATGTGACCAGATCACCTTCTTCCACATGTTTGCTGTGTCCTCCACATGGCTTCTCACAAACTACAAACAGGACTTCTTATGACTTTCTTTCACCAATGTCTTTCTTCTTGTCACTCTTCCATAAAGGGCAGATTTGTGGAGAACACGACTAATAGTTGTCCTGTGGACAGATTCTCCCACCTGAGCTGTGGATCTCTGCAGCTCCTCCAGAGTTACCATGGGCCTCTTGGCTCTTCTCTGATGAATGTTCTCCTTGCCCGGCCGGTCAGTTTAGGTGGACGGCCATGTCTTGGTAGGTTTGCAGTTGTGCCATACTCTTTCCATTTTCCGATGATGGATTGAACAGAGCTCTGTGAGATGTTCAAAGCTTGGGATACTTTTTTTTTATAACCTAACCCTGCTTTATACTTCTCCACAACTTTATCACTGACCTGTCTGGTGTGTTCCTTGGCCTTCATGATGCTGTTTGTTCACTAAGGTTCTCTAACACACCTCTGAGGGCTTCACAGCTAACAGCTGTATTTATACTGAGATTAAATTACACACAGGTGGACTCTATCTACTGATTAGGTGACTTCTGAATTGGTTCCACTAGATTTTAGTTAGGGGTATCAGAGTAAAGGGGGCTGAATACACTTTTCACATATTTATTTGTAATAAATTTTGAAAAACATTTATCACTTTCCTTCCACTTCACAATAATGTGCCACTTTGTGTTGGTCTATCACATAAAATCCCAATAAAATACATTTACATTTTGATTGTAACATGACAATGTGGAAAATTTCAAGAGATATGAATACTTTTTCGAGGCACTGTACAGCAACGTGGGATGGGGGGGATCAAAGGTCCACTTTACTCCTCCATGCAATCAAGGCCAGATACATAACAGTAAAAAACAAAACAAGACGACTTCCCGTAGTGTAAAGCCAATGTAAATTTAATGTAAAATAGGTTAAAAGCACTCACATGAACATGAGTCATGTATACTACAACCCCAAGAATCCTCAAGGACACGTGAGCGGGCGCAGTAGCACCACGACCTCCGGCTCTTCCCTACGCATTTCATCATAAATGACGTCATCAGGGGCAGGATCGAGTCCCGCTGGGGAGATTTCTCTTCACTTCCTGCCTTAAAGATGCAACAGGAAATAAGAGGAAATCTCCCCAGAGCGAAAAGAATTTCCATCTTAGAAAGCTGTCACAGGAACAGGTGTCCCCAGTGCAGAAACACATGTGATGGTTTTTTTTTCCAATTTTTATTTGTGATTTGATCAAAACTATAAAATCCACAAACAATTAAAGAGCCATAACTCACGTCCTATTGGTTTTATTCAATATCAATTTTGTTTGGATTAGATCAAACTGAGTCGATCAGCTGGGGCGGAGTATTATTGATCGTTTTTCATCGATCACATCGTCTCTGGCTTCCAGGAGCATTGAGGTAGTTTCTTCCCATTAAGGACGGTAATTGGGTCTATTGTGTTTGGTTAGATAAGTCCCATCAGGGGGCCATACAGTGAGATAAAAGGACCAGCAGGTTTCTGTGTGTATAGGGAACCAATCAGACTAGGACCGCACTGTACTCATCAGAGGACTAGGACCGCACTGTACTCATCAGACCAGGACCGCACTGTACTCATCAGACTAGGATCGCACTGTACTCATCAGACCAGGACCGCACTGTACTCATCAGACCAGGACCGCACTGTACTCAACAGAGGACTAGGACCACACTGTACTCATCAGACCAGGACCGCACTGTACTCATCAGAAGACTAGGACCGCACTGTACTCATCAGACCAGGACCACACTGTACTCATCAGAGGACTAGGACCGCACTGTACTCATCAGACCAGGACCGCACTGTACTCATCAGAGGACTAGGACCGCACTGTACTCATCAGACCAGGACCGCACTGTACTCATCAGACCAGGACCACACTGTACTCATCAGAGGACTAGGACCACACTGTACTCATCAGACCAGGACCGCACTGTACTCATCAGAAGACTAGGACCGCACTGTACTCATCAGACCAGGACCACACTGTACTCATCAGAGGACTAGGACCGCACTGTACTCATCAGACCAGGACCGCACTGTACTCATCAGAGGACTAGGACCGCACTGTACTCATCAGACCAGGACCGCACTGTACTCATCAGACCAGGACCACACTGTACTCATCAGAGGACTAGGACCACACTGTACTCATCAGACCAGGACCGCACTGTACTCATCAGAAGACTAGGACCGCACTGTACTCATCAGACCAGGACCACACTGTACTCATCAGAGGACTAGGACCGCACTGTACTCATCAGAGGACTAGGACCGCACTGTACTCATCAGACTAGGATCGCACTGTACTCATCAGACCAGGACCGCACTGTACTCATCAGACCAGGACCGCACTGTACTCATCAGAGGACTAGGACCGCACTGTACTCATCAGACTAGGACCACACTGTACTCATCAGACCAGGACCGCACTGTACTCATCAGAAGACTAGGACCGCACTGTACTCATCAGACCAGGACCACACTGTACTCATCAGAGGACTAGGACCGCACTGTACTAATCAGACCAGGACCGCACTGTACTCATCAGAGGACTAGGACCGCACTGTACTCATCAGACCAGGACCGCACTGTACTCATCAGACCAGGACCACACTGTACTCATCAGAGGACTAAGACCGCACTGTACTCATCAGACCAGGTCCGCACTGTACTCATCAGAGGACTAGGACCGCACTGTACTCATCAGACCAGGACCGCACTGTACTCATCAGAGGACTAGGACCACACTGTACTCATCAGACTAGGACCACACTGTACTCATCAGAGGACTAGGACTGCACTGTACTCATCAGACCAGGACCGCACTGTACTCATCAGACCAGGACCGCACTGTACTCATCAGACCAGGAGTGCACTGTACTCATCAGACCAGGACCGCACTGTACTCATCAGACCAGGACTGCACTGTACTCATCAGAGGACTAGGACCACACTGTACTCATCAGACCAGGACCACACTGTACTCATCAGAGGACTTGGACCGCACTGTACTCATCAGACCAGGACCACACTGTACTCATCAGACCAGGACCACACTGTACTCATCAGACCAGGACCACACTGTACTCATCAGAGGACTAGGACCGCACTGTACTCATCAGACTAGGACCACACTGTACTCATCAGAGAGCTAGGACTGCACTGTACTCATCAGACCAGGACCACACTGTACTCATCACAGGACTAGAACCGCACTGTACTCATCAGACCAGGACCGCGCTGTACTCATCAGACCAGGACCACACTGTACTCATCAGACTAGAACCGCACTGTACTCATCAGACCAGGACCACACTGTGCTCATCAGAGGACTAGGACCGCACTGTACTCATCAGACTAGGACCACACTGTACTCATCAGAGAACTAGGACTGCACTGTACTCATCAGACCAGGACTGCACTGTACTCATCAGACCAGGACCACACTGTACTCATCAGATTAGGACCGCACTGTACTCATCACAGGACTAGACCCGCACTGTACTAAATAGACCAGGACCACACTGTACTCATCAGACTAGGACCGCACTGTACTCATCACAGGACTAGGTCAGCACTGTACTCATAGGGGACTAGGACTGCACTGTACTCATCAGACCAGGACCGCACTGTACTCATCAGACCAGGACCACACTGTACTCATCAGACCAGGACCGCACTGTACTCATCAGAGGACTAGGACAGCACTGTACTCATAGGGGACTAGGACTGCACTGTACTCATCAGACCAGGACCGCACTGTACTCATCAGACCAGGACCACACTGTACTCATCAGACCAGGACCACACTGTACTCATCAGAGGACTAGGACCGCACTGTACTCATCAGACCAGGACCGCACTGTACTCATCAGACCAGGACCGCACTGTACTCATCAGAGTACTAGGACCGCACTGTACTCATCAGAGGACTAGGACCACTCTGTACTCATCAGACCAAGACCACACTGTACTCATCAGAGTACTAGGACCGCACTGTACCCATCAGAGGACTTGGACCGCACTGTACTCATCAGACCAGGACCACACTGTACTCATCAGACCAGGACCGCGCTGTACTCATCAGACCAGGACCACACTGTACTCATCAGACTAGAACCGCACTGTACTCATCAGACCAGGACCGCACTGTACTCATCAGAGGACTAGGACCGCACTGTACTCATCAGACCAGGACCGCACTGTACTCATCAGACCAGGACCACACTGTACTCATCAGAGGACTAGGACCGCACTGTACTCATCAGACCAGGACCGCACTGTACTCATCAGTGGACTAGGACCACACTGTACTCATCAGACCAGGACCGCACTGTACTCATCAGACCAGGACCACACTGTACTCATCAGAGGACGAGGACCACACTGTACTCATCAGACCAGGACCACACTGTACTCATCAGAGGACTAGGACCACACTGTACTCATCAGACTAGGACCACACTGTACTCATCAGACTAGGACCGCACTGTACTCATCAGACCAGGACCACACTGTACTCATCAGACCAGCACCACACTGTACTCATCAGAGGACTAGGACCGCACTGTACTCTTCAGAGGACTAGGACCGCACTGTACTCATCAGAGGACTAGGACCATGCTGTACTCATCAGACTAGGACCGCACTGTACTCATCAGACCAGGACCACACTGTACTCATCAGACCAGGACCACACTATACTCATCAGAGGACTAGGACCGTACTGTACTCATCAGAGGACTAGGACCGCACTGTACTGATCGGACTAGGACCACACTGTACTCATCAGAGGACTAGGACCACACTGTACTCATCAGACCAGGACCGCACTGTACTCATCAGACCATGACCGCACTGTACTCATCAGAGGACTAGGACCGCACTGTACTCATCAGACTAGGACCGCACCGTACTCATCAGACTAGGACCGCACTGTACTCATCAGACCAGGACCGCACTGTACTCATCAGACTAGGACCGCACTGTACTCATCAGACTAGGACCGCACCCTACTCATCAGAGGACTAGGACCGCACTGTACTCATCAGACTAGGACCGCACCGTACTCATCAGACTAGGACCGCACTGTACTCATCAGACCAGGACCGCACTGTACTCATCAGACCAGGACCGCACTGTACTCATCAGACTAGCACCGCACTGTTCTCATCAGAGGACTAGGACCGCACTGTACTCATCAGACTAGGAACGCACTGTACTCATCAGACTAGGACCGCACTGTACTCATCAGAGGACTAGGACCGCACTGTACTCATCAGACTAGGAACGCACTGTACTCATCAGACTAGGACCGCACTGTACTCATCAGAGGACTAGGACCGCACTGTACTCATCAGACTAGGACCGCACTGTACTCATCAGACCAGGACCACATATAACCACAGATATGGTAGGCAGGTTCTGAGTTTCCATGCTCCTGCGTCTCCCCAGTGTAAGTGCGTCATAGAGATTTATCCCGTCTCTTGTTCAGTTGTGTTAGTAAATCAGGACCATTGTCTCACCTCTTTCAAATATCTAAATGCCAACAAAAAATGATAATCCGATTTCATAATTCCGCCGTGCCAGGACCGGATCGCTCTGCGGTCACTGTATGGGGGTAGCTGGGAATTATTTGGGGTATGGAATGGGAGTGTAAGAAAGTCATGAGGCTCTGTGTGTATAGTGGACTGTCAGTGTCACCTCAGCTCTGTGGTGACAGGTCTGTGTGTTGGCTCTGTGGTGACAGGTCTGTGTGTTGGCTCTGTGGTGACAGGTCTGTGTGTTGGCTCTGTGGTGACAGGTCTGTGTGTTGGCTCTGTGGTGACAGGTCTGTGTGTTGGCTCTGTGGTGACAGGTCTGTGTGTTGGCTCTATGGTGACAGGTCTGTGTGTTGGCTCTGTGGTGACAGGTCTGTGTGTTGGCTCTATGGTGACAGGTCTGTGTGTTGGCTCTGTGGTGACAGGTCTGTGTGTTGGCTCTGTGGTGACAGGTCTGTGAGTTGGCTCTGTGGTGACAGGTCTGTGTGTTGGCTCTGTGGTGACAGGTCTGTGTGTTGGCTCTGTGGTGACAGGTCTGTGTGTTGGCTCTGTGGTGACAGGCCTGTGTGTTGGCTCTGTGGTGACAGGTCTGTGAGTTGGCTCTGTGGTGACAGGTCTGTGTGTTGGCTCTGTGGTGACAGGTCTGTGAGTTGGCTCTGTGGTGACAGGTCTGTGTGTTGGCTCTATGGTGACAGGTCTGTGTGTTGGCTCTGTGGTGACAGGTCTGTGTGTTGGCTCTGTGGTGACAGGCCTGTGTGTTGGCTCTGTGGTGACAGGTCTGTGAGTTGGCTCTGTGGTGACAGGCCTGTATGTTGGCTCTGTGGTGACAGGTCTGTGAGTTGGCTCTGTGGTGACAGGTCTGTGAGTTGGCTCTGTGGTGACAGGTCTGTGTGTTGGCTCTGTGGTGACAGGTCTGTGTGTTGGCTCTGTGTTGACACGTCTGTGTGTTGGCTCTGTGGTGACAGCTCTATGTGTTGGCTCTGTGGTGACAGGTCTGTGTGTTGGCTCTGTGGTGACAGGCCTGTATGTTGGCTCTGTGGTGACAGGTCTGTGTGTTGGCTCTATGGTGACAGGTCTGTGTGTTGGCTCTGTGGTGACAGGTCTGTGTGTTGGCTCTGTGGTGACAGGCCTGTGTGTTGACTCTGTGGTGACAGGCCTGTGTGTTGGCTCTGTGGTGACAGGCCTGTGTATTGGCTCTGTGGTGACAGGTCTGTGTGTTGGCTCTGTGGTGACAGGTCTATGTGTTGGCTCTGTGGTGACAGGCCTGTGTGTTGGCTCTGTGGTGACAGGCCTGTGTGTTGGCTCTGTGGTGACAGATCTGTGTGTTGGCTCTGTGGTGACAGGTCTGTGTGTTGGCTCTATGGTGACAGGTCTGTGTGTTGGCTCTGTGGTGTCAGGCCTGTGTGTTGGCTCTATGGTGACAGGTCTGTGTGTTGGCTCTGTGGTGACAGGTCTGTGAGTTGGCTCTGTGGTGACAAGTCTGTGTGTTGGCTCTGTGGTGACAGGTCTGTGAGTTGGCTCTGTGGTGAAAGTCCTGTGTGCTGGCTCTGTGGTGACAGGTCCGTGAGTTGGCTCTGTGGTGACACGTCTGTGTGTTGGCTCTGTGGTGAAAGCTCTATGTGTTGGCTCTGTGGTGACAGGTCTGTGTGTTGGCTCTGTGGTGACAGGCCTGTATGTTGGCTCTGTGGTGACAGGTCTGTGTGTTGGCTCTATGGTGACAGGTCTGTGTGTTGGCTCTGTGGTGACAGGTCTGTGTGTTGGCTCTGTGGTGACAGGCCTGTATGTTGGCTCTATGGTGACAGGTCTGTGTGTTGGCTCTGTGGTGACAGGTCTGTGTGTTGGCTCTGTGGTGACAGGCCTGTGTGTTGGCTCTGTGGTGACAGGCCTGTATGTTGGCTCTATGGTGACAGGTCTGTGTGTTGGCTCTGTGGTGACAGGTCTGTGTGTTGGCTCTGTGGTGACAGGCCTGTGTGTTGGCTCTATGGTGACAGGTCTGTGTGTTGGCTCTGTGGTGACAGGTCTGTGTGTTGGCTCTGTGGTGAAAGCTCTATGTGTTGGCTCTGTGGTGACAGGTCTGTGTGTTGGCTCTGTGGTGACAGGCCTGTATGTTGGCTCTGTGGTGACAGGTCTGTGTGTTGGCTCTGTGGTGACAGGTCCGTGAGTTGGCTCTGTGGTGACAGGTCTGTGTGTTGGCTCTGTGGTGACAGGTCTGTGTGTTGGCTCTATGGTGACAGGTCTGTGTGTTGGCTCTGTGGTGACAGGTCTGTGTGTTGGCTCTGTGGTGACAGGTCTGTGTGTTGGCTCTGTGGTGACAGGCCTGTATGTTGGCTCTGTGGTGACAGGTCTGTGTGTTGGCTCTGTGGTGACAGGTCCGTGAGTTGGCTCTGTGGTGACAGGTCTGTGTGTTGGCTCTGTGGTGACAGGTCTGTGTGTTGGCTCTATGGTGACAGGTCTGTGTGTTGGCTCTGTGGTGACAGGTCTGTGTGTTGGCTCTGTGGTGACAGGCCTGTATGTTGGCTCTATGGTGACAGGTCTGTGTGTTGGCTCTGTGGTGACAGGTCTGTGTGTTGGCTCTGTGGTGACAGGCCTGTGTGTTGGCTCTATGGTGACAGGTCTGTGTGTTGGCTCTGTGGTGACAGGTCTGTGCGTTGGCTCTGTGGTGACAGGTCTGTGCGTTGGCTCTGTGGTGACAGGTCTGTGAGTTGGCTCTGTGGTGACAGGCCTGTGTGTTGGCTCTGTGGTGACAGGTCTGTGAGTTGGCTCTGTGGTGACAGGCCTGTGTGTTGGCTCTGTGGTGACAGGTCTGTGAGTTGGCTCTGTGGTGACAGGCCTGTATGTTGGCTCTGTGGTGACAGGTCTGTGTGTTGGCTCTGTGGTGACAGGTCTGTGTGTTGGCTCTGTGGTGACAGGTCTGTGCGTTGGCTCTGTGGTGACAGGTCTGTGAGTTGGCTCTGTGGTGACAGGCCTGTGTGTTGGCTCTGTGGTGACAGGTCTGTGAGTTGGCTCTGTGGTGACAGGCCTGTATGTTGGCTCTGTGGTGACAGGTCTGTGAGTTGGCTCTATGGTGACAGGTCTGTGTGTTGGCTCTGTGTGTTGGCTCTGTGATGACAGGTCTGTGTGTTGGCTCTGTGGTGACAGGTCTGTGTGTTGGCTCTATGGTGACAGGTCTGTGTGTTGGCTCTATGGTGACAGGTCTGTGTGTTGGCTCTGTGTGTTGGCTCTGTGATGACAGGTCTGTGTGTTGGCTCTGTGGTGACAGGTCTGTGTGTTGGCTCTATGGTGACAGGTCTGTGTGTTGGCTCTGTGATGACAGGTCTGTGTGTTGGCTCTGTGGTGACAGGTCTGTGTGTTGGCTCTATGGTGACAGGTCTGTGTGTTGGCTCTATGGTGACAGGTCTGTGTGTTGGCTCTGTGTGTTGGCTCTGTGATGACAGGTCTGTGTGTTGGCTCTGTGATGACAGGTCTGTGTGTTGGCTCTGTGATGACAGGTCTGTGTGTTGGCTCTGTGATGACAGGTGCTCTTCATAGCTTTTTGCACTCTTTTCTCATTGTTGCTCTCTGCAGTGTGTTGCGATGCTGTGCAGCACTTGGTGCAATGCTCTGCAGGTATGGGAGGGGGTGGGGGTGCCCCCTTCTCATTCCTGGCTTAGTCTTGCACTGGCAGCGTGGCATGTTCCTGTGCTGGCTCCGGATTGGCCGGGGCAGAGCTGCTGTTCCCTTGGGGGGGGATTGTGGTGCCATGGAGCTGCGGAGGGGGGCGCAGGAATCCCCCAGCCAGGGCTCAGTTTAAGTGATTAATGAGGAACCCCGCTGGGCCTATACAGTGGAGGGTGGAGGGCCGCTACCCTCAGAGGGGGAGGAGGGGTCACTAGACCAGGGCACTGGCGGCTGTGAACTGAAATGAACCCAAGAAACCGTGACAGGGAGTGAGGGGCCGAGGAAATCAACCGCTAATTAAAGCGACAACTTCATCCTGTATCTGGAGAGGGGCCCTGAGGGCCAACAGGGCTTTCTAAAGGCAGGCTTCAAAAGGGGTGTCCACATTAGGCCCTCAAGGGCCACAATGGATTGTTTTTAAGCACAGGAAGGGCAGCAGGGTTGTCCGTCTCAGGGCCGTCCCCGCTGTCTGACTCAGAACTTTACAGGTAGATCTTTTTTAGACCCCTGAGGTCCATCAGGGTTTTCTAAAGTCAGGACAGGCAGTAGGGTTGGCCATCACCGCTGTCTCCCTTAGCACTTGACAGGTAGAAGGCTTGCCCATCTTTGGCCCCCAAGGGTCATGGAGGTTTTTTAAAAATAGGAAGGGCAGCAGGGTTGGCCATTTCAGCCCTCCAAGGGCTATCCGCCATTGTCGGTCTCAGAATTTGACAGGTAGAAGGATTGTTCTCAGGCCTCTGAGGGTCATTAGGGTTTATCAAGAATGGTAGCAGGGTTCTTAGCTCCAGGCCCCCAAGGGCCATCATTGCTGTCTGTCTCAGAACTTAACAGATAGAAGGGTTGTCCATCCAAGGCCCCCAAGGGCCATCACAGAACTTGACAGATAGAAGAGTTGTCCTTCTCAAGCCCCTGAGCGCCATCAGGGTTTTTTTAAGGACAGGAACCGCAGTGGGGTTGTTGGTCTCAGGCCCCCAAGGGCCTTCACTGCTGTCTGTCTCAGAACTTGACAGGTAGAAGGGTTGTCCATCTTAGGCCCGCAAGAGCTATTGCCAATGTCTGCCTCAAAAGTTGACAGGTAGAAGGGATGTCCAATTAAGAACCCCAAGGGCTATCAAGGTTTTTTAAGAATAGGAATGGCAGCAGGGGTTGGCCATCTCAGGCCCACAAGGGCACTATTGTCGGTCTCAGAATTTGACAGGTAGAAGGGTTGTCCATCTTAGGCCCCCAAGGGCTATTATCAATGTCTGCCTCAAAAGTTGAGAGGTAGAAGGGTTGTCCAACTAAGGCCCCCAAGGGCCCAAGGGCTATCAAGTTTTTTTTTTAAATAGGAAGGGCAGCAGGGTTGGCCATTTCAGGCCCACAAGGGCCATCACTATTGTCGGTCTCAGAACTTGACAGGTAGAAGGGTTGTCCATCCAAGGCCCCCAAGGGCTATCACAGAACTTGACAGATAGAAGAATTGTCCTTCTCAAGCCCCCGAACGCCATCAGGGTTTTTTAAGGACAGGAACTGCAGTGGGGTTGTTGGTCTCAGGCCCCCAAGGGCTATCAAGTTTTTTTTTTTTAATAGGAGGGGCACCAGGGTTGGCCATCTCAGGCCCACAAGGGCCATCACTATTGTCGGTCTCAGAACTTGACAGGCAGAAGGTTTGTCCATCTTAGGCCCCCAAAGGCCATCACTGCTGTTTGTTTTCGAATATGACAGTTATAAGGGTTGTCCACCTCAGGCCCCCAAGAGACACGTCACAGGTCCCAGAAGACTGCGGTACAATTAACAAAGCGCAGTGCGGCTCGCACATGCGCAGTAGGTGACCGCTTGTGAAGCTGCAGATTGCTGCCCACAGTTAAGATGCCAACACGGGGACCTAAGGCCAGTGTAAAGGAAGTCTCGGGTGAGCATCCTTGGACAGATGGAGTGTCTCTTTATTAACCACTTGCAGTCCGCATATCACGGTTATACAGCAGCAAAGTGGCTCCCCTGTGCCGAATCACGTACCTAATACTTCCAGGTAGGGGTGCGTGTGCAAAGGACATCCCTTAGTAAAAGCAGCACACAAACACTGGCTAGGCACACATTTAACCCTTTGATCGCCCTTAGATGTTTAACCCCTTCCCAGCCTGTGTCGTTAGTACAGTGACAGTGTATATTTTTTAGCACTGATCACTGTATTAGTGTCACTGGCAGTGCTATATTTATTGCAGGACAAAAGGGGCAGCTGCCCCGGGCCCAGTCATTGTTTTGGGGCCCAAAACAGCTGAGTTGCCCCTTGACCCTGTGCTGTCCGAAAATAGTTGATAAGGAGATGGAATTAATTGTTGGGGTTGCTGGTGATTGGTTGGGTGTTATTTCTGCATCCTTTGTGGTGATTGGCCAGCTCAGTAAGGTAAACCTGGGGAGAGCTCCTGTCAGTCCCGGGCACAATCACACCAACCCCTCTCCCTCGCCATGTCCAACAAGCCACAGACCATCGGCCCTCTGAAGAACTTCTTTGCCAGAGGGTTTAGAGGGGTGTACCCGGGGTTTGCCAGACATTCTCTAGACACTATCAAGGTGAGACCTCTGGGTGGGTGGGTGGGGGGGGGGCAATGCAGGGGTCTGTGGAGGGGTACATAAGGATCCTGTGTAATGATGGGGGTAGTATGGGGGAGGGGGTCCTGTGTAATGATGGGGGTAGTATGGGGGAGGGGGTCCTGTGTAATGATGGGGGTAGTATTGGGAGGGGGTCCTGTGTAATGATGAGGGTAGTATGGGGGAGGGGGTCCTGTGTAATGATGGGGGTAGTATTGGGAGGAGGTCCTGTGTAATGATGGGGGTAGTATTGGGAGGGGGTCCTGTGTAATGATGGGGGTAGTATGGGGGAGGGGGTCCTGTGTAATGATGGGGGTAGTATGGGGGAGGGGTTCCTGTGTAATGATGGGGGTAGTATGGGGGAGGGGGTCCTGTGTAATGATGGGGGTAGTATGGGGGAGGGGGTCCTGTGTAATGATGGGGGTAGTATGAGGGAGGGGGTCCTGTGTAATGATGGGGGTAGTATGGGGGAGGGGGTCCTGTGTAATGATGGGGGTAGTATTGGGTGGGGGTCCTGTGTAATGATGGGGGTAGTATTGGGGAGGGTCCTCTGTAATGTTAAACCCCCCAGACGACGTCTATGAGGACGAAACGCGTCGGGCAGGACCCCATTGTCGCCATTTTTTCTCACAGCGCTGTTTTATATTTTGGATCTACATGTGAGTGTACATCTGTTTATTTTAAATAAAATTTTCGTTTTCGGATTTACACTATGTGGCCCCTCCTTTCTTTCCTTATCCAACAACACCATTTCCTGGTCCGTGGAATGTTGCTTCGAGGGATTCACCTACGGAACACCCCACCCTCCTAGGATCTACAGGACTATCCATATCCGTGAGATTGCCCACACCCTTCAGGACCCTGTGTGCTACTTGGAGGAATACAGTAATCCGCGAGATAACATCCTTCTTTGAGCCTAACATAGCCACTCACCACCCAAGCCTTATCTGACCCAATTCGGCGTATGCCCCTTTGGGTCCACCTCATCCGGTAAGCCTTTTCATCTCTCGGTGGGAGTGAGCTGGTCTGCATTTGGGATGCCAAAAATTTTTTTCTGTTTAAAATATGTTTTTATAAGGACTACTCACCTTTATTGTTCAGTCACAATGTCTACATGAGGACTACCTATTTATAAGATTCATTTCTCAGATACAGCTGATCCCTTTCACTGCATACTGACTGGTCTATAGTTGCTTTATGTTTGATATTGTTTAGCGCTACACTTTTTCGTTGTTTTTCAGTATTGGGAGGGGGTCCTGTGTAATGATGGGGGTAGTATGAGGGAGGGGGTCCTGTGTAATGATGGGGGTAGTATGGGGGAGGGGGTCCTGTGTAATGATGGGGGTAGTATTGGGAGGGGGTCCTGTGTAATGATGGGGGTAGTATGAGGGAGGGGGTCCTGTGTAATGATGGGGGTAGTATTGGGAGGGGGTCCTGTGTAATGATGGGGGTAGTATTGGGGAGGGTCCTCTGTAATGTTAGAGCGAAATTGCATGGGGGGGGGGGGGGCAAGAAAATGTTTGCCCGGGGCCCAATCAATATTAAAGACGGCCCTGGTCATTGGTTCCCACAAAGTGTCAGTTAGTGTCAGACTGCCCCCTGCCATACTGTCCCAGTCCCGCTATAAGCTGCTGATCGCCGCCATTACTAGTATAAAAATAGATAAATAAATACAAATTCCAGTATATAGACCATAGGTTGTAGATGCTATGACTTTTGCGTAAACCATTCATCAATATACACTTATTGGGATTTTTTTTTTTTTTTTTTTTTTTTTTTACGAAAATCATGTAGCAGAATACAAAGTGGCCAAAATGTATTAAAAAATTCTATTTTTTTTTTTATTTTTTTTTTGCAGAAAGTAAATTATTATTATTTTTTTTTTAAATTGTCAGTATTTTTGTGTTCGTAGTGCAAAAAAAAACATAGAAGTGATCAAATACCACCAAAAGAAAGCTCTATTTGTGGGGAAAAAATGATATACATTTTATTTGGGTACAACGTCGCATGACCGCGCATTTGTCAGTTAAAGTAACGCAGTGCCAAAAAGCAAAGATATGGCCTGGTCATGAAGGAGGGGGGTAAATCTTCCGTAGGTCAAGTGGTTAAAAGTCAGCAGCTACAGTTTTTTTTTTTTGTAGCTGCTGACTTTTAATTTTCAGAAATATAACTGGAGCTCCTGTTTAAGGAGCGGCGGACGACGTCGCCCGTTTAAATGCCCGGGACTTAGCTGCTACGGGCAACACAACTATATTTGTTTAGTGTCAGTGATTTTCAATGGAGTTCTGCACCAGAGAAAAGAACAGAGCTCATTATTCCAGGTCACGGGACGGTCGGTATGACGCGGCGAGACTGGAGCGATCCCCGAAAAAAAAAAAAAAAAAGGAACCAACAGCTGCAAACATCTCATGTTCATGGAGATGAAATCTGCGGAGCGGATCCCGGAGTGTCGCCCCAAGAGAGCCGGGCTCATCGGATCTTGTCCAGTTAGTGTGCAGATTTATTATTATTCATTAGTCGCGTTCCATTAGTTTAGATTACGGCATTCGTTGTTATATATCGCAAATCGTAAATTAGAAAATCTGTAAATTAGAAAATCCGAAAGTAAGAAAAAAAAATCCAAAAATTCGAAAGAACGAAAATCCGAAAAATTCTAAATAGTAACTAACTAATAATAACTAACTATTAAATTATAGGTATTGGAATTTCCTTTTTAAATTTGGCTGTTAGTGAACGTAACGAATAGGAATTTATCGAATTATCCGAAATAACGAATGCCGCATCTAAACAAATGGAACGGAAGGAATGAATAAAAAATAATAATAATAAAAATTTTTTTTATAATTATTATTATTATTAGCGTTATTTATTATTATTAATTTGTTACGTTCCATTTGTTTAGATATGGCATTTCGTAAAGTAGAAAATTTGTAAGTTCGAAAATCCGAAAAGTCGAAAGAACAAAAATCCGAAAATTCTAAATAATAACTAACTATTAAATTCTATTCTATTCTATTAAATTAAATATTCGAAAATTCGTAAATTCATAAATCTGTAAGTTCATAAATTAGAAATTCGAAAATCCAAAAATTCAAAAATCTAAAATAACAATGAACTATTAAATTATAGGTATTGGAATTTCCTTTTAAATTTGGCTGTTAGTGAACGTAACAAATACGAATTTATCCGAAGTTACGAATTATCCGAAATAACGAATGCCGCATCTAAACAAATGGAATGTAACAAATTAATACAAAATAATAATAATAAAAAGCTTTTATTATTATTATTGTTATTTATTATTATTAATTTGTTACGTTTCATTCGTTTAGTTACGGCATTCGTTATTTCGGATAATCCGTAACTTCGGATAAATTCGTATTCGTTACGTTCACTAACAGCCAAATTTAAAAGGAAATTCCAATACCTATAATTTAATAGTTCGTTGTTATTTTAGATTTTTGAATTTTTGGATTTTCGAATTTCTAATTTATGAACTTACAGATTTATGAATTTACGAATTTTCGAATATTCAAATTTATTTATTTATTCAGAAAAATTTGTTAAATGGGTTTTTCGTTAATTCGGATGTTTCTGAATTAATGAATGTGTCGAAAATTCGTTTAAAAAGGAATTCAGAACTAAACGAATTGCACGTGTCTAGAAATCAAAATGAAGGTGGTTTTTCATTAACCAATTGCTTACCAGGGTAAATTTTTTCTATTTTTATTTTTTTTGCACACATGTTAAAATCAGCATTTTTTGCTAGAAATTATCGTAAACACCCTAAAAAAGTATCTATTTTTAAAAAAAAAATGATTTGTAGATGCACAAAAAATTACAATAAAAGTAAACGGCAAGTGGCTGGTGTGCCAAGAAACAACACCATCAACAGGGTAATAACATTCAACGTAGATACCACAATCCAACAGTACCTGCAAATAGGACATAAAGTATCTATTTTCTGAAAGCAGAGTAAAAAAAAAAAAAAGTTAAAAAAAGTAATTAAAAAAACTAAGAAAAATAAATAATAGTAATAATAATAATTAAATAAATATATAATTTTTTTGTTTATTTGTTTTATTTATGTTTTTTAACATTTTTTTTTTTTTACTTTACTGCCATCACAATGGAGCTAATAAGCTCCCTATGTGAAAAGTTTAAATAAAGTTTCTGATTCAGAAAAAAAATATGTGAATCTGTAATTTTGTGACACTCTGTTCATCCGCACTTCTGAGGGGCAACCTCAGCAACCATCACCCCCACACCTCCATTCACAGGAATCTTCAACTCGGCTGAGCGTTCCTGTTTGTGTGAACAGAGTGGAGGAGGAGGTTTTGCTGATGGTATCGGAAGAAGCCTCACCCAATCCAGCTAGAAAACTGAAAATAGAATACTTACCTTGCGTAATTTTCCTTTCCTGGTGCCTCCATGGCAGCATACCTATGGGAGCGGAGCCACCAACCATTGAGGCACCAGGAAAAACGGAAAATTGAACGGAGCAAACAACCATAGGTATGCTGCCATGGAGGCACCAGGAAAACTAAAAATTGAATACTTACCCTTCCGGAATTTTCCTTTCCTGGTGCCTACCCATGGCACCATACCTATGGTTGGTTTTTCCTCCCCCATAGGTATGCTGCCATGGAGGCACCAGGAAATGGCAGATTAGCTGGCCATCATCTCATGTCTATTGGGCACATTAGGATCAAACTGGGACAGGTTGTCAACCTGTGGATGTATTGTTGGTTCTGCAGACGGGCCGACGACCAATGAGGGGACAAATTGCTGAGCATCAAATCTTCTAGGTAAGGGGTTCTCAACATTTTTTTGAGACCAGGGCCCGGTAAATTCTTCTATGCCCCAACAATAAAATAATGAAATTTATATTCCCACAATAAAAGTATAGGAATTTAAAACATACTGAAATGTTGGAAGGCCCTGGATAAGGGTGGGTGTCACTGTGGGGGATGGGTGTTGGGGAGTGGTTAAAGGGGACTCTGCAGCAGATTTAGTGGCTATGTAAGGCGTTGTGGGAGGTTGGGGGCAGTGTGGGTCTTTTTGGGAGGTTGGGGGCACTATGAAGGGTTGGAAGCTCCAGTAGGCTGGGGAGCACTGAGGGAAGCTGGGTGGCACGATGGGAAGTCCAGGGAGGGGGGTCACTGTAGGAAGTTGGGGGGGTGCACTGTGGGACACTGTCGGAGGTTGGGAGCACTATGAAGGTCTGGATGCTCTACAGCAGGCCAGGAGGCACTGAGGCAAGCTGGGGGCACTGTGGGGCACTGTTGGAGGTTGGGGGCACTACGGAGGGTTGAAGGCTCTGCAGTAGGCTAGGGGGCACTGAACGAAGCTGGGCAGCACTGTAGGAGACTAGGAGACACTGCGGGTGAAGAGGGCTCTGGGGGCCACTATGGGAGATTGGGGGGGGGGGGGCACTATGGAAGCTTGGAGGCACTGTGGGAAGTTGGGAGGCACTATGGAGGTTGATGGTTCTTAGGGGGCTAGGGGGCACTGTGGACCACTATGAGAGTTTAGGTGACACTATAAAAGCTTGGAGGCACAATAGAGGTTAAGGGTTCTCAGGGGGCTTGGGGACACTATGGTAGCTTCGAGGCACTGTAAGAAGATGGGAGGCCCTACGAAGGGTGTGGGTTCTCAGGGGGCTGGGAAGTACTATGGGAGGGTGGGAGGCACTATAGAGAAAGAGGGTTCTCAGGGGGCCTGGGAGCACTGTGCGCGACTATGGGAAGTTGTGGGGCACTATGGAATCTTGAAGGGCCAATATAGGAGGTTGGGGGGGGGGGGGGGGCACTATAGAAGCTTGGAGGCACAATGGAGGTTAAGAGTTCTCAGGGGGCTTGGGGGCACTATGGGAGGTTGGGGCGCACTGTGGAAGCTTTGAGGCACTGTAAGAAGATGGGAGGCACTATGAAGGATGAGGGTTCTCAGGGGGCTTGGAGGCACTATGGGAGGGTGGGAGACACTATAGAGGAAGGGGGTTCTCAGGGGGTCTGGGAGCACTGTGCGCCACTATGGGAAGTTGTGGGGCACTATGGAAACTTGAAGGGCCAATATAGGAGGTTGGGGGGGGGGGGGCACTATAGAAGCTTGGAGGCACAATGGAGGTTAAGGGTTCTCAGGGGGCTTGGGTGCACTATGGGAGGTTGGGGCGCACTGTGGAAGCTTTGAGGCACTGTAAGAAGATGGGAGGCACTATGAAGGGTGAGGGTTCTCAGGGGGCTTGGAGGCACTATGGGAGGGTGGGAGACACTATAGAGGAAGGGGGTTCTCAGGGGGTCTGGGAGCACTGTGCACCACTATGGGAAGTTGTGGGGCACTATGGAAGCTTGAAGGGCCAATATGGGAGGTTGGGGAACTATAGAAGCTTGGAGGCACTGTGGGAGGTTAAGAGATCTGCAGATGGCTGGAGACCGGGGGAGAAGGGAGATGATCTCCAATGGCTTCCCAGCACAGGTCCAGCTCTTGGCTAACAAAGGTGTTTTTTTCCGACAGATAATGGTGGTTGTGTTTATGAAATGATCTCTTGGCCATCAGATCCTCCAACCAACATCAGAGGTCTGTAGCCTCTCAGAGTTGTGGTGGCACTCCGCCCATAAACAGTGCTTCTATAGAAGTCAGGGATTTGCGAATGATATGCTGAGGTTGGTGACTTTCTCCTGAGATCAGGTACCGACCTCCCGGCGGTGAACCGGTTACATTTTCTGTCCATTAATCCTCCTCTAATCTGCATGAATAGAACTCCATAACCGGGCCTGGTCTGCATACAAACGTCTAGGCAGACGATTGTACGGCGTGTGGCGTGTTGGGTCCCCTCTGCTGTCACGGTTGATTGATAGCGCCGCGGCTCGGAATGTTTGCCCCGCAGGTACCGGGGAGGAATGCACTTTTCACCCTACGCCGCGGCCTGCTCTACAAGAAGGGACTGGTCCGGCACGGAAGCAGCAGAGAGCCCCCCCCCCCCCCCCCCGGGGCGCTACCCGCCGGAGGAGGTTCGAATTGTGCCGTTAACCTTCTGATCTGCTGAGCCCAGGAGCTTGCAATCAGGGGACATAAAAAGAGAAGACAAATGGAGGCCACCCAGACCTTCAGAATATGGATTGATCAAAACAAACACAAATGCATTCCTAACAGTCAACATTTGAAGAGGACCTGTCATCAGGTATATCTGTAACCCTTCCAGGTATTTATTACATCTCACAGAGCTCACAGTGTGTCCCCCCGACAACGCCTTCCTCTGCTTTCCTCTTCAGAAGGACGGAGCCATCTTTGTTCAGACATCATCCTGGGTCACCATCTACTTCCTGAACGGAGATGCCGGCTTAGAGATGACAAATCGCGCATTGCCTGGGCAGTTTTGGGCTGTGTTCACAAATGCCTGACACGGATCAGCCCCCTGTTGCAACCCCCCCCCCCCCACACACACACCTTGTGACTTGCTACAAAGCTACAATGCTCAGTCTAATCAGTGGGGGACAGGGGACTGAGGAGATGCTTCCTGTGCCTGCGGCATATTTTTCTAGATCATTGGGCATCTACTTTCTGAACTGAGATGGCGAATCCTAGTGCCTGTGAAAAAGTTGCCTGTGGTCACAAATGTCTGACACAGATCAGCCCCCCGCTGAAGCCTTTCACCTTGTGACTTGCTACAATATTACAATGTACTGTCTGATCACTGGGGGGGGGGGAACTGAGGAAATGCTTTCTCCTCCTTCTACAAAGTTACAATGTACAGTCTGATCACGGGGGGAGGGGAGACTGAGGAAATGCTTCCTCCCCCTTCTACAAAGTTACAATGTACAGTCTGATCACTGGGGGGGGGGGGGGGGATTGAGGAAATGCTTCCTCCTCCTTCTACAAAGTTACAATGTACAGTCTGATCACCGGGGGACTGGAGACTAAGGAAATGGTTCCTCCTCCTTCTACAAAGTTACAATGTACAGTCTGATCACTGGGGGGAGGGGTGACTGAGGAAATGCCTCCTCCTCCTTCTACAAAGTTACAATGTACAGTCGGATCACTGGGGGAGGGGAGACTGAGGAAATGCTTCCTCCTCCCTTCTACAAAGTTACAATGTACAGTCTGATCACCGGGGGAGGGGAGACTGAGGAAATGTTCCCTCCTGCCTGCAGCAGACTGATGACATCATCTCAGCCTAGGCAAAGTCACTGAATGGAGCTTTGGGATGATAAAAGAAGGAGCTTTTCTGGAAAATGATAGTGTTGCTGTATATTTAGGATTTATTCATGCAGATCAGTAG
>JBBDGP010004545.1:0-36048 GCA_037952835.1 Lithobates septentrionalis | reverse complement strand
CATTGGTGTCAGTGGGAAGAATAGTGCCCCATCATTGGTGTCAGTGGGAGGAATAGTGTCCCATCATTGGTGTCAGTGAGAGGAATAGTGTCCCATCATTGGTGTCAGTGGGAGGAATAGTGCCCCATCATTGGTGTCAGTGGGAGGAATAGTGCCCCATCATTGGTGTCAGTGGGAGGAATAGTGTCCCATCATTGGTGTCAGTGGGAGGAATAGTGCCCCATCATTGGTGTCAGTGAGAGGAATAGTGTCCCATCATTGGTGTCAGTGGGAGGAATAGTGCCCCATCATTGGTGTCAGTGAGAGGAATAGTGTCCCATCATTGGTGTCAGTGGGAGGAATAGTGTCCCATCATTGGTGTCAGTGGGAGGAATAGTGTCCCATCATTGGTGTCAGTGAGAGGAATAGTGTCCCATCATTGGTGTCAGTGAGAGGAATAGTGTCCCATCATTGGTGTCAGTGGGAGGAATAGTGCCCCATCATTGGTGTCAGTGGAAGGAATAGTGTCCCCATCATTGGTGTCAGTGAGAGGAATAGTGTCCCATCATTGGTGTCAGTGGGAGGAATAGTGTCCCATCATTGGTGTCAGTGGAGGAATAGTGTCCCATCATTGGTGTCAGTGAGAGGAATAGTGTCCCATCATTGGTGTCAGTGGGAGGAATAGTGCCCCATCATTGGTGTCAGTGGAAGGAATAGTGCCCCACAATGGTGTTGTCTCCCCCTCTGACCTGCTGTTGGCTCCTCCTCTGACCTGCTGTTGGCTCCTCCTCTGACCTGCTGTTGGCTCCTCCTCTGACCTGCTGTTGGCTCCTCCTCTGACCTGCTGTTGTCTCCCCCTCTGACCTGCTGTTGGCTCCTCCTCTGACCTGCTGTTGGCTCCTCCTCTGACCTGCTGTTGGCTCCCCTCCTCTGACCTGCTGTTGGCTCCCCTCCTCTGACCCCGCTGTTGGCTCCTCCTCTGACCCCGCTGTTGGCTCCTCCTCTGACCCCGCTGTTGGCTCCTCCTCTGACCCCGCTGTTGGCTCCTCCTCTGACCCCGCTGTTGGCTCCTCCTCTGACCCCGCTGTTGGCTCCTCCTCTGACCTGTTGTTGGCTCACCGACAGTCCCATTCACTTTAATGGGATGGCTGGTGATGTGGCAGTGACATAAGGTGAGGGATGTGGCGGCAGCAGGTGATTGGACGCCCACTAAAAGGCGCTGCCATGATGGCTCTGAAATGACAGGTGCTCTTTAAATGTAAGGACTTATTCTTGCTGGTAGTTGGAATCTTTAATATTTGCAAACAAAATGAAGGTTTCCCATTTAGAATAATAAGCTGTCAGGTTAGTAAAACAGCGATATCAGAACCGATTCAGTCATACAGTTTGTAGTGTACATAGATTTGCAAAACAATTGGATAAAGGAATATTCCTGATCTTTGTTTTATCTCATGGTTACTGTGACATTGTGTGAATGCATCAATGCAGTGCATGTTATCCCAGCTTGGATTCATTGAATGAGTTTACCAAAAATGTAAATATTGCAGAATATACAGCCTCATACTACATAACTAAGCTCCATTTCATGCTGAATAAGCTAAAATTATTAATGTATCTTAAATAGAAATCTCTCTTTAGATAGATTTTTACGCCAAAAGCATTTATTAAAATAAATTTCATAAAAATCAAAAAAGTCCCATTTAAATAAAAAAAATCAGATTTTCAAATTTTTTTTTTTTTTTTTACAAATCATTGATTTTTATCCACCCCGGCAAGCAGTATAAATAATGAGAGAGCCGTCACCCCCATACAGGAATAGAAAGGAGAATGTAAATCATACAGCATGTGTTTAGTGTCACTTTAAAAAGCCAACGTTTTTTGTTTTTTTTTTGTTTGGAATGTTTAGAACCTCTGGCAGGTTTTATTGCTGGGGAGAGTCGCCCCCCCCCCCCCCCCTTCTCCATCTGTCCTGGAGATCATTGTAACCCCAACAAAAAAAATGATGGGAAATCCAAAATGTTACAAGTTGTCACCAGCAAAGGAAGTGAGAGGGAATCCTCCAATCGGGACACCCGACCCGGTGACAGCTAAGAGGAGATCTCCCCGTACTTTGGAGAGATTTCTGTGTATGAAGGAAATTCACCCGATCCGGGAGATTCACCCGATCCGGGAGATTCACCCAATAAGGGAAATTCACCCGATCCAGGAAATTCACCCGATCCGGGAAATTCACCCGATCCGGGAAATTCACCCAATCCGGGAGATTCACCCAATAAGGGAAATTCACCCGATCCAGGAAATTCACCCGATCCGGGAAATTCACCCGATCTGGGAAATTCACCCGATCCGGGAGATTCACCCAATAAGGGAAATTCACCCGATCTGGGAAATTCACCTGATCCGGGAGATTCACCCGATCTGGGAAATTCACCTGATCCGGGAGATTCACCCGATCTGGGAAATTCACCCAATCCGGGAGATTCACCCGATCCGGGAAATTCACCCGATCCAGGAGATTCACCCGATCCGGGAGATTCACCGATACGGGAAATTCACCCGATCTGGGAAATTCACCCGATACGGGAAATTCACCCAATCCGGGAGATTCACCCGATACGGGAAATTCACCCAATCCGGGAGATTCACCCGATCCAGGAAATTCACCTGATCCGGGAGATTCACCCGATCCAGGAAATTCACCCAATCCGGGAGATTCACCCTATACAGGAAATTCACCTGATCCGGGAGATTCACCCGATCCAGGAAATCCACCCAATCCGGGAGGTTCACCCGATACGGGAAATTCACCCGATCCGGGAGATTCACCCGATACGGGAAATTCACCCGATCCCTGCGATAAAAAACCTTCAGAAACCTCCATTTATCTCTATGAAAAATAACAAAGTGCAGCAATGACTCCACTGCTACAGAGAAGCCATTTATTTTGTTTATTAGGATTAATAAGCGTAGAACGCATGATGTCATAGTCTGCAGCCATGCCAGAAATTTGCTTGCTAAAATTTCTGGCATTAGAACTCCCACTCCAAAAATCAAGCGAGCGAATATTCAGACGCCAGGAGCCGGCGCACCGCCCGGATCAGGTTCTTAAAGTGGAAACTTTACACAAAATAATAGAAATTTGTGTTTTATAATAAAGGATTTGTACCTGCTTACCAGTGGCAGCTGGTGGTTTGTTTGGGGGGGTGGCAAACAATCCCCCCCACCCGGACCTTCAACGCCCCCCCCCCCCCCGGAAACTCCAACCCCCCCCCCATCAATGTCTGCCGGTCCACCACCCCATCTAGGCGGCACCGCCCCCCCCGCTGCCTGCATAGGGGAATCCTACATCGGTGACACAGACAGCAATATAATGACACGGCATCTTCTTTGCTTAATGGAGCACTATAACCCATGAGGGACCTCTGCAGAGAGACCACTGCTTCCACGCAAAGTGCATAGGTCCCTCTCTGCAGCATGCTGGTAGTGAGGGGGGGAATCCCTCTGTCTGTGAAACAGGCAGCAGTATAATATCACACCTCCCAACATTTTGGGATGGGAATGAGGGACACCTACTAGCAAACGTATGTAGGCACAGGACACGCCCCCTGCCACACCCCCTTAAAGAAGAAATAACCAAAAACAAAAGGTTAATTAAATCCACAAGTGCTTTTTTTTTTACCACTACTATTCCTTTATATTGGCTTTTAAAATTCACAAATGCAGCAATTTAGAATTTAGATGAAAGGTTTAGCGCCGGGAAATACTTTTTGAAAGGGAAAAAGTGCATTATATATATATCTATATAGATCAGACCAAAATGAGGGACAAATGAGGAGGAATGAGGGACAGAGGGACATTGCTCCAAATCAGGGACAGTTCCTTGAAATCAGGGACACTTGGGAGCTATGTAATACTACATCAGCTTTGCTCAATGGAAAGCTATAGATCTGACCCAGCGGGGAGCATGTGGGACCTCTGCAGAGGGACCACTGCTTCCACACAAAGTGCAAGGATCCTTCTCTGCAGCATGCCGGACATGAGAAGGAATTCTTCCGTTGGTGAAGCACCCAGCAGTATAACATTACATCAGCTTTGCTTAATGGAGAGCTATAGGTCTGACCCAGCAAAGGGACATGTGGAACCTCTGCTGAGAGACCGCTGCTTCCACACAAAGTGCAAGGATCCTTCTCTGCAGCATGCCGGATGTGAGAAGGAATTTTTCCGTTGGTGAAGCACCCAGCAGTATAACATTACATCAGCTTTGCTTAATGGAGAGCTATAGGTCTGACCCAGCAAAGGGACATGTGGAACCTCTGCTGAGAGACCGCTGCTTCCGCACAAAGTGCAAGTTTCCTCTCGGCAGCAAGCCGGCGGGGGAGGGGTCTTCCAACTCAAGCTGCCAACAACAGACAAGGGGCTATTAGGCCCTGTAGGTACTTATTAGAGCGAAGGGGGCATGTGGGAGCTCTGCAAGAGACCACTGATTGCATGCAAAGTGCAAGGGTCCCTGTCTACAGCAAGCTGGCAGGGAACAGCCTTTCCTACTGAAGCTGTGGCTGCTTTCTAAGGCAAATAGGACTTTGCACACCCTTTGATCGGCTGCACCTGCAATATATATTTCTGAAATAAACTGAACACTCAGTCGGGCCTTTGGGTTATACCTGTTGCTCAGCGCTGGGTAGGCAAAGTAGAGCTTTACTTTAAGCCCACCGTATTTCATGGGATTAGGGAAGGTATACTAGGCTTCTTCATGCAACAAACAAGCAGCTGCTAGGACCCGTATGCACCTATTAGTGCGGAGGGGGCATGTCGAACCTCTGCAGAGAGACCACTGCTTGCACACAAAGTTCATAGGTCCCTATCTGGAGCCTGCTGGCAGGGGACAGCAGGCTTTTATACTCAAACCGAATGTTCAGTAGGGCCAGGGCCGTCTTTAATATTGATTGGACCCTGGCAAACATTTTCTTGGGCCCGGGGGCTGCTGCCCCCTTTTGCCCTGAGTAGGGCTTTTAAATTGCTTAGTGCATGGTGGAGCAAAGTGGAGGTTCACTTTAAGCCCAACCACAGAGGGTTAGAGAAGGTGTACTTAGCTCTGCAGGCAACAGACAATGGGCTGTTAGGCCCCCGTAGGCACCTATTAGTGCAGAAGGGGCATGTGGGACCTCTGCGGAGAGACCACTGCTTGCACACAAAGTTCACAGCTCCCTCTCTGCAGCATGCTGGCAGGGGGGACAGGCTTTCCTACTGAAGCTGTGGCTGCTTTCTAAAGAAAATAAAGGGTAAGACTTTGCACACCTTTTGATGGGTTTCACCTGGAATATAGCTGAAGGTGTACTTAGCTCTGCAGGCAGCAGACAAGGGGCTGGTAGGCCCTGTAGGTAGGTCTTAGGGCGGCGGTCAGCGTAGTAGAGTTGAGGTCATCATGTGGAGTCTTTCCATGAACAGGGGGGGTATTATGCTGTGCTGGGGTATTGGGGGGGCATTGGGACCCCCGGCTCTGTGTTCCAGGTAGGCCCCGCTCAGCCTCCACCATTACAAGCTGTGCATTCTTCCAGTCCCAGTGCAGGGCGCTCTCTGGCTCCCAGCTGAGTGTTTCCATAACAGAGACCAGATGGAGCCCAGTGTCTCCGGCTCTTATCTGGAGTTGTTCTTGGCGGGGCTCAGCGCTGAATTTCACGAATACTTTACTTTATTTAGGAGCGGGGCTGGCTGTGGCTGGGATCGGCCTCCCAACATCTGCTCTGCATTTCCAGCCATTTAAAGAGCAGGGAGAGGACTGCTGGGGTCTCCTGTTAACCCTTTGCTCTGCTCCCACGCTCCTGCCATGTGACAGGCAGCCGCGGGTCCCCCGCTCATCGCCCGTTCTCACGCCCTCTCTTCCTCTTTCTGCTTCCTTGCTGGCGGTAAAACTCTCACTTTTCTTCCGTTGGTTTGCTGCTTCCTCATTACTCTCCTGTTAGGTGGAATCTGCAGATAAAGCAGTCACTTGTGATCAACACTATAGAGCTGTGGTGGTCCACTTTGCTAATATGAGGGGCCCAAAGTGCGGCCCCCTGACATCACCAAAGGGCCACAAATAAAATGTACTGAATATTCATTATCAGAGACACCAAACACACAACAGGAGATGGTCAGAGACTGCAGACATGATACACGAGATGGTCAGAGACTGCAGACATGATACACGAGATGGTCAGAGACTGCAGACATAATACAAGAGATGGTCAGAGACTGCAGACATGATACAGGAGATGGTCAGAGACTGCAGACATGATACAGGAGATGGTCAGAGACTGCAGACATGATACAGGAGATGGTCAGAGACTGCAGACATGATACAAGAGATGGTCAGAGACTGCAGACATGATACAAGAGATGGTCAGAGACTGCAGACATGATACAGGAGATGGTCAGAGACTGCAGACATGATACAGGAGATGGTCAGAGACTGCAGACATGATACAGGAGATGGTCAGAGACTACAGACATGATACAGGAGATGATCAGAGACTGCAGACATGATACAAGAGATGATCGGAGACTGCAGACATGATACAAGAGATGGTCAGAGACTGCAGACATGATACAGAAAATGCTCAGAGACTGCAGACATGATACAAGAGATGGTCAGAGACTGCAGACATGATACAGGAGATGGTCAGAGACTGCAGACATGATACAAGAGATGGTCAGAGACTGCAGACATGATACAGGAGATGGTCAGAGACTGCAGACATGATACAGGAGATGGTCAGAGACTGCAGACATGATACAAGAGATGGTCAGAGACTGCAGACATGATACAGGAGATGGTCAGAGACTGCAGACATGATACAGGAGATGGTCAGAGACTGCAGACATGATACAGGAGATGGTCAGAGACTGCAGACATAATACAAGAGATGGTCAGAAATGAACGCTCATCTAGGAATCCGTTGTATAAAAATTCAATCTTTGCAACTGAATTTTTTACCCATTTTCTGTTGGACAATTTTCCTCACTTCGGTTGATGGATCGGGGGGGGGGGTTGGGTGTCACTAATGTGGTGTGAAAAAAAAGTGTTGTCACCCTCGTCATGCCATGCAGCTACACAGCACAGCAGGTGCAGATGGATCAGTGGAGGGCACGCATTCCTTTACAATTTTGCCACCAATAATTTGGTTCCTGTATGGATTGTTCAGCTGTGTAATTGGGAGTTTGGCTTGAGGGGTCATATAAGTCTTTCTGTAGCATTCACATTCCTATGAGTTTGGAGTATTAAAGTAATATTAAACCCTCAGCAATTTTTAGTTGAACACATTGAGTCTGGGTCCCACTGTACGTATAAATGTAGCCACCCTCTCTTGGTCCCCCTGTATGTAGGAATGTAGCCACCCTGGCTTGGTCCCCCTGTATGTAGGAATGTAGCCCCCCTCTCTTGGTCCCCCTGTATGTAGGAATGTAGCCCCCCTCTCTTGGTCCCACTGTACGTAGAAATGTAGCCACCCTCTCTTGGTCCCCCTGTATGTAGGAATGTAGCCACCCTGGCTTGGTTCCTCTGTATGTAGGAATGTAGCCCCCCTCTCTTGGTCCCCCTGTATGTAGGAATGTAGCCCCCCCTCTCTTGGTCCCCCTGTATGTAGGAATGTAGCCCCCCCTCTCTTGGTCCCCCTGTATGTAGGAATGTAGCCCCCCCTCTCTTGGTCCCCCTGTATGTAGGAATGTAGCCCCCCTCTCTTGGCCCCCCTGTATGTAGGAATGTAGCCCCCCTCTCTTGGTCCCCCTGTATGTAGGAATGTAGCCCCCCTCTCTTGGCCCCCCTGTATGTAGGAATGTAGCCCCCTTCTCTTGGTCCCCCTGTATGTAGGAATGTAGGACTGTAGCCCCCCTCTCTTGGCCCCCCTGTATGTAGGAATGTAGCCCCCCCTCTCTTGGTCCCCCTGTATGTAGGAATGTAGCCCCCCTCTCTTGGTCCCCCTGTATGTAGGAATGTAGCCCCCCTCTCTTGGTCCCCCTGTATGTAGGAATGTAGCCCCCCTCTCTTGGCCCCCCTGTATGTAGGAATGTAGCCCCCTTCTCTTGGTCCCCCTGTATGTAGGAATGTAGGACTGTAGCCCCCCTCTCTTGGCCCCCCTGTATGTAGGAATGTAGCCCCCCTCTCTTGGTCCCCCTGTATGTAGGAATGTATCCCCCCTCTCTTGGTCCCCCTGTATGTAGGAATGTAGCCCCCCTCTCTTGGTCCCCCTGTACGTAGGAATGTAGCCCCCTCTCTTGGCCCCCCTGTATGTAGGAATGTAGCCCCCCTCTCTTGGCCCCCCTGTATGTAGGAATGTAGCCCCCTTCTCTTGGTCCCCCTGTATGTAGGAATGTAGCCCCCTTCTCTTGGCCCCCCTGTATGTAGGAATGTAGCCCCCCTCTCTTGGCCCCCCTGTATGTAGGAATGTAGCCACCCTGCCTTGGTCCCCCTGTATGTAGGAATGTAGCCCCCCTCTCTTGGTCCCCCTGTATGTAGGAATGTAGCCACCCTGCCTTGGTCCCTCTGTATGTAGGAATGTAGCCCCCTTCTCTTGGCCCCCCTGTATGTAGGAATGTAGCCCCCTTCTCTTGGCCCCCCTGTATGTAGGAATGTAGCCCCCCTCTCTTGGTCCCCCTGTATGTAGGAATGTAGCCCCCCCTCTCTTGGTCCCCCTGTATGTAGGAATGTAGCCCCCCCTCTCTTGGTCCCCCTGTATGTAGGAATGTAGCCCCCCCTCTCTTGGTCCCCCTGTATGTAGGAATGTAGCCCCCCTCTCTTGGCCCCCCTGTATGTAGGAATGTAGCCCCCCTCTCTTGGTCCCCCTGTATGTAGGAATGTAGCCCCCCTCTCTTGGCCCCCCTGTATGTAGGAATGTAGCCCCCTTCTCTTGGTCCCCCTGTATGTAGGAATGTAGGACTGTAGCCCCCCTCTCTTGGCCCCCCTGTATGTAGGAATGTAGCCCCCCCTCTCTTGGTCCCCCTGTATGTAGGAATGTAGCCCCCCTCTCTTGGTCCCCCTGTATGTAGGAATGTAGCCCCCCTCTCTTGGTCCCCCTGTATGTAGGAATGTAGCCCCCCTCTCTTGGCCCCCCTGTATGTAGGAATGTAGCCCCCTTCTCTTGGTCCCCCTGTATGTAGGAATGTAGGACTGTAGCCCCCCTCTCTTGGCCCCCCTGTATGTAGGAATGTAGCCCCCCTCTCTTGGTCCCCCTGTATGTAGGAATGTATCCCCCCTCTCTTGGTCCCCCTGTATGTAGGAATGTAGCCCCCCTCTCTTGGTCCCCCTGTACGTAGGAATGTAGCCCCCTCTCTTGGCCCCCCTGTATGTAGGAATGTAGCCCCCCTCTCTTGGCCCCCCTGTATGTAGGAATGTAGCCCCCTTCTCTTGGTCCCCCTGTATGTAGGAATGTAGCCCCCTTCTCTTGGCCCCCCTGTATGTAGGAATGTAGCCCCCCTCTCTTGGCCCCCCTGTATGTAGGAATGTAGCCACCCTGCCTTGGTCCCCCTGTATGTAGGAATGTAGCCCCCCTCTCTTGGTCCCCCTGTATGTAGGAATGTAGCCACCCTGCCTTGGTCCCTCTGTATGTAGGAATGTAGCCCCCTTCTCTTGGCCCCCCTGTATGTAGGAATGTAGCCCCCTTCTCTTGGCCCCCCTGTATGTAGGAATGTAGCCACCCTGCCTTGGTCCCCCTGTATGTAGGAATGTAGCCCCCTTCTCTTGGTCTCCCTGTATGTAGGAACGTAGCCCCCCCTCTCTTCCTCACTCCTGAGATGGGATGTGCACAGAGCTGTCCTTGAGAGGGGAGAAGGAGAGGTTCGGGAGCCCACATGGGACGTTACAAGGGGCGGGAAATACACAGTAAGGAGGAATGTCCTGAAGAATGGATTACTAGGCTGTTAAGCAGTGGATGTGGATGGAGAATAAAGATATTTTTTGGTGTCGCTTCTATTGTCAGGCAGGACGTTTTAGTTTTCAATGTCTGAAATGGATGACAGGTTCACTTTAAATAAAAGGGACCAATGTGGGTCTTGCGTGGCACTGTACCCCCCCGGCGGGCACGGCTTGCTGGTACCCTCAGCACATGGCACTGTAGAGCCAGCTCCGGAGAATGCCCCCTCTTTATCACCCCCCCCCCCTCCTCCTGGCTCTGCATTTGGCACCATTGTGTAGATGTGATCCTGGATGCCCGCGCTGGTGATGGACTCCAGATGTCAGCTCCGCACAAACGTCCAGCTGCAGCCCATTAGCGAGCAAATAAAAATAATCCGAAAAGAGGAGGAGAGTTCCTGGCTGGAGCCGGGGCTGGGAGCGCTGGAGTTTTCCCAAGACCTGTCAAAAAAAAACACAAGCGGCAATCGCCAACCCTGGCGGCTGAGAAAAGTGCTTCTCATAAACAGGGAGCCTTCTTATCTGCGGCACCAGGAGGAGGGGGGGGCACTGGGGACACAATCCCATATGGTGTGCGCCAGTCCTGGCCGGCGGGGCGTATGCCGGAGAGAAAGAGAGAGGCGCAAGGCAACCGGGCTGGGTGTGCGCGCGTCTGTGCAAAAACTAGGCGAGGAACCCTGCAAACTGTGCCGCCGGGTGGCACGCGAAGGGTTAAGGCCGCCCTGGCAGACTCCTTCCCTCCTGTCTTCTGCCCGGCGTTCCCTTCTTTGGTCTTGGCTGGAGTTGCAGGACGGATCTCGGCAGCTGCCACACACCTGTCCTCGGCTCTCAAACTGCAGTGAACCCCACGGACCTCGTCGCTGGCAGAGGAACAGAGCGCCGCCGGCCAGGCAAGGGTTAATAATAGTAGAGGAGGTTGGGGGGGGGGGTAGGGGGGAGCGCCACAGCTGATCCCAGCAGCAGGTGTTTCGGAATTGCTTTAACTGCTGCTCTCCGTCCACGTCTTCCATCACACACCCCCCCCCCCCGACCCTCACCACCTGAATGGTAATTTCCACCCAGCCTGGGTCACCCCCCCCCCCCCCCCCTGGACTGGCACAATCTGTCATCTCTGAGATTATAAAGAGAACCTGTTATTATGAGCGGCTCATCTCATTCTTTTCTTTTTATTTTCTCTTCGCAGGCAATTCACACGATTCCCAGATTACAATGCCAGACTCACCGGCTGATGTGAAGACCCAGACGAGGACCACGCCGCCCACCATGCCCCCTCCATCACCTGCACTCAGCCAAGGGACCAACCGCACTTCCTCCTACACCCCAAGCACAAGTGAGATGGCGCTTTAAAATTGGGGGGATCTGTATAGAAACTTGGGGGGGGGGGTGGTACTATGGATATGGCATAGGAAGCTTGATGGGGAACTGCAAGGGCAAGCGGGCCTTTTGCTGGCTGTCATGGCATGCTGAGACTTGTGGTTCTTCTACAGGATGGCACCAGTTGGCTCCTACACCTACATCAAATGTTCTCCAGCCTGTCCTCCAAAAACGTATCTTTGGGTGAGAGCATAGGTGCTCAACCAAAGTTACATGTACCCCAGGGGTTCTTTTATGAGAGGTACTCATGTACCCCAGGAGTACTTACTCAAGAGATACTCATGTACACCAGGAGTACTTTCACGAGAAGTATTCATTACCCTAGGGGTACTTTCACAAGAGGTATTCATGTACCCAAGGGATACTTTCACAAGAGGCACTCATGTATACTGGGGTACTTTCATGAGAGGTATTCATGTACCCAAGGGGTACTTTCACGAGATGTACTCATGTACCCCTGGGGTACTTTATTGAACGATACTCATGTACCCCAGGGGAACTTTCATGAGAGGTACTCACGTAGCCTTGGGATACAATCACAAATGGTACTCATGTACCCAGGCGTACTTACACTAGAGATACTCATGTACCCCAGGGGTACTTACCCGAGAGGTACTCATGTACTCCAGGGGTACTTTCACAAGGGGTATTCGTGTAGCCCAGGGGTACTTTCACAGGAGTTACTCATGTACCCCTGGGTTACTTTCAGGTGGGGTACTTATATACCCCAGGGATACATTCACGAGTGGTACTCATGTACCCCAGGGGTACTTTCATGAAGGGTACTCATATACCCCAGGGGTACTTACAAGAGGTGTACTTATGTACCCCAGGTGTGCTTTCACGAGAGGTATTCTTGCACCCAGATGGTTTGACAGAACATTCAATGTACATATCATTAACAAAAAAATGTAATTAAACTGCAATGGTATTTTTGTTACAATAGTAGCAAAAAAGTGACAAAGGACTGAGGACCACAATAACAAACATCAAAAAAAAAATTCTATCATGAGCCTTCAGAACTTCAAAAACAAATGTGGATTTGTCCCCATTGATCAAACAAACGCTTTGAAAATGAAGGTCCCCCTATTTCCCCTGAGGGGGTATTTCATTTAATAATGTTGAATAACAATCCTCCATCGATTTAGGTGGTAACAGATCATTATCTTCTGTCATTTAGGCCGTGTCTTGGTAACCCCTGCTTAGATACCCACAGAGGGCAATCCAGCTATTTCCTATTTTTCCCAGGAAAGTATGGACATTGATGGGATCCCGATGTCCTATAAGAGTGTATTGGTCCAGAATCATCCTCTTATCATCCAATCTAGTAGATCTGCTGATCTAGGGTCTCTCCTGAGATTTGAGGTCCCCAAAGACATCCTCATCCGGGCAAAGTCAGTGATAAGCCTATTTACACATAATCCTAATATTCTAACCCAGGTTAGAACGGGAGAAATGGCTTTGCCTGCCCGGGGTCCAGATACAATGTTCAGACATGTCATGATTGCAATGTTCCTTCACAGGTGTCGTGTAAAGTAGCCATGATTGGGGAAAAAAGGGGGGGGGGTGCATGGTACGGGGTTTAACCCATGGAGCAAGTGTCCTCCTTTTAATGCGCATCTAAGCAAGACCTAAGTACCCTCAGCAGGGCTGGAATTACTATTAAATACAATAGGATGTGCCTAAAGAGAACTTGGGATGGATTTACCATCAGACACAACAGGCTATGCCTTTTAGGCACCTTGAGATGGACTTGCCATTAAACACAGTTGGCTGTGCCTATAGGCACATTGGGATGGACTTACCATTAGACACAATAAGCTGTGCCTATGGGCACCTTGGGATGGACTTACCATTAAATACAATAGACTGTGCCTATAGGCACCTCGGGATGGACTTACCAGTAGACACCATAGGTGTGCCTATAGACATCTTAGGGTGGATTTACCATTAGAAGCAGTAGGCTGTGCCTATAGGCATCTTTTCTCCTGCCTAGTTGTCCAGTAGAATTATGATCGGCCACCTGGCAGAGGCTGACTGGGCCCGGCCACCACAGACTTGCCTTAAAGCAGGGCCGGCGCCAGCATAGTAGGAGGTGCAGACAGAAGTCGGCTCCAGTGACACACAGGAATCGCTGCCTGCAGGGGGACTCACACTTCCAGGGCCGGCCGCTGGAGACACTGCCGCACTCTCTCTTTTATTACACGCCATCACACCATGACAGCTGCACTGGGGTAGAGAGGGATGTCTCTTTGCTGGACTTGGCTGTGTCTTTGCTGGATTGGGCTGTCTCTTTGCAATATGTGGATGTTTGTTTGCTGGATTGGGCTGTCTCTTTGCAATATGTGGATGTTTGTTTGCTGGATTGGGCTGTCTCTTTGCAATATGTGGATGTTTGTTTGCTGGATTGGGCTGTCTCTTTGCTATATGTGGATGTTTCAGTGCTGGATTGGGCTGTTTTTTTGTTTTTTTGCTGGATTGGGCTGTCTCCTTGGCATTTTATGACGCTTATTTCTGCAAATTGAAAGAAATTTAGCAGTTTCGTGTTTAGATGTTTTAATATTTTCTACTGTTTTTAAAAATGTACAAGTGCAAGTATCTGGTCTTGCTTGGGGCACAAAATAGTCTAGCACCAGCCCTGGGTGCACTGCGCTGAACCTGCGGATCAGTTTGAAAGAAGCCCAGTAACCACTACAGAACACATATTCCCATATATATACTGTGATTTTAGTCTTCCATTCAGGTGTTAGGAGCCGGCGCTATACATGAAGTATTAACTTATGTGCCTCTGCTTCGCAGCTGCTTGCTTCCTCTACCATCGGCTTCATTCACAACACTGATGCAACTTGCGATCTGGGCTTGCCAACCCACCATCCCATAGCAGGAAGTCACCGGCCACATAAGAGGACTCCGTGGGCTACATAAGAGGACTTTGTGGGCTACATAAGAAGACTCCGTGGGCCACATAAGAGGACTCCGTGTGCCACATAAGAGGACTCCGTGGGCTACATAAGAGGACTCCGTGGGCTACATAAGAGGACTCTGTGGGCCACATAAGAGGACTCCGTGGGCTACATAAGAGGACTCCGTGGGCCACATAAGAGGACTCCGTGGGCCACATAAGAGGACTCCGTGGGCCACATAAGAGGACTCTGTGGGCTACATAAGAGGACTCCGTGGGCTACATAAGAGGACTCCGTGGGCCACATAAGAGGACTCCGTGGGCCACATAAGAGGACTCCGTGGGCCACTGGTTGGGCACCCTTGCGTTAAGCTTTATGACAGATCTCCTGCCTGCCAGAGACACAATGATTGATTGTAAAGGAAAACTGCCATACACCATTCTATAATGACCAGACAACATAACTCCATTATAATTATAGACAAGTTACAATTATTACAGGAAGGAAATGTTTAGAATGTTTCTTTGGATCCACAAAGAAATTCACGGGAGCTCTTTGGGTGGGTGGCCAGGCTGTGATAACTGATTGGGGAAAGGACACAATAGGCTGTTCCTATAGGCACCTTGGGATTGGTTTACCATTAGACAGACCAATAAAGTATGAATTCCTTCGGCTTCCTGTGAGTTGCTGCACAGAATTGATGTTTCCTTTATATGTCTCATAAAATTGTACAGACCTTTGAAGTGTTTCATGCGTTGAACAGCCCCTCGTAAAGCTCTCACATGTGTAGGGATTACCTGCAGAAAAAAAGGTGATTTTAGATCATTTCTTGAATAAATATTTATTTTTCTTTAATTGCTTTATTTTTTGGCAATGTTACCCCCAAACCCCCCCCCCCCCCCCCACCTCCAAACAATATGGATGGGCAGCATTTCCTCTCACTCATATCTGTCATATGTGTCCATCACTGGGGATGACAAGATCTCTGACATACAACTTTCCCTCATACCCCACATTGTCTCTCTGGATCTCTCATACCCCACATTGTCTCTCTGGATCTCATACCCCACATTGTCTCTCTGGATCTCTCATACCCCACATTGTCTCTCTGGATCTCTCATACCCCACATTGTCTCTCTGGATCTCTCATACCCCACATTGTCTCTCTGGATCTCATACCCCACATTGTCTCTCTGGATCTCATACCCCACATTGTCTCTCTGGATCTCATACCCCACATTGTCTCTCTGGATCTCTCATACCCCACATTGTCTCTCTGGATCTCATACCCCACATTGTCTCTCTGGATCTCATACCCCACATTGTCTCTCTGGATCTCATACCCCATATTGTCTCTCTGGATCTCTCATACCCCATATTGTCTCTCTGGATCTCTCATACCCCACATTGTCTCTCTGGATCTCATACCCCACATTGTCTCTCTGGATCTCATACCCCATATTGTCTCTCTGGATCTCTCATACCCCACATTGTCTCTCTGGATCTCATACCCCACATTGTCTCTCTGGATCTCATACCCCATATTGTCTCTCTGGATCTCTCATACCCCACATTGTCTCTCTGGATCTCATACCCCACATTGTCTCTCTGGATCTCATACCCCACATTGTCTCTCTGGATCTCATACCCCACATTGTCTCTCTGGATCTCATACCCCACATTGTCTCTCTGGATCTCATACCCCATATTGTCTCTCTGGATCTCTCATACCCCACATTGTCTCTCTGGATCTCATACCCCACATTGTCTCTCTGGATCTCATACCCCATATTGTCTCTCTGGATCTCTCATACCCCACATTGTCTCTCTGGATCTCTCATACCCCACATTGTCTCTCTGGATCTCTCATACCCCATATTGTCTCTCTGGATCTCATACCCCATATTGTCTCTCTGGATCTCTCATACCCCACATTGTCTCTCTGGATCTCTCATACCCCACATTGTCTCTATCAGCCCCTACATGAGATCTGCTTCTTCCAGCCAGATGTTCTTTAATTAGATGTTGGGTTGTGGAAGCTTCTGATCTGATGGGTTTTAGTTTAAGCTGAACAGGAACAGATGTGTGTGTGTGTATGTGTGTGTCCATAATCCGTGTCCCTAATGTTTATGTATATGTGTATGTAATTTCTATGTGTATTTCTGTGTGTGTAATCTACATGTGTATATATATATATATATGTGTGTGTGTGTGTTTAAAGAATGTGTATGTGTATACATTGCCTTGAGAAAGTATTCATACCCCTTGAAATTTTCCACATTTTGTCAAGTTACAACCAAAAACATAATTATATTTTATTGGGATTTTATGTGATAGACCAACACAAAGTGGCTCATAATTGTGAAGTGGAAGGAAAATGATAAATGATACAAATAAATATGTGAAAAGTGTGGGGGGGGGGGGCATTTGTATGGTGCCCCCCCCCCCCCCCCCCCCCCCCCGGAGTCAATACTTTGTAGAACCCCCTTTCTCTACAAGTCTTTTTGGGGATGTCTCTACCAGCTTTGCACATCTAGAGAGGACATTTCTGCCCATTCTTCTTTGGAAAATATCTCAAGCTCTGTCAGATTGGATGGAGAGCGTCTGTGAACAGCAATTTTCAAGTCTTGCCACAGATTCTCAATGTGATTTAGGTCTGTGGAAAAATGCAGCGCATGTACAAATGAATATAGGTCTTTAAAATGGTGAAACAGTCAAGAAATAACTAATTGACCACAGGTGCCTTGAAACACAAACGTCCATAGATGGATGTAAATGTCCAACCGCACAGGAGGTATAAGTACTCCAAGGGGTGGTGATGGTCTGATGGTTGTCAGAAAACACCTGGCATCATACAGCGACTTCCCAACCGAGAAACCGGGTCCCAATGGGTCATTCAGAGAAAGTGCAAAAAAAGCCTCTTACCAGATCCTGTGGATTCCCATGTCAGCGACAGGGAATCGCATGCGCAGTTTGTCACAAATGACGTGGAATGGGAGCTCAGGAATCGCCAATCTCTTGGATTGTGGTCTGTATGGATCTCGGCCGGCAACCGGATGGGTCCTCACAACGAACCGTCCTCACACCGAACCGTCCCAGCATGCATCAGAAGTTTCACAAACGGTCCCCCGAAAGGAGCAGTTGGAGGGACTGGATCTCATGCGGTAAATGTGGAAACAAAAAGAATGTGCCTCCACATGGTGCAGATAAAAAAGGGTGTTTTTAATTGACAAAAACGACCATACACAAATAAAAGCGTGATCACGGTGGATAAAAACAAATGGGCAACAAAGAGAGTGGTGTATGTACCCGACGCGTTTCGACCTAGGGGTCTTCAACAGGGGCATAGCCCCTGTTGAAGACCCCTAGGTCGAAACGCGTCGGGTACATACACCACTCTCTTTGTTGCCCATTTGTTTTTATCCACCGTGATCACGCTTTTATTTGTGTATGGTCGTTTTTGTCAATAAAAACACCCTTTTTTATCTGCACCATGTGGAGGCACATTCTTTTTGTTTCCACATTTACCGCATGAGATCCAGTCCCTCCAACTGCTCCTTTCGGGGGACCGTTTGTGAAACTTCTGATGCATGCTGGGACGGTTCGGTGTGAGGACGGTTCGTTGTGAGGACCCATCCGGTTGCCGGCCGAGATCCATACAGACCACAATCCAAGAGATTGGCGATTCCTGAGCTCCCATTCCACGTCATTTGTGACAAACTGCGCATGCGATTCCCTGTCGCTGACATGGGAATCCACAGGATCTGGTAAGAGGCTTTTTTTGCACTTTCTCTGAATGACCCATTGGGACCCGGTTTCTCCGTTGGGAAGTCGCTGTATGATGCCAGGTGTTTTCTGACAACCATCAGACCATCACCACCCCTTGGAGTACTTATACCTCCTGTGCGGTTGGACATTTACATCCATCTATGGACGTTTGTGTTTCAAGGCACCTGTGGTCAATTAGTTATTTCTTGACTGTTTCACCATTTTAAAGACCTATATTCATTTGTACATGCGCTGCATTTTTCCATATGCCTATTTTGTTGTTTTTGTCAAACTGTATGCAGCAGCTTTCATTCATTTTACTGGTTAGCGCGGTGTTTTCTATTTACCTCTGTGATTTAGGTCTGGACTGTGACTGGGCCATTCTAACACATGAATATGCTTTGATGTAAACCATTCCATTGTAGCTCTGGCTGGATGTTTCGGGTCGTTGTCCTGCTGGAAGGTGAACCTCCGCCCCACTCTCAAGTCTTTTGTAGACTCTAATGGGGCGTACACACGGTCGGACTTTTCAGCTACAAAAGTCTGACAGCCTGTCCAACAGACTTTCGACGGACTTTTGGCGGACTTTCTAACGAACAGACTTGCCTACATACGATCACACAAAAGTCCGTCGAATTCTTACGTGATGACGTACACCGGACTAAAATAAGGAAGTTGATAGCCAGTAGCCAATAGCTGCCCTAGCGTGGGTTTTTGTCCGTCGGACTAGCATACAGACGAGCGGATTTTTCGACCGGACTCGAGTTTGACGGAAAGATTTGAAGCATGTTTCAAATCTAAAGTCCGTTGGATTTGAGGCTGAAAAAGTCAGTTGAAAGTCCGGAGAAGCCCACACACGATCGGATTTCCAGCCAGCTTTAGTCCGTCAGCATTCGTTGGACTTTTGTAGACGAAAAGTCCGACCGTGTGTACGCGGCATAACAGGTTTTCTTCCAAGATTGTCCTGTAACTCTACTCTGACCAGCTTCCCTGTCCCTGCTGAAGAAAACCATCCCCACCACATGATGCTGCCACCACCATGTTTCACAGTGGGGATGGTGTGTTCAGGGTGATGTGCAGTGTTAGTTTTCCCCCACACATAGCGCTTTACTTTTAGGCCATAAAGTTGAATTTTGGTCTCATGTGACCAGATCACCTTCTTCCACATGTTTGCTGTGTCCTCCACATGGCTTCTCACAAACTACAAACAGGACTTCTTATGACTTTCTTTCACCAATGTCTTTCTTCTTGTCACTCTTCCATAAAGGGCAGATTTGTGGAGAACACGACTAATAGTTGTCCTGTGGACAGATTCTCCCACCTGAGCTGTGGATCTCTGCAGCTCCTCCAGAGTTACCATGGACCTCTTGGCTCTTCTCTGATGAATGCTCTCCTTGCCCGGCCGGTCAGTTTAGGTGGACGGCCATGTCTTGGTAGGTTTGCAGTTGTGCCATACTCTTTCCATTTTCCGATGATGGATTGAACAGAGCTCTGTGAGATGATCAAAGCTTGGGAGATTCCTTTATAACCTGACCCTGCTTTATACTTCTCCACAACTTTATCCCTGACCTGTCTGGTGTGTTCCTTGGCCTTCATGATGCTGTTTGTTCACTTATGTTCTCTAACAAACCTCTGAGGGCTTCACAGAACAGCTGTATTTATACTGAGATTAAATGACACACAGGTGGACTCTATTTACTAATTAGGTGACTTCTGAAGGCAATTGGTTCCACTAGATTTTAGTTAGGGGTATCAGAGTAAAGGGGGCTGAATACAAATGCCCCCCACCCCCCCCACACACACACACTTTTCACATATTTATTTGTATCATTTATCATTTTCCTTCCACTTCACAATTATGTGACACTTTGTGTTGGTCTATCACATAAAATCCCAATAAAATACATTTACGTTTTTGGTTGTAACATGAGAAAATGTGGGAAATGTCAAGGGGTGTGAATGTATATATGTGTAGTTGTGTGTAATATATGTGTATGTGATGTATGTAATATATGTGTATGTGATGTATGTGTATGTAATATATGTAATATATGTGTATGCAATGTATGTAATATATGTGTATGTAATGTATGTAATATATGTGTATGTGATGTATGTAATATATGTGTATGTGATGTATGTGTATGTAATATATGTGTATGCAATGTATGTAATATATATGTATGTGATGTATGTAATATATGTGTATGTGATGTATGTAATATATGTGTATGTAATGTATGTAATATATGTGTATGTGATGTATGTGTATGTAATATATGTGTATGCAATGTATGTAATATATGTGTATGTAATGTATGTAATATATGTGTATGTGATGTATGTAATATATGTGTATGTGATGTATGTGTATGTAATATATGTAATATATGTGTATGCAATGTATGTAATATATGTGTATGTAATGTATGTAATATATGTGTATGTGATGTATGTAATATATGTGTATGTGATGTATGTGTATGTAATATATGTGATGTATGTGTATGTAATATATGTAATATATGTGTATGCAATGTATGTAATATATGTGTATGTAATGTATGTAATATATGTGTATGTAATGTATGTAATATATGTGTATGTAATGTATGTAATATATGTGTATGTGATGTATGTGTATATGTGTGTGTAATATATGTGTATGTAATATATGTGTATGTAATGTATGTAATATATGTGTATGTAATGTATGTAATATATATGTATGTGATGTATGTAATATATGTGTATGTGATGTATGTGTATATGTGTGTGTAATATATGTGTATGTAATATATGTGTATGCAATGCATGTAATATATGTGTATGTAATGTATGTGTATGTAATGTATGTAACGTATGTGTATGTAATGTATGTGTATATGTGTATGTAATGTATGTGTATGTGTATATGTGTATGTACTGTATGTAATGTATGTAATGTATGTGTATATGTGTGTGTAATGTATGTGTATATGTGTATGTAATGTATGTGTATATGTGTATGTAATGTATGTGTATGTAATGTATGTGTATATGTGTGTGTAATATATGTGTATGTAATGCATGTAATATATATGTGTGTAATGTATGTGTATGTAATGCATGTAATGTATGTAATGTATGTAATGTATGTAACGTTTGTGTATATGTGTATGTAATGTATGTAATGTATGTGTATGTAATGTATGTAACGTTTGTGTATATGTGTATGTAATGTATGTAATGTATGTGTATGTAATGCATGTAACGTATGTGTATGTAATGTATGTAACGTTTGTGTATATGTGTATGTAATGTATGTAATGTATGTGTATGTAATGCATGTAACGTATGTGTATGTAATGTATGTAACGTTTGTGTATATGTGTATGTAATGTATGTGTATATGTGTATGTAATGTATGTGTATGTAATGCATGTGTATATGCGTATGTAATGTATGTGTATGTAATGCATGTAATGTATGTGTATATGCGTATGTAATGTATGTGTATGTAATGCATGTAATATATGTGTACTGTGCTCCGGGGTTTAATGTTGGCTCTGTAAAGCTGTGATGTGACGGGTCTGTACATGCCAGCGTCCGTGCATCCTGCAATACAAACATGCAGCCCACACACAGAACATGTAAGGCACACACACGGAACATGTCAGACACACACACATGGACACACACACGGACGGAGTGTCACTTTGGGATCCCACCTGTCAGTTGTGGGCATGCGGTTATTTTGGGCTGCTCTTTCGCGGGCCGCCCCTCAGCCTGCACTTGGTGCCAGTGTGTGTGTGTTAGTGGAAGGCGATCGGACAGCTATAGAGAGAGGGGTGAATCCACAGCAAGGTAAGTGCCATTCACCGAAATCTCACCAATACGTACCGGGCGTGGCCTCGGACAATGTCGAGGAATTGGGGTGCCGGTGGGACAGACCCTCTTTATTATATGAGGGCCGTGTGTTGTGGATCGGGACGCTGGGGAAGGATGAAGTTCTCTTCGGATCGCATGCAATCGATAAGGGCGGCATTCCGCTGTGGGTGGTTAAAGGGGACCTCCAGCTACAGTTTGGTGTTTCTGTGCAGGGCGCAGCGCAGAGTTCATCAAGTTTCGAATTGGCGTTTATTAGCTAAACTGTGTCCCCATGTCTGTGCAGGCTCTTGAAGTAGGGGTCCTGGAAATGGTAAAATTAGCTTGTTGCTGCTCTGTGTCTTCAGGAACGTTATTGGCTGAGAGCCGGGCCCATTTGGGTGGTGCTTTTCCACTAATATCCAACACCAACACAAATTGCCTGGTGGGGGAGGGGCATGAAGTTGAATTCATTTATTTATATGTAAAGTATACTGTGTGTGTGTATATATATATACATATTGCCAAACTGTAACCTTTTTGTGCCATAGACATTTAAAGCGGTTATTAAACCCAAAAGCAAACATTTATTATATTGCAGCTTAGCAATTCTTAGATGTGACGGCCGCATTCGTTTTCTTTTTCAGGCTTTCTTCTCGTTATTTTTCATTTGGCGATCCTGCCAGTGAGTCTGTTGTTTTTCAACAGAACAAGCTCTCCTTCAGATGTAGCAGTTAGAGGGATGAGACAATCCATTTACCACTGACAGGGGTGCTCACAATGATCAGCTTTTATTTATTTATGTAAGACCTTTATCCCAAAAGGAACAAAACTAACAAAACTGCCGTAACTTATTCTAAAGTGTGAGGTGGAGTTTGGCTTCAATTTGTTAGTATATCTAAATCTGCCAGTCCATCTAACACTCCCCTCCCCACAGACTCACAATGTTCCTGTCTGCTGTGCCTCCTGTTCTCCTTCATCCGGAGTGGGGGCGGGGGCACTCTAATAAAGGAGGTGTCTTACTGGCCAGACCACCAGGTGAAAAAAGAGGGGGAAAAAAGCCAAAGAAAAGAAAACGAATGCAGCCGCCACATCTAATGATTGGTAAGCTGAAATATATTACATTTCTGGTTATGGGTTTAATATCACTTTATAATGTACACATATATATATATATCACTTGTCTCCTTTCTTATTCCTTCCAGTGATTGATGATGGTGTGGTAAGATTATTCAGTTGGTATCTTAGTGGTAATATTTGTGCTTCCAATGAGTTCCATGGTTTGCTATACACCTTGCAATCTGATTGTACAATCTCCTTTACATCTAGGAACAGGTATGCAGTACAAGAGCCTCCCTGGTAGGGTAGAAATGGAATGGATAGGCTTGGTTTAGGGGCTTCTTCATAATTTAAGTAGATCTTTAGTAGAGAGCACTGATGAAGAGGGGACCCCCCCTTGAAACACGTCAACTCTTTCAGACCCGTGTGGCATCTTCCCAGCATACAGGAAGCATGTGTTGCAGTTCTTCATGTAGTTATTTATGATGAGAATGGGTATAAATGGAATGGATAGGCTTGGTTTGGAGCTTCTCCTAAATAGTTTTAGTAGATCTTTGGTAGAGAGCTCTGATGAAGAGGGCACCCCCCTCGAAACATGTCTGCACTTGCAGACCCTTGTGGCACCTTCCCAGCATACAAGAAGCATATGTAGCAATTCTTTGTGTAATTATTTATGATGAGAATGGGTAGAAATGGAATGGATAGTCTTGGTTTTGGCTTCTCCTAGATAGTTTTAGTAGATCTTTAGTAGAGAGCTCTGATAAAGAGGGGACCCCCCTCAAAGCGCGTCAGCACTTGCACAAAAGTGAAAAAGGTTTATCTATTCCATAGGCCAGAATTAGTTTAAGTTTTTATTTTAGATATATTTTAGGTTTTCAACCGCACACAGACCAGTATGTTAGCTTTTGGTGTGGAAAGAGATGCCCCACCCTAAGGCCATCTGGTTTCCCTGTAACCTTAATCCAGGTAAACACAAATCATGGTTTGTATACTCACCTGTCCTGCACCAAACGTTCTGCAGCAACACATACCGGCGGCACTGGAATATTCAACTTCAAATGCAAAGAGTGTGAGGCGGGAATTGAACCCAAAACCCCAACACTACAATGATGGGCACTGAGCCACTCTGCAAATAAACCTGCCTGTATTCTCACCAGGAAATGTGACAACGTGCACTGTTAAAAGAAAAACAGAGTGGTTTTGTATTTCGTTATTTATATTTAGGATTTTATTTTATACTTATTTATATTTTTATATTTTATTTTTATATATTTTATATATTATTTATATTTTATATATTTTTTTTTTATTTTTTTTTATATATTTTAAAAACTATTTATATTTTTTAAATATTTTTAGATTTTATTTTAAACTTATTATTGTCTTTCTTTATATTTATAAAATCATACAATACAGCGCTCGCAAATATATAATATCAACCAGATGAAATTCTTTTGTGAAACCAAAAAAAGGGAAAAAAGAAAATAAAACTTTGTTGCAGCTGCAGAGTGAAAGTACTGTACTTTGAAGATATATAAACCAAGTGGGCTGCGCTAGCAACTAAAAGTGAAAAAATATATAGACAAACAACCACAAAACACCACAGGTGTTAGTAAAGTGACAAGTGAATATATATATATGGATGTGTCAGAGAACTGGACCTGCAGCTCGCGCATCTGAGCCAACACTCAGTGTACATGCACTGGGCTGCACCACCAGAGCTCCAAGACCCTCCACAAAATCAATATCAATCAGTGTAGAAATGGCAGGACCATAGGACGATGCACTACTAAAACAAAATGCATCTATCAAACAAATAGCAGTTTAGCATACAATGATATAAATAGAAATACAAATGTATAAATATGGCATATCAATTGTGCAAAAAAAATAAGATAGCATGGAGCGAACCACTCAGCACGTTCCAGATGACACAAAGAGACCATAAAATGTCATCTACAATATAGATACTCCTTCATGAGGCAAACAATAAACGGGCTTCCAATTTTTCCATCTTTTCCAATAACCAGGGCCAATGGTGTAGTGATGTAAAAAGGATTGCTCATAAACCCATAGAAGCACACGTTCCACCGAAGGAGAAAAGAGAAGTATATAGCATAAAACCTTAAAAAACCAAAGGTCACCTGCGCATAAATGCGCTACTCACGGGACCGTTAAGGAAAGCAGGCATTCAGATATTTTGGTCGGTTCGCCGCTCTTGGCGTGCGTTCCACCGCCAGGAAGTGATGTCACTAGTACAAGACGAGCAAACGTGAACAGGATGTTGCGTCGACGCGTTTCGCCCCTCCCCCAGGGCGTTATCAAAGACTATTTTATACTTATTTATATTTTTATATTTTATTTTTATATATTTTATATATTATTTATATTTTATATATTTTTTTTTTATTTTTTTTTATATATTTTAAAAACTATTTATATTTTTTAAATATTTTTAGATTTTATTTTAAACTTATTATTGTCTTTCTTTATATTTAGGACTAGAAAAAAAAAATTAAACTTGAAATGTTGCTATTAATAGCTTGTATTTTTATAGCTAACAGTTATAGTTCTAGGCTAATTTTTCAATGCATGTTCAATAAAGCCTACTATGTTTTACTCTGTAAACATAGTAGGCTTTATTGAACATGCATTGAAAAATTAGCCTAGAACTGTAACTGTTAGCTATAAAAATACAAGCTATTAATAGCAACATTTCAAGTTTAATTTTTTTTTTCTAGTCCTGTATATACTTAAAAGAGAAACATGGCCTAAGTTTTTTTTGGTAATACTGACCTGAGTGCACTTACTTTCGTTCTTGTGTGACCCAGAGTCAGCTATTGCTCACTCCAGGCTTTCAATCAGAGATGTCCTGCCTCAAAGCATGCTGCTATTACTGTGCTGTCTCATTAGCTAACCCATAGTGCTCTAGGAATCCTCTATCATGTTTATTTGTAATTAAAAATATATATATATATCTCAACAAAACATCAGTTTAAAAAAACAAACAAACATGTAAAGCATATTTAAAAGCAAAACTATTTTTTATTTTCATTATGGATTAAGTAGAGAATGGTTAAAACTCTTATCAGGATTTTTTTTTTATTTTTTTTTGCCGTCTGTGTCCACATCAAGATATTACCATTCACTTCCTTTCCTGTGGAAACGACACAAAGTGAGAATTCTCTCCCAGATGAGGTAATCAGTTGTCACCAGAACACATTTTCCCCATTGGAAGTTTTCCTTTTCTGGGGCAACTCAGAATTTTGGACGTTCGCTCACGCCTGGTGACAAACAAAAAAGGACAGATCTCCCCAGCGGGGACCCCAGAGATTCGAACTTTCCATAACTCTATCCCAAAAAAAAAAAAAATTGAAGATGTAGAGTAGAGAGACGGCAGCTCGTCCTTCCAAAAGAATCATCGAGTAGAGTGTACAAAATACAGTAGCTTACGCATTTCGTCAATAAGCCTTAATCATAGCCGCTGGGTAGAACTAAGGCTTATTGCCGAAACAGGTTAGACACTGTATTTTGTACACTCTACTCAATAAAATAAAGTGATTCTTTTGGAAGGACGAGTTCCCGGCTCTCTACTCTACATTTCCATGTTCTGTTAGTGTTGGGAAGACATTTTGAGCAGGAGCACCAACTCCGGGGGAGGCGGGGGATTTTCTGGGCATTGCATCTCCCTTCTCATGGTTAAAAAAAAAATATTCTGGTTACTAAAACTAGAATACAATCGAATGGACCCGTTGTGCATTATTACAAATATAATGGAGTGAACGTTCTCTATCAGTCACATTGTTTCTTGTTTTTCTCCGCAGTAATGAACGGGAGCAGTCACTCCCCCACTGCTATCAATGGAGCCCCATCCACCCCTAATGGTTTCAGCAACGGACCTTCTGCGTCATCCTCGGCTGCACTAACCAATCAGCAGCTGCCCCCGGCCTGCGGGGCCCGGCAGCTCAGCAAACTCAAGCGCTTCCTGACTACATTACAGCAGTTTGGCAGTGACATCTCCCCGGAGATCGGGGAACGGGTGCGGGCCCTGGTGCTGGGACTGGTGGTGAGTACCGGAAGCAGGAAAGCAGAGGTGATTGCGGGTGTCTTTACATAAATCAGCAATAAAAACACATAATTGTAATCAGTGCCAGGACAAGATCATATAGTGCCCAGGGGAAAGATGTCAAATTCCCCCCCCCCCCCCCTTCATTATGTGCTTATGAGCCGGAAGAGGAGAGAGAGCACAGCCCGCAACTCCTTCAGAATCTCCCCTCCTATAACAAATCTCCCCCCCCCCCCCATTACCTCTCCTAGCACAAATCCCCCCCCATTACCCCTCCCAGCACATATTGCACCCAAATCCCCCCCAACACATATCTCTCCCCCCCGCCCTTCAAGTCCCCCCTCCTAGCACAAATCTTCTCTCCCCCCCTGCCCCCCCAAATCCCCCCTCCTATAACAAATCTTCTCCCCCCCCATTGCCTCTCCAAGCACAAATTGCACCCAAATCCCCCCTCCTAGCACAATTCTTCCCCCTCACCTCCTAGAAAAATACTTACCCTCTGCCACACCCCAAATGCCCCCTTCCAACACAAATCCCCTCCCCAATCTCCTTGTGGCTCCACCTCACATGATACCGCAGTGCCCAGGGCAGCTGCCCCTCCTGCCCGCCCCTTGTCCCGGCCTTGTTGTAATGTACATTGCAGGCAGCCCCTGGTCCTATTTTATTCTTTTAAGGCTTAAATGGCTGCTAACTGAGGACATTGGCTACACTTCCATTTCTAGGAAAGCTCCAGTAAGAGACTTGTGTATGAGATCTTTAAAACGATTTTCATTCTATTTTCCCAGAATTCCACACTCACGATCGAAGAATTTCACTCCAAGCTGCAAGAAGCAACCAACTTCCCTCTCCGCCCTTTTGTCATCCCGTTCTTAAAGGTAAAACGGTCAACATCAATGACGTTGTTTCTTTTTATTGCCCATAAAGGAAACCGGTAAATAATTTAAAAATGGCGTGGGGGTCCCCCCCCCAAATCAATACCAAACCCTTATCTGAGCATGCAACCTGGTAGGCTATGAAAAGGTGGGGGGGGACAAAAGCGCCCCCCCCGTAAACCATACCAGGCCACATGCCCTCAACATAGGGGGATGCTTTGGGGCAGGGGGGGCTCTGCCCCACCCCAAGCACCTTGCCCCCATGTTGAAGGGGACAAGGGCCTCTTCCAGGGTTGCGGGGGTTATCGGAATCTGGAAGCCCCTTTTGACAAGGGGGCCCCCAGATCTCGCCCCTCCCCATGTGAATGAGTACGCGGTACATTGTTCCCCCCACTCATTCACCAAAAAAAGTCTAAAAAAATAATAAAAACACTGTTTTTGACAATACCTTTATTAAAAAAAAAAACAAAAAAAAAAACAATGTCCCTTGAAGTAAATCCAGCGTCAATCACAATGAAATATGCCTGGAAAAAAAAAGGTCCACCCCCGTCGCTGGCTCTCGCTGTCTGCCAGTTCTTAAGTAACAAAGGGGTGGGGCCACCCGATGACGTAACCAGCAACAGGTGCAGACCTCTTTTTTTTTCTCTTTTTGGATTGGGAAGGGGGTGGGGGGAGGGGCACGCTTGATTTTTTAACACATTTTATTGCCAGCAAGTCTTTGGCTTACATTCAGCTGACAGTGGGGAACCCGCTGACAGCTGATGGAGTCATCGGTTGTTAAGGATGTGGCAGCCGGTCCGCTCCTTAAAGTGGACCTTCAGTCATTTTTTTCATCTTTCCATCTATTAAACCTTCTGCCCTTCTTGTTGTTTTTATAACTTTGGGTAATAAAACATTTTTTTTCTGCCAGTAAATCCCTTATACAGCCCACTTACTGTTTCTTGTCTGGTCATTAGCCTAGGCTTATGACATCATGCACAGCTCTCTCTGAGTTTGCCAGGAAGGGAGGGGTGTGTCATAAGAGGGCCAATGAGAGCTGCAGAGCTGGAGGTGTGCCTCTGTGTAAATCCAGGAAGAGAACAGGCAGCAGCTTCAGCTGCCCACAATTAAAATGGCTGCAGCCAGACTCAGCCGAGGGAGATTTCTGCAGCATATTTGGCAAGTACAGAATCAAAGTATATATAAAATAATATGCAAAGTGGTTGGAGGGAAGCTTCAGAATGGCAAAGAGGTTTTTATTACAAATTATGTGAGCAGACTGCAGTTCCTCTTTAACAACCAGCTATTTTTAGTTAATCGCCGAAACGCGTAAGCCACTGTATTTCGGTAGTTCTTTTTTTTGTAATTCATGAAGTGTATCGGGGGGGTTCATGTCTTTTCGGCCACTACATGAAAACCTTGTGGTTCTGCACTGATAGGACAGGCATGCAGCTCTTCTACTTATCCATAATACCTTTTTTTTCCTGCGCACATAAATAAAAATCTTTTTTTTTTTCCAGGCTAACCTTCCACTTCTGCAGCGGGAGCTTCTTCACTGCGCCCGTTTGGCAAAGCAAAGCCCGGCCCAGTACCTGGCACAGCATGAACAGCTGCTCCTGGACACCAGCGTCAGCAGCTCCCCCAATGATGCCTCTGAGCACCTCCTTCTGGAGGTGAATGAGAATGGCAAGAGGCGGACACCTGACAGGTATGACCATCAGCAGGAGATAAATAACTAAAGTCCGGTGCAGTTTTAGGAGAGATAACATGAATGGACAGAGAGAAAAACCACAAATGATGACCGGAAGGTAAATCTTTACCAAACACGTCCTCTAAGGCCCCATTCACACGAAGCAGACTGTGGCTGCGACCTGCTTGCCCAGCAGGGGATCTCTCCGCTGATCCCCACTGAGCAGGCAGATGACAGGTCTGTGTCTGGTCTGCTAATGCAGAGCTGACACGGACACAGACCGCTCTCCTCTATGGGTGGCCAGGTGGAAACGGACCGCCTCTCCGTTTACACCCGACTGCCATCTGATCCGCTAGACATTTGTTTTTGGCAGATCTGATTGGATTGGGTGTAGGCGGGTGTAAACAGACACATGTCCGTTTACACCCGGTCCGCCTGAAAAACTGACAGGCAGACCTGATCGGAACGTCCGAGTGAAAGGGGCCCAAAGAAGAACTCCATTCTATCAGAAAAGCTGAAGCTAGAAGCTGATTGGCTCCCACGCACAGCTGCACCAGATTCTGCACTCTCCAGTTTTAGTAAATCAACCTATGCGTGTTATTGTTAACCGTTGTTGGTTTCTTTTCTGGAATGCCAATCAGTTGCAGCACCGATCTGTGTGTTCTGACAGCAGCAGGGTTTTTGCTCTCAGAATACCTATGTCTGTGCCTGCAGCACTGCAGGAGGAGATTTCTCATCCACAAGCTGAAGTTAGAAGCTGATTGGCTACTATGCATAGCTGCACCAGATTTTGCACTCTCCAGTTTTAGTATATCAACCCCCCCATCATGTGTCGCAGGAGTGGTGTAGCAAAAAGGTGGCTCGACCGCCTAGTTTGCTGCCTCCCACCCACAAGTCTTAACAAGCCTTTACAGTGTAGGAAGAAGCTTGTAAATCTTAGTGCAACCATTGTGCAGCAATGCAAAGCAGGAAACAGGGCCTGCATTTGTAAGGAGCAAATATGGCTGCCTCCATGTATATACAGTGGAACCTCGGATTGTGAGTAACGCGATTTACGAGCGTTTCGCAATACGAGATATTTTAAAAAAAAAAATTCAATCTATACATTCTATGTATACAGCTTCACTCCTCCCTGAGTACGGAGTAAACCATTCGTATTCTGGATTGGAGATCGGACTGATGGTGTCCGGTTATCAGAAAGCGATGTTGTTTTTTTGAGTTGTGAATTGTACAGTAAAAAAACTGAATAAATCCTTTTCCTTAGGACCAAAGAGAACGCACAGGAAGGTCTCCACCCGGATCACCTTGCCAAGCGGCCATGCACCACAAGCCCCGCCCAACGATACAGTCCCAGCAATGGACTCCTCCACCCGCCCACCAATGGACTCCCCCACCCCACCCCTCCTCCTACTCAGCACTACCGCTTGGAGGACATGGTGCTGGCCCATCACTACCGACATACAGACCCTCGGGAACTGCGAGATCGACATCGGCAGGCAGGTATGGGAGATGTTTCCGGCATGTCTAGGTTAAATGGTGCGAGAAGCAAAGAGGCTGAACGGGAATACCCAGGCATAGATGGACCCCATACAGCCGGCCATAGAGGGTTCAAATCTCCGAGCCGAGATTCAGACCATGTATGGGCAGGCTAAATGTACCCAAGTTGATCCATAGATCAACTTGGGTACAACCAGCCTGACGGATTTTACATGCAATTGTTGCTTGTGACTGTTATAGCCGCTAGCAATAATCATTGTGTTCTCCCAGAGGGGACAGCTCCCCTCCCCCCTGCTGGGAGAACACAATGGCTCAGCTGAAGGGATTCCCCCATCAATGCTGACAGTTTTGATGGGGGAATCATGCAAATTTCTTTCCTGCAACCCGTGGGGAAAAAAAAAATTGCTCTGTTTATGGCCAGCCTTAGTTTCTCATGATAGGATTTCTTTTTTTTTTTTTTGTCCCTAAGTGTTGTCACTATATCAGTGTTATCTTCCCGCAATACAAATGACTGAGGATCCGGAGCTGTACTGTAATAAACAGACGGTGCTGCTATGTGTTTACACATCTGGTGTTGTGCAACAGCCGGAGCTCCGGCTAATATTCTCATACAAAGTCTATTTCGGGGGCCTTTCCATGTCAGTCTAGCAGATGCCCGGGAAGCAGCGTGATCTCCGCAGCAGGCTGTGTTATGCGTTCATCAGCTGACTTGCTGTACGATGCCCCCCCCCCCAGTATGGGAAGACCCTCTCACAGCCCAACGTGTGCGTTTTATAACACAACGACGTCACACCACCATCGTAACGTGTCCTCACACACACAACGTGCTCCTTGGATTGTGAGTTCTGTGGTCAAACATTGGTGGTCACCTGACCTTCACACTTCTATGGGCTTGTCAGACAACCCACAGAAAAACCACGGGCACGCAACTCCGGAATATGAGGCTGTCCCCCCAACCCGCACCGTTGTGACTTAAACAGCGTCCACATAGTTACATAGTTAGTCAGGTTGAAAAAAAGACACAAGTCCATCCAGTTCAACCATAAAAAAAAAAAAATCGTACAATCCAATATACCCAATACTATACCCACAGTTGATCCAGAGGAAGGCAAAAAAAAAAACCCCAGCAGAGCATGCTCCAATTTGCTACAGCAATTTGGGAAGTTTAAGAAAATTTTGGATTGTTTTTGTGAGAATTTGTGCTTGTTCAGCCAAAAGAACTTTTGTGAGGTTGGGTACAGACTAGACATGTGCACTGCCCGAACATTTGTTCGTTTTCGTTTCATTCGTTTTTTGTTTTTCGGGTCATTCGTTATGATCGCAATTCGTACATTCGTAAATTTGTACATTCGTAAATTAGAAAATTCATACATTCGTACATTGGTAAATTTGTACATTCGTAAATTAGAAAATTCGGAAATTTGGAAATTCGAAAATCTGAAAATAGTAACTAACTATTAAATTATAGGCTTTGTAATTTCCTTTCAAATTTGGCTGTTAAACGCAACGAATACGAATTTATCTGAAGTTACGAATGCCGCATCTAAACAAATGGAACGGAACAAATTAATAATAAATAATAATAATAAAAAGTTTTTATTATTGTTATTTATTATTCATTAATTCATTACGTTCCATTCGTTTGGATACGGCTTTCATTATTTCGGATAATTCGTAACTTCGGATAAATTCGTATTCGTTACGTTCACTAACAGCCAAATTTGAAAGGAGATTCCAATACCTAGAATTTAATAGTTAGTAATAGTTAAGCTATTATTAGTTAATTATTATTTCATTTAATACTATACACTGTCACTGTACTAATGACACTGGCTGGGAAAGGGTTATCATCTAGGGCTGTGATGGCGAACCTTGGCACTCCAGATGTTTTGGAACTACATTTCCCATGATGCTCAACTACACTCTAGAGTGCATGAACATTATAGGAAATGTAGTTCCAAAACATCTGGGGTGCCGAGGTTCACCATCACTGATCCAGGGTGATAATGTGTGCCTAACAATGTGTGACGTGTGCTGCTTTTTACTAAAGATCTCTCTGTTTCTTATCCCTGCTTTGCAGGGATAAGAAACAGAGAGATCGTTCCCTCTGTACAGAGCTCTGTGTTGATTGTCAACACTGGGCTCTGGGGTTTGATTGGACACAGCTGATCAGCAGGTCCCAGGCCATGAATCATTGGCCGGGACCTGCTGACTAAGGCTGGCCATACACTATTCAATTTTCCTGTTCAACTTTCCTTTAGATTTACCAAAACCATATAATAGGAGGTCAAACCTAAACACTTTCAATTTGGATGCAATCAGGCAGGCCCTTGTACTACATAGTTGAAGGTAAATCTAAAGAAAATTGAACAGGAAAATTGTATGGTGTATGGCCAGCTTTAGTCCCGTTGTGTTCAATCACAGCAGAGCCGGTGTGCGGGGGGGGGGGGGGGGGGGGGCGCACGCCCTAAACCCGGGTGCAAGCCGTTGATGTACAGGTACGTTATGGTGCCTGTACGAGCCGCGTCCGGTCACAGTATATGTACTGCGGTGGGTCGGCAAGTGGTTATGGATTAAAAAGGACCTTTCCGAAATTTTTGCCAAAATTGTTTCAAACGTCTCTGTGTGCTGTAAGATGTATAAGATGTATATACAGCGCCCTTCACTAGAAGCCCCAGAACTTCATCGTTTGGAGGATGATGTGATGGTGAGATGTCCCAAACCGTTGGCCATATAGTGTAGCACATTGGTTTCCAAACTGCGGCCCGTGGGCCGAATGTGGCCCTCCCAATGACACCAATGATGGGGCACTATTCCTCCCACTGACACCATTGATGGGGCACTTTTTCTCCCACTGACACCAATGATGGGGCACTATTCCTCCCACTGACACCAATGATGGGGCACTATTCCTTCCAATGACACCAACGATGGGGCACTATTCCTTCCAATGACACCAATGATGGGGCACTATTCTTCCCACTGACACCAATGATGGGGCACTATTCCTTCCAATGACACCAATGATGGGGCACTATTTCTCCCAATGACACCAATGATGGGACACTATTCCTCCCACTGACACCAATGATGGGGCACTATTCCTCCCACTGACACCATTGATGGGGCACTATTTCTCCCAATGACACCATTGATGGGGCACTATTCCTCCCAATGACACCATTGATGGGGCACTATTCCTCCCACTGACACCATTGATGGGGCACTATTTCTCCCAATGACACCATTGATGGGGCACTATTCCTCCCACTGACACCAATGATGGGTCACTATTCCTCCCACTGACACTAATGATGGGGCACTATTCCTCCCAATGACACCAATGATGGGTCACTATTCCTCCCACTGACACCAATGATGGGGCACTATTTCTCCCAATGACACCATTGATGGGGCACTATTCCTCCCAATGACACCAATGATGGAGCACTATTTCTCCCAATGACACCATTGATGGGGCACTATTTCTCCCAATGACACCATTGATGGGGCACTATTTCTCCCAATGACACCATTGATGGGGCACTATTTCTCCCAATGACACCATTGATGGGGCACTATTTCTCCCAATGACACCATTGATGGGGCACCATTCCTCCCACTGATACCAATGATGGGGCACTATTCCTCCCACTGACACCATTGATGGGGCACTATTCCTCCCAATGACTCCAATGATGGGGCACTATTCCTCCCACTGACACCAATGATGGGGCACTATTTCTCCCAATGACACCATTGATGGGGCACTATTCCTCCCAATGACACCAATGATGGAGCACTATTTCTCCCAATGACACCATTGATGGGGCACTATTTCTCCCAATGACACCATTGATGGGGCACTATTTCTCCCAATGACACCATTGATGGGGCACTATTTCTCCCAATGACACCATTGATGGGGCACCATTCCTCCCACTGATACCAATGATGGGGCACTATTCCTCCCACTGACACCATTGATGGGGCACTATTCCTCCCAATGACTCCAATGATGGGGCACTATTCCTCCCATTGACACCATTGATGGGGCACTATTCCTCCCAATGACACCAATGATGGGGCACTATTTCTCCCAATGACACTAATGATGGGGCACAATTCCTCCCACTGACACCAATGATGGGGAACTATTTCTCCCAATGACACTATTGATGGGGCACTATTCCTCCCAATGACACCAATGATGGGGCACTATTCCTCCCAATGACACCAATGATGGGGCACTATTCCTCCCAATGACACCAATGATGGGGCACTATTTCTCCCAATGACACTAATGATGGAGCACTATTTCTCCCAATGACACTATTGATGGGGCACTATTCCTCCCAATGACTCCAATGATGGGGCACAATTCCTCCCATTGACACCATTGATGGGGCACTATTCCTCCCAATGACACCAATGATGGGGGCACTATTTCTCCCAATGACACCAATGATGGGGCACTATTCCTCCCAATGACTCCAATGATGGGGCACAATTCCTCCCATTGACACCATTGATGGGGCACTATTTCTCCCAATGACACCAATGATGGGGCACTATTCCTCCCACTGACACCAATGATGGGGGCACTATTCCTCCCACTGACACCAATGATGGGGCACTATTCCTCCCACTGACACCAATGATGGGGCACTATTCCTCCCACTGACACCAATGATGGGGCACTATTCCTCCCACTGACACCAATGATGGGGCACTATTCCTCCCACTGACACCAATGATGGGGCACTATTCCTCCCACTGACACCAATGATGGGGCACTATTTCTCCCAATGACACCAATGATGGGGCACTATTCCTCCCACTGACACCAATGATGGGGCACTATTCCTCCCAGTGATGATTACTGATCTTTACTCACACTTATGTGAGGGCATTTTCTACTCCTGGGGGGACGACAGTCCGACCCCCTTAGTGTCTGAAGGACAATAAAGTGGCCCTTTGTTTAGAAAGTTTGGAGACCCCCCGGGGTGTAGAGGTTTGTCAGAGACCTCCATGGTTTTCCCACCCATCTGCCCGTGTATGGAGGACTCTCCTGTCTTCATTAGAACTAAAGATTTTGTATTTCTTATAAGAAAACGTGGAAAGGAGCGCGT